>WHYT01017173.1:386615-428004 GCA_009806455.1 Tetrax tetrax | reverse complement strand
ACATTTCTGGCTCCATCATTGAAAGAGATTTGGGGGAAAAAAAGATTTGTAAATACAGAGTGAAAAAAAAAAAAAATCTTTAAGTGTGTTGCGCTTAAAGGACATTATTATTATTATTTTATTTGGTGGGCGCGCGGGCGATGGCGCGGTTTGCGGGAGGGATGGGTGCGAGCGTCGGGGCTGCGTGGGTACGGCCACAGCAGGCAAACACCTCCCTTCCCTTTGACTTTTCCCTTCTTCTTCATCTGCGTTCCCCTTGTCGGCGTGGATGCTAGGCTGGGTTCCCCTTTTTCCAGCACTCTCCCTCCTGGAGTCACTCCTGATTTTTGCCGATATCAGGAAAGCCAAGAGGCAGGGTAATGAGATTTAGAGGAGCTTTTCCATCTGCCGTACGACTTCTCATTATCTCATTAAGCACAAGGATTTCGCTGGATTACCAGGCTATTCATTCATGACACTGCAAATTGTGCAAGGGAGCTGCTCTGTTATTTACTGCGGAATTCCTTCTGACAGCAATAATGATTTTTTTTGGGGGGGGCGGATAGTGAATGTATTTCACAGCACAAGACCGTTCCTTCTTTAGCATATGATAATCGTTCTGTGGTTTAATATCAAGAGGACACCTTCTGGAAACACTGTGCAGCATCCCTGTCCTTGGTTTTTGTGGATTCAGTCAGGGATTTAATGTATTCCCTCTGCAGAAAGGAACTGATTGGCAAGCGCTAGCCCCAGTGAATTTCCCACACCCCCTCCAGTACCTTCCCCAGTTACCTACAGAATGAACAGCGAAGCCTGAGATTGTGCCCCAAAGGGTTTGTCCAGCTTTTCCCAAAAAAAACCCTGCAGCAGCAAACCCTCCAGGTAAAAGGGAGCCCCTCACCACAGACACCCCCTGCCCAAATTAACCCCCAAAGGCACCCTGACCACGCCGGACACCCGGACCCACACCTTGACGTGCACCTGGCGCGGTGTCGGAAGCTCGCGCGGCCCCCGGAGAACGGCCGTAATGTGCTCCATCTGGCCGACACGTGCGCCAGCGGCCAGCTGCCGGCTCCGTCAGCCTGAACAGTCTGGAAAAGTTGCCCGTAGAAGGCACTTTCCCAGAAACCCAGTGTGATTTTCACAAAGGCATAAATCACCGCGGACTCTCATGGATCAGAGATAGGAACAAGTGTTTGGCAGAAGGAGAACGTGTCTCGCCACGAGTGTTCCTGAGGCTCCGGGATGCAGTGGAGCACAGCGCAGTTGTTACCGAGGAGGTGGGGTGGGTGAAAATGATCCCTGCATTTCGGGGGGCGTCCTTACTTGCCAGGTTACTTCCCTAATAATTTTGCTCCTGATAACGTTGGAATTTGGTCCAGACTCACTTTCCCATCAGTGCCAGGCAGAGAGAAGGCAGAGAGGAGGCAATGTCCGCATCCCGGGGCAGAGAGAGGAAGGCAGGCACGTCGCTAACTGTCCCTGCAGGCAAAGGCTGGTGATGGATCTGGAAGCAGCATTATGGCTGTCAGACCTCTGTCCATCATTAGGAAAAGATAATACGTTAGGACAGTCTCTGTGTGCCCTAATTAGGCTGCGAGCCAAACTGAAGCAGGGCCAGGAAGTCGAGGGATTTGGGATAGCGCTGACGTTGCTGAGGTATTAACTCCTCAGCCACCTTTCCCTCAAAGTTCATCTCCAGCAAGGAATTCAGTGAAACCTACTTTGCCCGAGAGGCACAGATCTGTTCTGCAGGCTGTGGGTTAAACCTTCTCTGGGATCTTTGCGGTCAAAATTAGGCAGAGTTGCGCTGAAGAGGCTGACTCTGATCCAAATCCAAACAATTTCATCTGCAATGCAGACAGAAAGTTCTGCAACGGTGACCTGAGGTGCTGAGCGCAGCTCCACCTCCCCGGTCAGGACTTCCAGGTGCCCAAGTGAAAGGAAGGTCCCTCAGCCTGTACCAAACCTCAGCAGAGGAGTCTGAGGGCCCGCTCCTTCTGTCCTAGTAGCCGATTGCAACCGCTGTGACATTATCTTCTGCTGGTCAAGGCTGCCTCGGTGTGCCGTGGATGCCAGATGTTAACCATAGCTGTTAAATTCATCCAGATCAAAGGATGGTCTCCTTCAGAGAACCATACAATCACAGAATGGTTTGGGTTGCAAGGAACCTTAAAGGCCATCCAGATCCAACCTCCTGCCCTTACCAGGGGACACCTTCCACCAGACCAGGTCGCTCAGAGCCCCGTCCAACCCGGCCTTGGGCACTGCCAGGGCTGGGGCACCCACAGCGTCTCCGGGCAGCCTGGGCCAGGTCCCACCGCCCTCACAGGGAAGAGTTTCTTCCTTACATCTGATCTCAACCCACCCTCTTCCAGTTTAAAGCCATTACCTGTTGTCCTATCGCTACATGCCCTTGCCAAAAGTCCCTTTCCATTTTTCCTGCAGCCCCCTTTGGGCACCGGGAGCTGCTCTCAGCTCTCCCCGGAGCCTCCTCTTCTCCAGGCTGAGCAGCCCCAGCTCTCTCAGCCTGGCCTCACAGCAGAGCTGCTCCAGCCCTCTCAGCATCTTCATGGCCTCCTCTGGACTCGCTCCACCAGGTCCATGTCCTCCTAACTTATTTGGTGCTTTCAGTCCTTGCGGGTGTTTAGCAGGGGGAAGAGACCACGCCACAATTTTCTGCTTTGTTACAAAACACAGCTTCAAAGCCTTGTATGCATCTTTGAATTTCCTAAGACAGTTCTACAGATATCATTAAATTTCTACTTTTTTTTTTTTCTTATTACACAGCGTTGTTCAGCTCCTTAGAGTACTCGTTAGGGTCTTTCTGCTCAAAACATTTGATGCAGTAATTATGGTGCAGATGCCAAGAGCTGGCACATGTTGTGTGTTGGTTAAAAACCAGCCCTTTACAAACAATCCCCAAAGAGCTTCTGACTCCAGCAGCACCTTGTACCTTGCATGAAAAATTTGGTGTCTTTTACCCCCAGAGATTGTCATCAGGAGGTTTTTAATGTATGAGCAATCCAAATAACTTTTCAGGTATTGGAATAAACTCCGTCATTTCAGTGATTTAATACTGGAAAACTAACAAAATTCAAGAATAAAAATTAGGTGATGCCTTTGAAATTAAAGCAAGTTTGAAATTGAATTTTTTTTTGGTTTCATTTTGCAACCTCTTCTACAAACAGAACATACCAGGACGGGCAATTTATCTTGCTAACGTATAAATTTCAAATACGCCGCCTAGCAGTAGCTAAGTCAGAAGCTCCAGGAGCTCAGACTCCAGGTTTGCCGGGATGCTCGGCACGTAGAGCCGGGAAGGGCGCGGGCTCAGCGCTGCGCTGCCGCGAAGTCGGAGGCACGAAGGGTACGCCTTCGCCCTTCTCTGAGGCGGTCGGTGCTGGAAAGTTGAGGATTGGATCGCTGACAACACGGGCTGTTGATAGTTCTCGTAAACCAAAAATGTGTCTCTTAATTGGTGTTATTCCTAAAGATTTGCTTTACTGTGGGAAAATGTTATAAAAAGCTGAGACTTTTTTCAGATTGTGATATATGAGCCTCCTGCCTGAAGCTGCCACATTGAAAACCAACTGGAAATCTTTTTGCACAAATTCATCTATTTCAGGCAAGGAAAAAAATGTAAAGTATTTCTGAATACTCCCCAAACTTCTGAAAAACAGCGTTGTACCCAAAAGAATACCGAGAATACAAACCAGATTGTTTGTTGAAGGTCAAAGAACTGTTTTAAGAACCATATATTCTTTAAGAATATTTTAAAAATATTTATGTGCACGCATTTCCCCATTGGTCTACTAACACGTATGAATCTAAATAAGAACGAGGTACATTTGTGTTATCTCCGTCCTTGCACACATTCTCCAAATTGTTCGTTTTATGATGAGGTATTTGTACAAAGCAATGGCTCGCTCTGCTTCAGTTTGAAGTGATGTATCTATGTGGGCTGAATATGCAATACTTGCATTGCGAGTAGGTTTGTGTTCAAGGGCAAAAGGTGTCCAGCCAACGCGGGAGGGTGTAGGCACGGTCAGTAGCAGGTGGTCCGTGGTTTTTCTAAGTCTGTCTTCCAAATTGCCAGCACAGTTTGACGTAGGGTGAAAATCTGCCCCGTGCCGTATACACTCAGAGACAAAAAACATCTTTTGCTTCCAAGGACATTTGCAAAGTATGTGCAGCAAGGGTCACTTGATCATCAGCAAAGGGCGGGATGAACAAAGGAGCTGCCTTCGGTTTACATTGCAAAACAGGTCTGGGGGCAGCAATGGCAACCTGCATTTTTTAAAACTACACAGGAAATTTCCAGGAGGCAGCATTTGACTTTCAAAGTGAGTGTGAGGACACTGAAGCTCAGCCCTACCAAACTTCATGTGCTTAGTTTGATATTTCCTCTGCTCCGCCTTGCTGCACCTTTTCCTTCTCCTCTAAACCAGCCCGATATCACCGGAATGGGAATTACCAGTAGAAGTAACACAAAGATGCTTGGAATATCTGCACAACAGCTAGGAATAAAACAGATCTGTCCCTCATGTTTTCCTTCAGAAACCAGTTCAGACTGACAGGACACAAATGTCTCTGAGTGCCGATCGCGGCATCCCTGCTCCTTGCAGAGCATCTAACTGTATTCAGTCACAACAACCAAAAAACAAATTGGCTACCTAAGTAAGCTGGCATCAAACGTGTGTGATAGAGAATCGGTCTCCTCACCAAGTTAGGCACTTCTTTCATTTTTCTTTTTAAGGCCACAGAGAAAATAGTAGGAGCTGCCAAAATCAACCAGCCAGGGTTATTATCTGGAAATGGCATTTACTGTAAGCACAAGCTTGAAGCTTGCCCCAGCGAGCAGAGCTTTAGCAGCAGAGAGCTTGCGAGCATCAGAAGCAAGGGCAGTGAGGTGCTGGCGCAGGTTGCCCAGAGGAGCTGTGGCTGCCCCATCCCTGGAAATGTCCAAGGCCGGGTTGGACAGGGCTTTGAGTGACCTGGGCTGGTGCAAGGTGTCCCTGCCCAGGGCAGGGGGTTGCAATTGGATGCTCTTTAAGGTCCCTTCCCACCCAAACCATTCTGTGACTCTATGAAGATTAGAACAGGACAGGATCGCGGGACAGGATCTCTTGGATCAAGTCCAGCCCCAACTTCACAGAGCTGAGTCTGGCGTGACCGTGCGTTTCTTTCCTGTAGCCGAGACGGGGCTTGCAGCACAGGCAGCCATCGCTGGCGTTACGCTGTAGGTACCCGAGCCACCCTCTCAGCTCTGTGCTTTCAAAGGCTTTGGAAATTGAAGCAATGCATTCTCACACGAAGGGCACCGAGCTGCTGCCCTATGCAGACGTTGTTCACTTCTGATTTTGGCTGTTACCCACAGTGTAACAGAACCACACGCTCTGACAGCGTCTGTGGATGGCTTTACGAGGCAGCCCAGTGCCCTCATCGCCAAGCCCTTGCATTAGTCTGTCTTTACAGCACATACTTTTCATCCTCGCTGCATCCTACATCCCGCTCCTGCTCTCCTCCCCTTTCCTGGATGTCTCCTAAACTCCCCTCAGGGCTCAGGATTCCTCGAATTTTTACATTAGAAAAAGCCAAGAGGAATTTCTCAGCCTTTCCGTAACAGGAGCCTGCACAGCCTCTCCCCTGTACCAAAATGAATTTTGCCCTTAAAATTGTGCCTGATGTGCAGGTTTTGGCAAGCCGAGGTGGGATTGCCCGCGACCTGCAGCTGCATCTCCTGCTTTCTGCAGGTGCACTCAGTCTTCCTGTTGCACTGAATTTTACAAGAAGCAATTTTTGCAAGCCTTCCCTCCTGGGATCCAGAAATGAGGAGTCACAAGTAGTAGTGCATGCACCTCGCCCAACCCTCTGAACGCCGAGCGCTGAACAAGCCAGTTTTCCTTTGTGCCCTGCAGGGAATGGCAAAAGCATATGGTCCCCAAGATTTCAGAATTCAGCCAAAAAACTGAACTCAGGCCCAGAATGTAAAGGAAATATATGGACCAGCCTGCTATTTTCAGATCACTTGCCTTTGTCTTCTGCATTTCCACATAGGTTTCCTTAGATCTTCCTGTGTTTTTCTGAACTGTGGGAACATGATTGCCAAGGAAGTAGAGAGAGGAGTTTTCAGCCCTGCCGGGATTGTTCTTGATTTGAGGGTCAAGGAAGCCTGACCCAGTCATTACCTGTTCCATTTTTTACAAAACCTTCACAAATCTAAAACACTTCAGCCAAAATGTTTGCTTCCTCGGAGCCCGCGGCTCGGGAGTCGCGCACCTCGAAGTCTTCCTTGCAGACGCGCTAAGGTCAGTTTGCAGGAAAAGCACCGGCCGCCGCCGCGCTCCTGGGCCTGCTCCTCTAGAGCTGTGGAGGAAAACGGGCCAGCTCACAGGGATACTCCACACAAACACGGCTATTCCGCAAGGCACTCATCCTGTTGCCGTTAACTCATACCTCATTAACTGAAATCACTGCTGAACACAACAATTTAGGAGTTAAAGCAATTTCCTCCCTGTCCCTAGAAGCCCGCAGCGGGTGATGTGAGCGGGGAGACTCCCAGAATCCTGGTCCTGACCCTTGATTCCCTCATAGCTACCGCAAAGGGCTCACTTTGGCCCCTTGTAGCCACAGGGATCACCCCGAAAGCTGATCCCAAGCCTTGGTTACGGAGGGGTTGGTGTCCCAGACCTTTCACGTGCAGATGCCTACTCCAGCGTGTTCTCCAGGAGCTACAAGCGGTGGTTTTCCCCCTCTGCTCCTTCACTTGTTCTTCCCGCTGCCTGGAGCCGGCTCCCCGAGGGGCCGTAATGCATGCCCACGCAGTGGCGTTTGGAAACCCTTCTCGTGGGCAATGCGACCGGCAATACGCCCTCGCACAGGAAATGGCTGTTGGAAGAGATTGCCCAGAACCCTTAACAGGAAGCGGCATGGGACTGCGTCGGAAAGGAGGGAAATCCAGCCCTGTGGAGCATCAACGGCAGACCTCAAGGTCTCTGTCTCTCCTCGCAGAAAAATAAATCCCCCAGGTGCTGTGTCGTCCAGCACGGGGCCACCAGGTACATCCCCCCCTCCCCTTAGGGAAGGGAACTCCCTCCATCCATGGTGCTTCACTCCTGAATTAATCATTGCTAATTTGCAAAGATAAGGGAAAAGGCTTCAGGAATATCGCTGCTTAAAAGCACAGGCACTGCTTCGCTCCGTACCCCATGAGGGGTATCAGGAGAAATAATAAGGCAGCGGCCAGGTGTGGGGAGATGCTTTTCCCAGATCTCCTCCTGGATGCATTTGAGGCAAGGAAGTTGTGTCAGCTCTCACCGCGTGACACAGCAGGACGGAGCGAAACAGGAGTCTGGCTAGTTACAGTTTGTGCTGTGACAACCAGAGGATGATTCAAGTGAATCTAAACAGTGATGTCACCCCGAGAACCTTTTAAGCACTACTTAAGCCATTACACGGTGTGAAGCTGAGAGAACCGGCTAACCTTTCGGCCTGACACATTTTTTTCCCTACAAATGGATGATGTCCGGATTATTTTCATTTCACATTCATGCGCTTGGGATAAGCTTTCCTCTCAGTTACACAGGTTTAAAGCTGCAGCTCGGCTGAAGACAGTAGCCTGTCTTTGAATTTCTGGCTATGTTATTGGTTGTTTATACATTTTGTGGTAGAATCTGAGTGAGCAAAGAACTGACCGAAAGCTGTTCTCTCACTGCACGCTTTACAGAGGGAGAGATTTTACTGATCTTGCTGGAAAATCCTGATTTGTTTCAGATGTGAAAATTCACTGTGAGAAAGCAAAGTAACCTGCTTGCTGTCCTGTGACAAAGGGACATCGGTGTGCGGCCCCGGCACCGAGACGGCAGCAACGTCCCGTCGTGTGAGGCAGCGCACCGAGCCCTAACACTGTTCCCGAACGCTCCAGTGCACGCTCCCACTTCCCATTTATTTTGGCTTTAAAGATCCCATTCTGCTAAGCCTCCCAGACGCTCTCATGTTTAAAACAGCTTTCCTTCAGCCTTGGCAACTTCTCTGTTGAGTAAGGACGGAGTAACAGCTAAGGGAAGAGAACAGGGTTTGGCCCAGCAGGAATTACCAGAGGGAGTAATGAATCCCCAGAATCCTATGTCAGCGTGAACGGAGCGGAGCAGGCGAGGGGAGGGATTCCCTGGGGCAGAGCCTCCTCTGGCTGCGATCTCAACTTGGTTGGCCCACCTCACTTTGAACGAGCCTCTTGCAGCTCATCATCCCACCCTGTGATGACTTTGCCAAATATAAGGATACTGTGGGTCTCTGGGAAAGTACGGCTCAGTTGTTACCGTGAAGCCTCTAATGATCCCGTTAACAGTTTTATTACTTAATTCACTGATACATCAGCTTTCAACTTGGTCCAGAATGGAGATAAACCAAGTCTACAGCATGATGTATTTATAGGGTTGGAATTGCTGCCGGGTTTCTAGGCTGCGCTTGCGTTTGGACCGTTTTCTCCTGGCTTTCCCACCAAGCCAAATAAACACGGGGAGCTTCATTCCCTGGGTCAGTCTGGGCAATGTCACCCTGCACTAATGAAGGAGAAGTGCAGGTCAAAACAAAAGAGCCGGTACGGCACGACTCCTGGGATGAAGGAACCATCTGGGCAGGGTGGATTTGGGAAGAGAGCAGGATGCTGAGTGGGGTACGCCGAGGGTTCCCCCCACCCGGCTCCAGACAGTACTGTACATTGCAATCCTCATCAGGAAATTTTGTCATTACATTCGAAGGAGTGCGTGTACAAAGCTGACTTCTTCTTCTGAGCATTATGGAGACATGGGATTATTTGGGGATACTGTCTGATCAGACTTTTCAACCAGAAAGACCAGTGAAGTTGGTGATTTATCTGCTATGGCTTGTATCAGAAGAGAAAGGCTCTCCTTTTCCCACTCCGAGCATACGTGCACAATTTGTTTTGACATTCTTCATGACAGTATCTTCAGCTTTCTGGAGAGTTCCTGGCAGAAGGACAAAACAAGAGGAAAGGAGACAGTTTTGTCTGGGTATAAATCTCAGTTTTCATTTGCCAAACCTGTCCTGCACTTTTGAGAAAATCGGGACAGTAAAGCTAAAAATTCTGGGCTCAAAGTGGGGTTAGTCACCAACACCATTAAAGCATCACCATTGTGGTTCGGGATGAACACCCTGAATCAGGTAGCTACAGCTTTGCAGGGCCATTGTTTCGGGTTTTGGGCCGCTGATTCTTTCACTCCCAGACTGACCAATATTTCTGGTCTTGTCTGGGGTCACCATCCGCAGCCTCCTTCAATTTAGAGCTAGGCTAACCAGAGTTAAAGAGCGTCACCAGGAGAGCCCAGAACTGCTGTTCCTTCAGCCCTCTTTTCCCCTGTGAAGATCTCTCTGCTTATCTCTGTTCTGGTCCTGACATCTGCTAACAGTGAAAGTAAAGCAGCGACGCTTGGGTGTGGTGGGATGTACGGAGGGCATCTCACACGCTGATCTTCGTGCGGTGTATACGATAAAGGAACGGAGAGGAATTCTCGGCATACGTCGGGCAAAGGTCTCTCCCTGGCGCTCTTTCATTTAACGATCCAAGTGATGTGTATTGTACTGCCAGCCTTTGAAAGGCTGCCTTTCTGTTTTGATTCTATATTGTTCTAAGTTAAATAGTAGGAAAAGAGAAATCTCTGCCACCATAACATTCTCTTATAGCTCTATTCATTATAGATCCTGGGAGGAAACGGAGAGTTCCCTGGACAATGGCCTGACACACAAACGAGCATACATTAACTTTCTGTGGCTGTATAGTCCATTTTGGCTGCATTTCCTTTACATTCTTAGGAACATGAATTCAGGCATAATTTGGTTTGATGTCTTCCTCTGCCTTGAACCACTGTCTCGTTAGGCACGCTGCACATCAAGCAGCCTCTCCGCAGCAGAGGCCTGCGCACCAGGGCAGACGTGGTGGTGGTGCATGGAGGGATGCTTTCGGAGTGAGCGAGAGGGCCGGGAGCGGCAGAGACCAAGGGTCTGCGGGGTTTCAGCTGAACTGGGTGGGGGGTGCTGGGAGGGCTGCTCCAAACCAGCAAGGACGCCAGGCTGGATATAAGCCATGATGTTTAAGTAACTCAACTCTGGTCCCCTGTGCTTTGACAAACACCTCAGGGGAGCTCACCTGGGGAACATCTGCAATGGCTTTGGCAGCGCCAGCTCCACAGAGGCTGCAGCAGGGCATGATACAGGAACACCCAGAATCTCTGGGTGGGAAACGGCCATGCAATTACAGCTGTGTTCCCTGCACTAATTAGCATAGATGCTTTGCTCAGGACCAGAGCTCAGCTGCTGCCCGAACCGCACTCTGCAGTTTGCAGGGAGCCACTCAGACCTCTGGCGCTTTGGCATCCTCTCTGCAGCACAGGTACATTTTCTGCTTTTGTGCCTCTGCTCTTCTTCTGTCAATCAGGGTCATCAGCACTTCCCTTCCTCCCTGGAGGGATGGGGCGATAAATAGATAAATGTTTTGAAGAGAAAAAGCAGCTCAGGAGCTGCAGTCGATTTACTTCATCTTTCGCTTCCATTACCAGAGAAAAAGCCGCCTGAAGGTACAAAGATACTGAGGCATTCCAGGTGGTAAGGATTAGGACTGGGATAGCATCCCAGGCTTGGCCTGAACTGGCAGAAGTAGGAATCTCTCTTGGGTTTGGCTGTTGCTCTTTTGCACTGACACCTTGTGCTCTCACTTCATCTGCGTGGGAACCAAGCCGAGCAGATGAAAAAGAGACGAGATCAGTCATTGCTACCCCGCCTCTGTAAATAGCTTCACACCGTCTGGAGAGCGTAGCGCCTGCTTCTGAAACGCTGCCTGTCCCATCCAGCGGAGTGGCCGACACACTGCTCCCTGCTCCTGCTGCATCACGGAGCCTGCGAACCTGTCCTGGGTACCACGGGGCGCACAACAGCGACGCGCAGGGCTCGCGAGGCGAGAGCTTTCCTTGAATTTCTCTTAACGCGGTGCCTCCCTCAGCCTCCTGGCCCACACACACAGGTTGCTGCTTCCCTTGGAGGAATAACGATGTGCAAACACACACAGACAGGCGTGCAGAGGAGCGATGGATGCACAGCTATATTCCAAAAAGCCTCTTGGTTTTCATTCTGACAGTGTCTTCGGGCACAAGGAAATTTGCAAAGCTAATTTGCAGCTCCGGTCTAACGGGTTCCCCGGCTGGGTGTCTGTTACAGTTAAAGGATCCCAGACTGGGAGTTTGCTCTCCTCTCCCCTGCGCATGCCTCTGTTGGAGGCACTGCTTGGAGAGCTGTTAATGAGCCCGGAGCGCGGCTGAGCGTTCGTGCTGACATTCAGGAGGAGCTTCCCCTCCTCCTTGGGGGAAGGTAGCCCTCACACCCCTATGGCCTGTTTGTTTTCTTACTGCTTTCACCTCAGCAAAAATAAGGTGATTATAGCTACGTCCCACGCGCTTGCCCCACTGGCCGCCCTCAGAGGAGAGGGCACCAGCACCACACCAGCTATTCACTAGCGCCAGCTCCTTCCAGCTCCTGCAGAAACCGAAGAGAGCCCTTCCCTGGATGGCCCTGCAGCTCAGCAGAGAACTGGGAGCCAATTTTCTTGAGCTCTAATTCCTGCCGTGCTGCAGGCTTCCTGTACGACTTCAAGTGAGATACTTATCTTATCTGCCTTCAGCTTCCAGCAGTATATAACAGCAATTACTTACCAGCCTCACAAACACGTCGCAAGGTTAAATCCCTTTGTAAGCCATCACAACTAATCTGAGAGCGCAGACTGTGATGATTATTATTAGCATTGCCATTTTGGCACTGTCCTTTCTCGGCCAGGGATATTTCACTATGATACCCGCACCTATCCAAACTTACAGCTCAGGTTTAAGTATCAGTTTCCACAAAAGATTTTCTCGTTGTTGGGCACAGTATATTAGGTCTTCACTGCCAAAGGCCCTTAGAGGGTGGGCAGAGCCACGCAGAAAAGAAAAGATGAATGGGACACACACATATACAACAAGACAACCCATTTCATGCATCTTCTCATACCTGGAGACCAAACCTCTAGAGCTTATTTTAATATTTAGTAAGCTTTTGTCTAGAGGAAGGGTGGGGAGAAGGACAAAAAGAGACATTGTTCCTCTTTGGAAAGCATTTTGTTTTTCCCAAGAAGCTGGCCAGGCAGATCTCTAAAGTATTTACTGTAAGTACACGTTTCTGTCTCCAGAGAGTACAAAGACATCTCTGCTGGGGCGTCTTGGTAGGACACAAGTCAGCAGGACAAAAGGAGCCCAAGAGGGGTCAGCGTTGGACCTGGACACTGTGGAGGGTTAGGATTAGGGCCAGGGCTGGGGTCAGGAGAGAGAAGCGCACAGCCGGAGTGGGAGGGGGGTTGTGAAGGGGCTGCCAAAGGAAGAAGGGGGCTGTGAGTCTCTGGGAACGACGCGTGCAGGAGGCAGGGGAGACAGAAGCCTGCAGTGCAAAAAGATGCAATATAACAAATGTCTCACAAGCTCTGCGTGGTGGTTTGGAGGGTGCCAGGCTATCAGGGTGTGCTGGCTGCACCTCGCTGGTGAGGGAGAAGCCTGCCCCACAGAATGGCTGTCACAGGCACCTCCCAGTGCCGAAAGCCCAGGGACCGGGTGGGTTTGTGGATGGCGGTTGTCACGAATTCCTCACTTACCCTGGACCACAGTATGTGAAGCCAGCCCGGAAAGGCTTCCGAACACTTAGCACCCGTTCAGCCACTGCTTTGGATGTCGGTGAGCAATAATCTGCCTCCTTTCACGTGCAGTTCAGCCATCTAAAAAAGATCACATGATTGAAAGTCGATCTTTGCACCCAGGCTGGGCTAGAATTACAACTGCTTCATCTCTTCCCAAGCGGTTTCTCTCACTTAAAAGGGAACAGCACAAATGAGTTTTCAGTGGAATGTGCTATCCAGGCATTTTAATTACGATGAAAATATATAGGTAAAACAAAATACCTGGGCGTTATCAGTTTTCATGGCTATTACTCTATTTGTCGGCTGGGGCAGTCTGTTTGCTGTGTGAACTGCAGTGCTAAGGGGACGGTATCTCTGTGCTCAAGAGCAACATATTCCCAAGCATGTTGTCTTTGGCATGGCCAGTATTTTATCTGCCAGAGCCAACGTTAATGAAAAATTCCTGAAGAATTCCACATTTCAACACAGCAACACTCTGATGGGAATGACAATCTCTTCTGACCTGGTTGAAAAAGCAGATATTGGGCAGGATAGAAACGAGGGGGGTGTTCCTGAACCCCCCCTGCCCAGGGCTTGGTGTACTTTGCGCTAAGTTTGTGATGCCTACCCGTCTTTGTAAGTGATATCAACACCGTCAGGCTGTGTACTGCCCAAAATCAGCATTTCTTGGAACAGACACATGTGAAGTCAGAAACACTGGGTTGGTGAAGCTAAGAACTGCCTTCTGGTTGTGTTGCACAACAGTCTCCTCTCTTCAAACCAGTCAAGTGATGCAGCAACTTTATAACAAAACTTATCTGTAGAGAGGCGGGTTTCCCCTCCTGGGACTATGCTGGTGAAATTGAGTCTTTTTGACACGGGAGGCAGGAACATTTGTGATCCATGACAGCGAACATGAGCCTAGATGATTTGTAATACATGGCCTCAACTCCTCATTGCACCCGTCACTCTGGAAAATTCAGGTCAAGCAAATGAAGCTGGGAAATAAACGCCCAGTCATGCTACCTTGATTTCAGTTTTAAAGGGGATGCAAAGGGAGGGACAGGTTCTTGCCCATCACAGCCTTGCCTAAATATTTATCTCTGCTACAAACAGTTGGGTTGCTGGATTTAGCCCGGGGCTGATTCTGATGAGAGACAGCAAACACAATACACATGAATCAGGGACAGCACATCTGGCACTGCCTGTGTGCTGCAGGAATATAAATAACAGAGCCAGCAAACTCCAACTGGTGAGTTATTTGTACTGCACCGGGGCTGTCGGCTCTCTAATATCGCCGCTCAGCGAGAGGGGTGCCGGGAATCGCTTGGTCCGCTCTGTGGTCCCTCGCTGGCACGTGTCTCTCTTTTTGCATAGGAGGACTCAAAAGCAAAGGATCGTAAACACTTTTTTGAAAATTATTTGCAAGAGCGCCGAAAAGAGTGGCGGGCCAAGCCAGCAGAGCCGCCAATATTTAGAACATGATGATATTTTATTTTTGGAAGTATCTGATACAAACGTTCTTTTCCTGGAAAGATTCCTTCTCCTGCCTGCTCCCCCGCCTCCCTCAGACTGCTGGTGCCAATATTTCTGTTGCAACTTCCCTGCTCCCAGCCATTTCCTACTACAGATTTCCCTCCCCTCTCTCCTGGAGCTGACGGTCCAGGTTGCACCCTGCATTGTTCTGTTGGCCTGGGAGGGGGGACGCGCCAGCGCCTGATTCAGCGCCTACGCCGCTCTTGATGTCGGCCGGTAACCCTGTAGGCTTCTAGCTCACGCCATGAAGGGTGCAAGCATCACACAGATGTCCTGTGTCTGCCAGCCTTGGGAGGATGTCTCAGTCCCATGAGTCCCTGATCATCTCCTTTATGGTGGGAGCAGAACACACTATGCTACGGGCGCAGGGAACGGCCAGAGCTCTGACCCATCTGCACGGGGGGCACTCACGTACAGGCTGTGTCTTGCTCCTTTCCATCCTCTCATCCATTCTGCCCTCAGAGCTTGTAGTGTCCCTCGGCGCCTTTTACTCCTCTGCTCTGCAAACCGACAACCGGTCTTCCAGTACCTCAAGGGGGCCTACAGGAAAGACAGGAAGAAACTCTTCAGCAGGGCCTGTTGTGACAGGACAAGGCGTAATGGTTTCAAAATAGAGGGAAGTAGATTCAGATTAGATATTAGGAAAAAGATTTTTACACTGAGGGTGGTGGAGCACTGGCCCAGGTTGCCCAGAGAGGCGGTGGATGCCCCATCCCTGGAAACATTCCAGGCCAGGTTGGCCGGGGCTGTGAGCAACCTGATCTGGTTGGAGATGTCCCTGCTCCTTGCAGGGGGCTTGGACTGGGTGGGCTTTAATGGTCCCTTCCCACCCAAACCCTTCTGTGATTCTAAGTACGACCTTTAATTGAGCAAAATTTGGCACTGAAGACACGAAGAGAAGCCTTGGAGCTGAGGGTTAAAAAAACTGCAATGCCCAAAGAGTCATTTGGATCATTTTAAACAAAATCATCACGCAGAGCAGCCATGGAGAGAGACTTATCGCATTACTTCCCTGATTAGCCCAGGACACCAATTTTAGGTCCTGCAAAAACACTGGAGGTCAAATTTACTATGGAGGGCAAAGAGCAGCGATTCATTTTTCCTTAGGCTTTATAGTCACTTTTCACCTTGAAGAACAAAAGGGCCTGAAGTCAGAGAATGTTTGTTCTTGAACCTTGCCAAGGCCTGTTTTTTTTTTTTTTTTAATAAACCATCATTAAAATCTGGGCCTATTGCCTTGACAAAAGAAAAGAATATATTTGTGTATACTTAAGAGACGGGAAAGAGACTGTGTGCCAGGGCTAGTCACAGATAAAGGAATTCCGGACATTATTCCTTGTGCTCCTAGGGGTTGTGACATGGGATTTCCTTTCAAAGCGGTAAATAACCCGCCAGTTGTTGTAGGACAGGGTGGGGTGGTCACTGGTTTCTTTAAAATGGGGAGAGATGAAAGCACGGTTTGAGAAGAAAGATGGGCTGGACACATGTGCACAATGAACCCCGCTGAGTGGGGGCGAGGGCTGCAAATTCACCCCCATCCAACGCCCCAGCTCAAAGCGTTGCCCCCATAACCTCCCCGTGGTTTAGAGGTGCTACCAGCTTGTCTCTGCTTTGGGAAGAATAGCTCACCTCACGGCAAAGCAAATTTAACTCTTAAGAGGCAGCCAAAATCTTGAGGCTTGTCAGCACCGTGCGCCTTCCTCCTAGATCTGCGGGACAGAGATGGAACTTGGCGGGAAACAGGTTTCTCCCGGGGTGACTCCTGATGCCTCCTGCCTTCTCGCAAAGCCAGACGGCCTCTCTCTGCACTGTGCACCACTGACATCCTGGAATGGGAACAGAGAGGGGGGTGAGGGTGGGGTTCCACAGCTGCCAGCTTCAGGAGGAGCCTCACCATGGTTTGGAAGAAGAACCAGATAGTCGAGGCCTTTGGTAACTCAAAGCACCTTTCTGTTTCTGAATCTCATACAGAATTGGGATAAGCAGCTTTCTCTTTTAAGAGAACGGAAAAGCTAAAGCCGCAGATTTTATCCAGTTTGCATTTTAAATAGAAAAACATTGAACTTTGTCCTTGGATTACTTTTTCTGATGGACTTTGCACTAAAGACTCACCATAAGTGCGCTGATTTTGCAGTGTTGGGGGAGTAGGAAGCGGGCATGAACGTGATTCGCTTGATGAGGGAGAAGAGAACATCAAGCTGATTTTATATTTGGATCTGAATACAAAACAATTTCCTTTCCTCCCTCTTCCTGTGGCTGTCCTGGAGGGTCAGCAGAGACTGTGCATCCTAAAGCCCACCGTGAAAGCAGGGCTTACGAGGAGAGGAAGGAAGATTTGCATGATACTATTCTCCAAACCCTCGGGATTCAAGTATTCAATAATAAAAGTTCATTTAAGGAACCACCAGTGGAACAGCTCAACTAGCATACTGCAGAAGTTTGCAAAGGGAAGGTTCCTACATGAGCCACCTTGTTGCTCTCTATTTTATTGCTAAATTTCAGAATTACAACTCTATAAATCTTCTACCACGTAACCACACACCTGCAGATGTATTTTCCCTTTAAACTACAATGACGCTTCATGTCAGTATAGGGAGGGACGTGATAAAATTGTAAAATTTAGCTTGTAAACTTCAAAGTGGGAACGACTAAGAGGTTGAGCTGCTGCTTTCGGCGCAAGAGTCGCTTTGGTTCTGCTGCGAAGGATCTTGTTCCTCTGGTGAATCAGACGCCCAGGAAAGGCGGCAGAGATTGAGGTGATAGCTGCATTCAGTCCCTGCTGCAACTCCTTGGCTTAAGAGATAGTGTCCAGAGGGCCTAAGTAAGTCCACACAGGACACATGGATGATTCTAACCAAGTTCAGAACTGGAGACATCAAAGGAAAAATGACACATTTTCTTTCTTCCTCTTTGACCCCATCCTAACATCCCACATTTTTCTGAAAAGCGGTGTAGAGAGAAAGTTCCCTTGTTCACTGCAGCAGTAAAATACCACGTCTTCTAAAGCAACGGTATGGCCGGCCTAAGGAACAACAAAGGCAGCGAAATGAATCACACAGAGGATTACTCACACATACGCATTCTCAAACGGGTCATGCTTAGCATGGGTAACTGGCAGGCATGCCCATCCCACACCGCTGCTCGTGCCTGTTTGACAGCAGGAGACAATCAGTTGGCGCACAGTGGTAAAACCGAGCCGGACCAGGCCTTGGGATTGCCCTCCAGCGTTAGCACTTCTGTGTGGGCACGGGGCTGTGTGGCACTCACACTTCAGGAGGGTGCCACTACGCTTGTATGAACTGGATTTCATTTTCTGAGCCCCATTAACAGATTATTCAACCATGCTTTTTTGATATCCTGGTACCATCACATTAAATCTCTTTAGATGAACTATATTTTCATGGCCAAAAGCCAAGCAAGCAATATTCTTTGAAAAAATAAACAAATAGAACCCTTTTAGAAGGATTTTTAAAAAAGCTAAACAGTTCTAATACTTGGTTTAGGGATGTGTAATTTTAAAATAGCTCAAATAAATTAAGAATACCAAAACTGATCTGCTGTTTTTTTCCCAGTGGTGGGGTGAGCACATGAGAGTTTCTGTTTCCTCACAGTGGAAACTGCCCCTTACTTATGGTGCCACGGCCCCATTCTTGATCTCTTTACCTTGGACTGCAAGGTGGAGCCCACCTGAGCTCAGAGGTCCATTCCCACCCGAGAGATCTCCACATCAACACAGCAGCTCTTGTGAATATGCTTTGCAGGACTGGTGCTTGATATACAGCTCTTCTGACTCTCAAACAATGTTGGGGTTTTTTTTCTCCCAAAGCTGCTTACATCCTGTGACCCTGCACTGAAGCCCAGATGAAATGCCTCACAATTTTCCTAAATACTATCTTTATTCTTATGGCTCCTGTGTGAACCACTGCTATGCAGTTAATGCTGCGCAGTTGTTTCTACCCTAAGACCTTTTAGCCAAGGGTTTACAACTTGGCATCTGAGGTCTCAGCCTGAAAATCCGTCTTTGTTTTTGTACTCTCCCCAAGAGTCTGTTTTAAATTGATATAAACATTTCGATAGCTTAAGACTGCAACAAAATGGTCAGCTTGTTTTCCAGCTGGAAAACAAGTGTGTTTCTTTGAGTCAAAGGATTGCGTGTCGTTGGCTGGACTAGCGGCTGGTCTCATCTTGGCTTGGCCATGCAGACCCAGGCATCTGCGTAACCTTGTGGTACATCCAGAAAAATAATAAAAACACCTTTCCTTGACTGTGCAATACTGGCTTTTCCAATATATCTGTTTCTCTGTAGTGGGCGTTGCTTCCCCCTCCTCCCCTGACGGACATAACTCACAAATACCACGACGTTTGGCAAGAGATGCTAGGAACCCGCTGATTTTCTTCAGCACGTGGAGAAATCCCTCAGTAGCACAGTTCACATCTGCCAGGCCAAAATTCATATGCCATACTAAAAATTGTACTGATTAATTGAGACAAGAGGGAACAGACCTCCGAAAGCAGCAAGGAAGGACCCCAGCAACCGCTCGCTCTACCTTGATAAGCGGTTTGCTTGTTTTGCGTGTCTCAGGTCTGGATTTCATTATGGGGATCAGTTCTCTGAAACTCTAGCGCAGAAAATCCAGGCTGTATGTGCATTCAGCACAGGAAGGAACCTTATTCATTGTCTGCGTGCATTTGCATTACTCTTTCACCTCCCACCTTGGCACTTTTCTCCTCCTGAATCCAAATGGTGACACTTTTCTTTCTTAGCAACATAAAGTTTTCACTTTGCTTTCATTCAGCGCTCACTTAACTTTCATGATTCCCTCTTCTCTTAGTCACGGTCACACAGTTCTGTATTTCTTACCAGGGCTTCTGATACTCTGAAGAGGTACTCAGGACAGAGCTCCAAAACTAGGAGCCGCTTTCTTCACTTAATACACTTCTAGAGTCACATTTGCTAATTTTGTTAACTATCCAGCACAAGAAATAATTTTATTGCTCAAAGGGCAACTGCCCGCTTTGTCTGTCTATAGGAACTGCAATAAACTCTTGGGCTGAAGAGGTGAGATTTTTAGGACAAGAAAGCAGCAATTTTCTTGTTTCTGCTCTGTTTGAAATCAATGGTAGAAAGAGAAGCAGTTAGGAGTTTTGTAATAAACCAGCTTTTCATTAGACAATTACACCGTGGCAAAATTCTGGGTAGAAAGTGGCTGGGTTAGATGCAATTTTCCAGGAAAGGTTCTCCAGCCAGGATGGTGTTTCTGGTCACAACCCAACGATGCCATGACCTTGTCATTGAGACGCACGCGTAGGATGCTGGAGACACCACATTCCTCGGTGGAATCCAGCCTCTGGATCTGCGTCTCCCACTACCGGGGGCTGCCCTAAATATCTGGCTATTTTTAGATGAGTCTTTTTCTGTTGCTGCTTTTCATAATAAGAAAAACCTTTGAAGGATTTGCGTTTTATCCCTGTGCACAACAGGAATTAAAATAAATAAATAGATCTTAAATATTTAGATATGAAGAGAGAAGAATTTCCTGCCCAGCTTTTGCTAAGCAGTGCAGGGGGCTTTAACGCAAACGAGCCTGGCGATGGTTTCTTTTCTTGGAAGTGACTGTGGCAAAGCACCTTTAGAAGTGGGATCCCGCAAAGCAAATCTGCTGTTTCCAAGGTCACTGTGCAATCATTTTCCTCCTGCCATAGTTTTTCCAGATGCTGAAACGATCTGCTGCAACCGAACCAACCTGTTAGGGAAGGAATTGCTCTCGCTACGGGGCCGCAGCGGGATGGGGGACACAGCCGGCAGCAGGGCAGCGAGGCCAAGGAGTCCTTTACGTGCCTGATCTCCTGCAAAGCCCCTCAAAGTGAACCCAAAAGCCAGGATCTGGCACTAAAAAAAAGCAATTTTAGCACTGGGCATCCCACCTGGTGCATCACCCACCTGCTGCCCCTCCTCTGGGCTTGCGGGAGGCTGCACCCAGACACCAGCAACTGCTTTTCCTCCAAACCTTCGCAGGTCGAGCGAGCCGATCCGGAAACCTGCGGGGGACAGAAGAGGGGACTTTTGTCAACAGGCAGCCATGCTCTGTAGGCTCGACAAATATGCACAGTGCTAATTCGAAGCAGATTCCTGCTTTGCCACAAGCAGAATTCCTCCGAACCCTGCCATCAAAAACATGATGTCACAGCTGCGGAGAAGCCGAGCAAACAGGGGAGACGCCGGGGTCACGTCAGGGTAACAGTGCGGTGGAGGCCGTCAGGAAGCGATTGAAGCCCTGCTCCACGGCCTGATGGAGTTTGTCATTAAGAAGGATTTCACAAACGATTTGCAGCCAATTCCCCGGATCCGATTGGTACTTTCCAGCTTAACGCAAACCAGTAAGGAAACCAGCTCCCAGACTTAGTTAGGCCAAACTACCCAGGGAGGTTGCAGGCAAGAGACAACTCAACATCGCCTGGGTCTGCGGAAATGTAACTGAAGCTGGGCCTGGGTTTTAAGGAGATCATTAGGTTCTCTCTCCCCATCTCGAGCAAACAGCTTTTATCTTGTCTCCCAAAATAGCAACCTCCTATCCTTCAAAACAAACCAAAAAAAAAAGAGGAAAATCTCTTGAGACAGGCACACAGACAAAGCTGACAGAAGTGGAACACAGAGCTGATCGAAAACAGATTCCAGCGTCAAATCCAAAGTCGGTTTCAGCCCATTTCTTCTTAATGGGTAAAGTGAAGGAACTGAGAAAACAAAGTAATTACCCATCAAGCAGATTTTACTGACACCAAGCATTTACATGTTTCTGACACATACAATGCCCGCGATTTGATCAAATCCATCTCTGTTTAGCGTGGAGCATCAATGGAGTTGATCTCGGGAGGCTCCGGCTCTTTTGCCTCTGGATTTATAGCTCAAGGAAAAATGATAAAACAACGCTAACCAAGGTGGCTTTTGCTCTGCTTCACCCTAACCATTTACCTTCCCAGTTCTGATTTCAACTCTGTCCCTCTTGTGGCCTTCCCTTGGCCTGCTCCTTCTGCAGGTCACTGATTCATCACACAGGAGGACACAGATGTTGTTTACACAAAAGTGTTTCCATGCAAGTTGACATTTTTCCTAGAAAAGAGGGCTGGGAAAGAGGAATGAGATGGGGAGGAGGAATTCACCACTTTGCAAAAGGCCTGAGAATATGTATTGCCCAGTTTCCACCAGTGCTGTATGATGGTGCCTACACGACCCACAGCAGCCCCAGGGAGCAGGGCTGACTGCCGGATTCACACCGGCAACACTCCAAGTAGGAAAACTTGGGGCGTGTGGCCGGAGAAAAGAGGTGGTCTCTCTGAGCAGCTAACCCCCAAGCATTTGGTGGTCAGTGGGCAGCCATCTCGCCTGATGGCTACACAAGGATTTAGCTACGGAGCATGGTCAGAGGTTGTTTTGCAAGCCACCCTCTTGTCATTCAATAGAACCTCATCCAAATTCCTCTGGCAGCTCTTGCATTTCTTAGAAAACAGCTATAGTCCTCTTCTGAGGTCTGGATTATGGACACTTTTGAGTCAAAGGTTAGAATGCCCACTCTGCCTTTGAATCTCAGCAATGCTGAGGTAGCACCAAAGAAGTTTGGAAAGGGAAGAGATCTGTACCCCAGGTCAGGCCCTGGTAGGCTATCTCAGCAGAACATCGTGGCCCTAATTCCGCCTAAATGTGGCAGCTGAAGCTCTTAGAGATTACTTCATGTAGGTCACCAGCAAATGCTTTCAGAAGGATATCTCCCAGTACTTTATCCCATCTAATTTTAAATATTCCTAAAGCTAGGGCTGGCATTATTGCATCCTTGGGGAGACAAATTACACAGGCTGATGTAACTCAACCTTGGGAAGATTTTCTTCTCTCTCCCTAGACTCTTACCAGTTGCAACAGAAAAAGCAGATAAATAACTGCTCTTGGTATTGGATCTCCTGTGATTCCACCTCTCTGATTGACAAAAATTTTATTATTGTAGCATCAGGCAGAACACTCATACAATGCTGAGGCAAAATTGTCTATATAAGCATCCTTCACACCCGAGATGTCAGAGCCAAGCTATAAAACCAAAATCTGGTGGCATGTATTTAGTATCCTAACTGTTCACTTTCGTAGATTTGGGCAACTGATCCTTGACTGAACATCAAAGAACACAGAGAAAATGATACTCTAAAATAAAAAAAAACTTGCCACATGGAAGAACTTTTCTTAAGAACAAACAGCTCTGTGGCACTGAAATATTTTTGTCTTCAGTGGAGTCAAGCCACCAGCTGAGATGTAGGGACAAGTTTCCTTATTCTTTGGCTTGCAAGCCACTCAACAGGTTTCTTCTGTAGGCATTGAAAGCCCACGCTAGTGTCTTTGGGAATGTGTCCACCTCATCTAGACAGCTTTCACCAAACCAAAACAACTGAAGGGCTGTGTTAGTCTCCCTCTTAAGCCTCATCCAGCTCTACCGACAAATCATTTCCGTGTACAAAGACTTCCAGAAGGAAAGACGGGACCCAGAGCAGCACCACATGGCATATCCTGATAATTCCCATCAGTGGGCTTAAAACATCTTTTTCAGATCTTACAAAGGTCGTTCTGTACTGTACAGTGCTTAAGAATACGGCTAGTTTGGGGGCTTTCCCAACAGTCTCATGCGCCAGTGGCTACGGAAACAAGAAGAAAGTTTCATCTGTTTGCTTTTAATTTATGTGAGCATTATTTTCCAAGCCCCCGTGGTACCAAAGCTGTCCTTCAGAAACATGACTGCTCCAAATGATGACTGGAAGTTGTTTCATGATTTTACTGTAAAGATGAAGGGGACTAGATGAGATCTGTGGCTCTAGGATGCTCTGAGTGCCTGTACAACCTTCAGCACGTGTGAAAACAGCATTATTTTATTGAATTCTGGCAAAAATTTCATTTCACCACTGATGGTCGCTCCTGATAGCAACTTTTATGGAAACCTAAGGGAAGTCTCTCCTTAATATTTTATGTTGCCAGCTTAAAGCCTGACCTCTACTGGGAGTCAGGATGAATTTTAAGCTGACGCATGTAGGGGTTATTGCATTGCCTCCTAAATACTGAACTAAAGGTAACTTCCAGCCTACAGAAAAACAAACCCCACTGCATTCTCCCTGCCTCCCGCCTTGTGAACAGACCGACCTGCACGTGGCTTTAATACCGCCTCGGTGCACCCTGTTCTCGCTACAGGAAGCTCCATCACAGTACAGGAACCACTATGCAGACTTCCAGTCTGCCCAGTGTGCGATAATGTTGTGGTTAAGTAGTAAGAAAAAAAAAAATAAGTCATATCCACTCAGAAAAGAAAATGATTGGTTTTTTTTTACTCTGATGACTATTGTCACTTCGATAGAAAAAGATGAGAAAGAAATGAAACTATATAGAAGAGAAGATCTATCAAAAACTTTTCTGCTACTGCTCTATCTTAAAAAAGTCTTTCTTTAACAAAATATCCAGCCCGAAGAGATTTACCCTTATCCTGAGTACAGGCAGTCCCTTTATTCCAGGTTAAAAGTCCAGTATAAATGTTAAAACTGGGTAGGAACAAGAGAGAAATCACTCTTGCATCAACAGAGATTTACTGCTTGTGTTTTCATGAGAGGTCCTGGCTCATATGGAGATCGATTTCAAAAGTGACTGATGCTCCCTGTGCACATGAGCAGGTTGGGGAGTAGTTCCTGGAATGGAGTCAGCACAGCAATCGCCTTCATTATTTGCAGCTGTACAAAACAAATACGTTTGAAAGAAACAGGGAGAGGTGCCAAATTCAATGCCGTTGATGTGCGAGGGAACGCAGTGTTTAGTGCTGCGCCGCGACACACGTGAAGCCCGTGAAGTACTGCTGTTGACTTTTCAGCCTCACATGTCACCTTTGATAAATGAGTTAATCTGCTGATAGCTACTCAAAATAATAAAGTAATTTAGTTAAAAGAGTTTTAAAACATTCCTTCCTTAGCAATCCTAAACTGAGTAACTACTCGCCACACACAAATTACCCCGCACAGAGCAATTCTGGTAGGATTAAAGGGAACTGAATGTCTGGAGTCACAACTCGATCCATGGTTTACTGTCTGTAGCTATGAGGAACTGTTGGGCTGACATGCCAAAAAAAAAATCCAGCTATCTATCCATCAGCACAGAGATATGCTCCCAGGAGTTCACCTGTGGCGACAATTCTGAGTTGAGACAGGGACACAGGGAAGCCTGGAAAGGACCATGTGGAGGCAGACCTAGATGGTCTTCTACCTTCCCATCTTCCTACCCAGTGCTGTGGGGAAAGGGCAGAAATCTTGGCTAGATTCACTTCCAGATCAATGCTGTAGTATATCTGAGGACTGAGTGGCAGCAAGTCCTCCTTGGTTGAGTCCTCTGGGAGGAGGTGAAGGGCTGGCAGAACACGCGCTGTGGTGGACCGCGGTGAGAGTGGAGGGTGAACCATGGGCCAGAGCCCCTGGGGAGAGGTGCGTCAGACTCTCACAGGGGCTGCTCCCCATGGTGGTCTATCCTGGAGACCAACGTGTGCCCCTGTTCCTCCTCTCACTCACAGCCTTGTCTGAAGAATGACCAGCCTTGAGGATGGTCAAGTCAAGGAAGAATGAAAGCTATGTCTGGAGTGCTTATGAAGTAATCTTGTCTGGAAATCATTGGAAACACTTGCATCTGCAACCCCATGGCTTTTCTCAGGAGACCACATTGGGGGAGAGGCAAGGACAGTTTCATACCTCACATTTTTCTATTTTTTTTCCCCAAAGGCTTTAGCACATAGCATGGTCTCTTTTTTGTGTGTGTCTCGTTCCCACTGGGTCTGCATATTTGCTAATCATGGAGATGTGCCAGGTCCTCTCTTTCCCAGAGGAATTGCCACAATTTGGATCAAGAAACAACATTCCCAGCCTTTTTTTTTCCATTGACATGAGATTACTGCATTTCCTAAATACTTAAGACTGTGCTTGAGTGCATGGCAGATGATTGCAGATGTTGCCACCTCCTTTCCCAGATTTCATGTTTATTTTATGTCTGTAGATCTAAGTTCTTGACTTGTCATCCAGTTGCAAAGAAAGGACATGTTCCCTCACTACATAACTCAACATAAGCACAGGGTGGTGATATCTCTGCCATTCCCTAGGCCTCTCCACTCTGCAGTGTCAGAGGGAAAACAATGGCTCTGATTAATGAGCTGCTGCCGCCAAAGACCAAACAATTTTGACCTAGAGTTGCTTTCTGCGACCTCTTTCCATAAATCTGCAACTGATACAGCGATCCATATCATGGACAGCCAAGAAAGCCCATGGCATTGCACGTTCGGGGAGCTGCCTTTGAGCAGGTGTAGTCAAACCCCAAGGTTATGTTTTGATTACAGAAAATTAATTGACACGAGGGGGGTTTAAGCATCAGCACACAAAGCAAGAAGGTGGCCTTGCTGAAGAGTTTCTGCTGATTGCAGAAGGAAACCAGAGTGACCCTGTGCCACTTCATCAGGAAATGCTGATGCATCTATGGGCGAGGAAAAGCCTTGCAGGAACAAACCCCAAGAGCAGGGCCAATGCCTTATCTTATCTTTAAACACTTGCTCTACTTAGCAGTTGTTTTCGTCTCCTCGCTTAAGACTAATGATTTAATTTTTTGTTGTTGTCACTAGGAACATTTACACCCGAACTACTGGCTGAGTTACACAAAACTTCTATTCGTGGCAGGCAGAGAAGAACGGGTGGGAACTGCTCCCCTTTCTCATGAGTCAGCTGAACAAATACTGCCTTCTCCGGCTTGGAAAGTCAAGGAAAACATGAAGCCTGCTGCTTTGCCAGCAGATGCTCTTGGGTTAACACTAGCGTTCGAGTATCCTGAAAGAATCTTAGCTTGTGATTGTTAATTTAACTCTGGATGAGCTTCTTCAGCTTCTGTAGGAATGAAAGCTCTGGCTCTGGCCTACAGGTTGCTAGCTCCTCGCCCACACACAGCATTTCTGTTGCAGGACCAGTTTGGGGGATTCCTGGTTATTTCTGGGTGGATAACAACAGGAAGATATGTTTCTTGTAACCATTCTGCTTAAAAAAAAAAAAATAGAAAATCTTTAAAAGTTGCTTTTTCCTTAAAAATGATTCTGCTTGAATAGCAGCAGTGTAGACAAGGGAGACAATTTTGGCCAAAGACAGTGATGGGTATTCGTTGCAATTGCCTCTCACGTAGCTGAGACATCCAGTCTGAACAGCTTGGCTACCAACCTCCAGCACATGGAGCGCCTGGTGAGGCGGCACGCCTACCTCACGCGGGACGAGGACTGAGACAGGACCTAAACCCCTACCCATCTCCTCCTCTAGGAAAAGCAGTTCGGCAGGGGACAAACCAGTAACCTACAAGGGGTTCGGCCGGAGTCGGCACCTGGTGAGGAAGGCACAGCCCCGCTACATTAAGCTCCACAGAGATGCATAGGAAAAGATGAAGGGTTTAAATCTTTACAGACAAGTTAAATTATTATCCTCATTATTATGATACACACATGGAGAATTGAGACTCAAATGCACTGCAGAAAGGGAGGGAGGTGAGTCTTTTAAGTTATTTCCTACTGTCTTTTTAAGCCTTTAAAAGAATAGAAAATTATTCGATTATAACGAATGAAACCTGATTCCAAGAGCTGAAGACTTACTAAACACACCCAATTTTGGAAGGCTTGTGATACAATAACGCTGGCAGTACTGTCGTGTCTTCTCTTTTCGTAGGGGGTAACCTTCAAATAAACCCTGAAATGATTACAGGCCATTGCTTTAAACACACACAGCTTTTCGATGAATCCTTGAGCTTTCTAATTCCGGTGAAAACAGGATTTCCTTGGGCTATAGTCATGAAAATACCCTTTAAAATGGGCACCTGCTCATTTTCCAGGTGTGCTCACATTGTGCGCTTGTGCTGAGCTACCCTGGCACCTCAGCGGAAAGCCCGTTGTCCCTCCTCCGGGTCATTTACTGCCGCAGACACAAAGTCCTTTGGAGAGACTGAGCTTCAGTTTTTCCTCTCCCCTTCCTCTGCTAAAATCAGCTCAAACTCTGACTTCCAGTCCTTTCCAATGGGACCTGACGTGTCCTAGGGCCCAGGTCTACGCACAGGAGTGACTTCTCACACATGAATAGTCCCTGGAGCTCAACCCTGTGCAAAAAGCTATTTGTGTGCCCACGTCCTTGCGGAACCCGGGCCTCGGTCGAAGCTGCTTCATTTAGCTGTCAACACAGCGGTCTCCGCTTTGCCTAGCAATTATTTCTTTGTCATCTGATGCAGAGGTGAGGTGCTCTTGGATACCGTTCGTTCAGCTTTCTCCTCCTCCATGTGCTGCAGTGCCCAAAAGGGATCTGTGCATCTCTTCATCAGCTATCAGACTGACGTTAGCTGTCGCTGTGCACGACAGAGATACCTTCAATCTCACAGGCATTTCTGAGTGCTCTTCTGGGGATAGCTCCTGGGTAGTTACAGTGCCTAGAGGATGCTTAAAGGCAGTTACAATAAGAAAAAGCGATTAAAATTAGTTTTTATCCATGCTCACTGATGGTCCCAGCACAACCAAACAGGCTTAGCGTGGGAGGGATCTCCCTCAGCCAAGTGAGATGGAGTTAGAAATCATCTGACGGAGAGGTGAGGGAGGTCACACGTTACCCTCTGCCTGGGGATCCTCCCGTCTTTAATATTGGCTGTGCTGCAAAATCAGATTATCCCAGGAAAACCAGTTTTCAATAAACTTGTCTTCCCTGGGTAATGTATCAGTCAACCTTTCACATTTCACTCCCAAGGATTTGTGTGGTTGTGCTGAGTTTGGGGTTTTCGCCGTCAAGAGCAGAATGTTAAAGTCTAAACTAAAGGGAAGAATAAACTCAGAATTAGCAACGGTGCAACGAGGCTCTGGCCAGGTCTGTCCTGACGCGGGGCCGTTTCCAGGGGCCATCTTTAGCCTGGTGACGCTACGCTCTTGAGCCCTGCAATAGTTAACTCACACTGGCAACATGTAATTGAGGGCAAGAACCTCCGCAGAGGCAGCGTGCCACTTCCCAGGAGCAGCCTGGTTCGCGGAGGGGACGCTGCGCTCAGACCAGTTTGCAGCTCGGCGGGAGGCGATGGGCTCTCTGCTCGTTCTGCAGTACGGTCACTCCAGGAGCCTATCCCAAACCAGGCCAGGGGAGCTAAGGAAGGATGCTCCACCAGGTTCCTCACCCCAACCAGGCAGCAGAGGAAGAAAATGTCAGGGAGAGACATGGTACAGAGGTTGTTTCCTCGGCCTTTACACATCGTTCTGCAGGGCAGAGCCTGCCAAGCTGTTTGTTCCTCTGCAGAGCTTTGCTATGGCAATGACATGGCTGGCGTAAGCACTTGTTTTTAATTTTATGACCCTTGTAGCCCTAGAGCAGGACCAAAATCATTTAGCAGAGAAGAGGAGAATGTTATTTTAGGCCTGGATGTGGTAATCTGAGCTGTGCAATCAGAGCACATGAGCTTCAGCAGGACTTGGTCCAGCAGCATGGGTCCCCCACCCTGGGCAGGTTGCAGGTCCTGGTTTTACAGCGTACCACAGAGCATGACCTCAGAGAGGTGTTCTTCAAGTCTGAAAGTCTTTATATAAAGTGCAGAGTAGCTGTGAAAAACTTTTTTTGAGAAGTATGAGACATGTATTGGGTAAAGCCATAAAATTGAAACAAAATACATTTAAATGATGAGCACTCACATTCATTCTAAGAAGAAGGAAAAACACTGCAACTGAACTACACGGTGTATTTAAACAATGCTTTTCTGCCAACATGGGGTTAACTTCGTCCTCCCCAAAACCTGCCTGTGTTTCACAACTCCTGCAACAAAAAGCTTACCAGCAAGTAAGAGACCTGCACGCGACGTCCCAGCAGACTCGGCCCTTGCACACGCGGAACCGTCTCCACCTGCAGCCCAGGGTGCCCTGGCACCACCGGCTGCTGGCAGCGAGAACCCAAAGCCAAAGCACCGTCAGGGTGCAGGGTTGTGGAAAAGGAGGGCGCGCGCTGCACATATAGAAAACAAATAGGAAGGTGGAGTAGATCCCTTTCATCTCATCCGGCGTGCCCTGGGGCTGTCCTCAGCTTTGCCTCCAAAAAATGAAGCCAAGTTCTAAAAGGACCACGGGAGGTTAAAAATTTTGTGAGGCATCAACCTGCCCATTCTGGCATTTAGGCATCCTGACGTAGCACAGCTTCACCTCTTCCCCCACTCCTCTCTCAAACCTTTTTTTTCCCAGTCCACCCAGCTTTGGCTCTGGTGTGCCAGAAAGGGCACACGCTGTGTTTATATAAACCCTGTCACCTGGCAGCAGCGCTCAAATGCGTGTGTGGCACAGGAATTTCTCCTCCTGTCCTCCATGGGGTAGAAAAGCACTGAAATTACTTTGCTTTTTCTTTCTGCAGCTCCCAAAGCCAAAATAAACTTTGAGAAAGAAGTAGCTCAGAAGTATAAACAGAATAATTGAAAAATACTTTTCTTTCTCTTCGCAAAAGCAGTCTCAGATATTATAAAAGCCCCAGGACGGCACGGCCCTCCAGTCCCAGGAGGAGCTCAGGCCTAACGCCAGCTGCCTGGCACGGCGCTCCAGACCCCTCCGACAGCATCACATTGCTCACGAGAGGTAAAATTCAGGTCTGTTGAAAAGGCCAGCTTGAGACATCAGCTAAGCCCCTCCTAAGCCCTAAGAACAACTGAAAGCACAAGAGGAAAGAAAAAAAGGATTACAGTAAACCCTGGGATTTTCGAAGTCGCAGCAGCACCTGGCTTAAGTCACAGCACAAGCAGCCCAGAGCGGATCACGGTCGGAGCCGTGTCCCGGGAGAGCCACGCGGGACCCAAACAACCTCAGCTAGCAAATCAAATGACACTGGACAAACACATTCAAAGCTGCTGGGCACTTTTTGGATCGTTTTTGCAAAGCTTGGTCTTAAGAGACTGCAATACCTCAGCACCATGAAGTAACACACCACGACGCTCAGCCCCGGCCCAGTGTGAACTGGGTTTTCTAGAAACTCTCTGTTGACTCTTTGCTAGATGGGATGCTGCACGTGTCATCCTGGATGTGTTCGGGAACAACGGAACTTCTTAAAAGAAACGGGGGAACTGCAGGGCTGGAACCCACTGGCTATTTTGCTTCCGCAGCGTTACACGCAATAGTGGTTTTTACGCAGGGCCATGCTAAATAATGTCACACACGTGCACTGGAGGGAGTTTGCGTTGGCCAGGCTCCAACTTCTTATTCTGCGAAGGATTTTGGAGATAGAGCTACAGTGTCATCAGTTATGCAGAACTGGGCTGGGGATGAGGGGATGGCTCTGATGCTGAAGGAAAGGCCAGGGCCAGGAAAGGCCAAGTCCCAGCTGGGGACTCAGCCTGGCTCTGAAGGGAGTCCAGCAACGAGCTGTCTGGGCAGGATCCCCTTTGGGAGGGATTCTGCGGTGCTGCGAGATTAGCTGGCCTCCGCTGAGTTACTGATGGGAATCTGATGGGAGAAGCTGGACTCTCCAAAGTGGGAGCGACTCACTTCCCACACTGAGAGGGTATGCCGGGCTAAGAGCATTTTCCTTAAATCCAGCACAAGAGGGATGACAGGTGGGAGGCAAGAAAATCACTGCTTCATCCAGTCAAAAAGTTAAACCCTAATGTTTCTCTTTCTGCTAGATATGTTATCTCCAATATTCTGCTGAGAATAATGCCTCTGTTATAAGCCTAGCTAAAGATTTCTGGCTTATCAAGTTCAAGGCACAGGAGAAGATAGAGATTTGAAGAGCAGGAGGGGAAAGAAAACCTACGGCTTTAATGTCAGAGCTTTGGAAATTGAGATGCTTATCTAAGTCTGTTTTCTCCTTCCCTTGATTATGTTACTTTGAATTTGGACAAGGAAACCAGCCCGGCCAACCTCACTCCTGTTTCTTCTCAGTTTCACTTTCTGAAAATTACATTGTCATAGACGCACACTCAGATACGTGTCTCGCTGAGGACAGGTTCACATTCAGAAGACATTTCCTCAGCCAGGAGATGATGATGAGGGAGATCTTTATCACCACTGTCACGAAAGACTATTGGCACCAGAGACCTGACAAACCTTGTGACACTCGCACTGACAATGGTGTCCCGGACACCGCTGCCAGTTCGCCTCGGAGCATCACACCAGCACACAGCCCCGACACCCACAAAGCTAGCAGCTCGCTGTTTAGTTCTAGTGCAGCGTTTGCGCCTGGTGCTTTGGAAAACAGCAGGCCTTGGCTTTGCTTTTAATACAGCACATGCTTCACGTTCCGAATCAGAGCTCCTCAGAATGACTCTTGTCTCTTCTCCCATTCATTAAAATGTAACATACGAGCTCACACATCAAATTATTTCCCAAAGACCCGACTCCTTCCACTTTTTTATGTCCGTAATATCCTTCTGAAACAAATCTGCTCTCCTAAAACTGCAACAGTTCAGTGTTGAAGGAGAGAAAGACTGCTAGCAGAAACGCAGGTGCTCAGTGTTAGAAAAGAAAGAGATGAAAAAAGGAAACAAAACACAAACTAAGGGGACCTCACGCCACCACGCTCAACTGACTGGCATCAGTGTAACTGCAAGCACTGTGTGGGCCCCCAAATGAGGAACTATTTACAAAACAAACAGCTTGCCTCCACTGCATTGTGCCCGTTCCCACCGTACTGAATAGCCCTTCTAACGATGATTTCTTCTTTATTTGGGTCAGGTCTTGCTGAGGAAGAATTTTTTGAGAAACCGACGCTAAGCATTGCGAAAGACCACATCGTCATCTTACCAGGAGAGACCCTGAAGATAAAATGCAGGTAAGGATGGCTCCAGCGGTGCTGGGTTTCCCCGGGTGTACTGGTTACCTTGGCCCAGTACAGCTGCTGGGCAGGGGAGAGCAAAGCCGCTGCACAGCCAGCTGGGAACCAGTGCTGCTCACCCTCCCGTGCATTTCTGCGCCGAGGAGAATTTGATGGGCACAGCAGAGCGGGGAGGAAGGCCTGAGGTCAGCATTCAGCTTGGCCAGATCCTTTATGTTGTACAGGGGCCCAAACAAAATCCCGAGTCAGCACACGAGAAAGCGCGTGGGAGGGGGATGTACCACGCTTAGGGACACGGCGAGAAAACCCTCCTCTGAAAACAGCTTCAGATGCAGCTCCTCTGCATCCAAAATCACCCCTTCACTCCCTGCTCAGGAGGAAACGACAAAGCCCCTCACCAGGGCATGTCATTAGCTCTTTACGTATGCACACAAGCTTAAACTCCCTAGCCTCAAACACCACCTAGCCCCTCCGACGGCAGTTAAATAAACAGCAGCTAGCGTGTGCACGTCCAAAGACCCAGCCCGTGTACATACATCATATTCTTTAAATCCAAGATAACCAAGACTCATGAAAAACCCAGCTGCTGCTACTGTAAATTACGGCAGCTCTTCAGCTCTTGGCACAACGTGTGAAAGGCACGAAACAGGCAAAGCGTTGGTAACGATGTGGGTTTGGAGGGAGAGGAGCCCCTGGAAGTGGGACGTGGGGTCTGGGCACAGCTGAGTGGCACACACAGCATGTCACACCACGAGCCTGAGCACCTTCTGCCGCGTCAAACACGCTTGAGCTTGCTCGCTCACACAGAAGGCCTCAGACCGAGGTGCACGGAGCTCTCGCTCCATCTGAGTGTGATTTATATGTCCAGCTACCGGGAGAGGTTGTTTCTTAATTTCTTCCGAGAGCATTGTAGGAGAGAAGGCTTAAGGTAACACAAACTATCCCGGTTCCTCTCTCTCACACGTTATTTTTACATCTTCTTGCAAAGTCCCCTTGGCTGTAGCCGTCTAAGAAACCACGGACAGTTTCTTGCAGCAGAAGTTAGTGGAAACAGTAAGAAAAAGCAGTGAGAAGGTGAATCTAGGCCGTAGTTTATGTCTGACACGTACGTCCCTTCTGACTTTTGCCCTCGTCTATTTGTTCGTCGTTACAGTACAAGATAAATTGACTCCCACTGTGTAAATTTGTGACATCTTCTGGAGCATAAGGCAGTTTTTTTCCAAATACCTCCAGCGAGCCTTGTGGCTTATGAGGTCAAAACAACCTCGCAGTGGTATTTTTAGCCTGGCAAGCAGCAAGCACGATGGCCAGAAAGTTTAAATGGTCCTTTAAAATCTAGATGCAGTGCTTCATAAAACACATTACGTGGACTTGAGCTCGGTGTAGCGCTCCAGGCCAGTTAAATCAATGCTCTTCAGCAGCTCCCCATCCACTGCCTTTTTAATTTGTAGAAATATCCTATTTTTCTCATATCATCAGACAAATAAATAGACGAAGAAATTATTAGCACTTCAGTCCCAAATTGCTTTATGGATGTAAAGCAGTAATTCCACACGAAGCTCTGAGAAACAGAAAAGTGCGCTAGGACGGGAACAGAGCCCTGGAGCACCTTGGTTCCGTGACTCCGGTCACGCAAGAGCTGGGAATAGCGGCCAGAAGTGTGATTTCTGCCCATCGAGCGCCAGAGTCCCCACACCAGATCCTTTGTGGATGTCTGTCACCCTGCCCGCTCTGATGCTCCCAGCCGAGCTCCGGGCTGGCCCAAAGGGAGCTCGGAAGGCCTTCGTACTTCCAGGTGGGATTAGGGCTGCTTGAGCATGGCACGAGGCAGCAGGCCAAGCTGGTAGCTGCTCAAGGCTGCAGTAACTCCGTGTGAACATCCCTTCTCCCTTAAACACCATCCATTTGAGGTTCTTGGCCAGGATTTCCCGATTTTTGGCAGCCTGGCCAAAGCTACTGCTGCGACTCCCCTCTGCCAGATGCGTGAAAATCCCAACGCAATAGCCAAAGTCTTCATCTTCCACCAGGATAAAATGAGCAGGAGGAAAAACTGGGCACAGGTGAGGAAGCACCAGCGTGTGAAATGCTGGATCCACTCTGCAGAGCTGCTGTCACGGATTTCCAGTCCTGATGGACACCCGACCGGGCGACGGTAGAGGAGCAGGGACATGATGACACGCTGGGAGCTGAGCGTCCGACTGCGAAGTGGCATTGTTCCATATTCCTGGCCAGGACTCCCATTTCTTGACGGAGGTGGTCATTACGTCATTAATGACATTAGTAAGGCAGGGAAGGAGCACTGGGCAGGGACCTCTGCGCCAAAAAATAATTCAGGGCTCTGAAGGACAGGAAGCTGGTACAACGGATGAGGTGGGGTTGTCCAAGCCAAGAGTGCATCCAAGAACGAGGGTGAGGCTGTTCACCAGAGAGGATATTCACACTTTTCCCAGTGTTCTCATGCAGCTACGTGCTGGGAATAACCTCGAGAGTTCAGCCCCGTGTTCGCATCATCTTCAGGAAGGCGACAAAAGGACGGGCTGAAACGGGGTCCAACAGGATGTTTGTTTAAGTGTCACTGAATTTGTTGGAAAACGCGTTCCCTTATTGCACCACTACAAAGCCACTGGCACAGAAAGAGTACTTAGAGTTAGTAGCTAACTGGAAACTTGACACAGCTCACTTGTTAAGATACCTTGGGTATTAGCATCTCTCTACCGAGTCGGTGTGTCTAGACCGGATTTCTCCCTGGCAACACCCAGTTGGGAAAATCCAGAGATCCTTACTCCTTCCTCAGCTCAGAAAGGGCCCTTGGCTCAGTGGGAATCACTGAGTGAGAGGAGGTGAGTCAACCCCCTCTCCTTTTGAAGAGTGGCTTCTCTCTGCAAACACAGACAGACCGTAACCGCTGACATCAGCCGTGAGCACAGATAAGACAACGAACGGATCAGGCGCATCATCTGCCCTGCGAGCTTTATGTTCTGACTGCCAGGACAAAATGAACTGAAAAAAAAAAATGTGTCTTGAGCAGATATTCTAAGATTTGTAATCTGGTTAGCTCCAGACCCTTCACAAAAATCAAGATTGAGTCGCTGCTGATTAAGCAAGAAAGGTGATGTAAAGTTACATAAATGTTCTCCTCTCCCCACGCAGCCTTAGTATAAGAAAAAATAAGTTAATTTAGCTGTTAAAATATGCAAAATCATCAGCTCAGAAAAACATATAATTTTATCTGCTTTCTGATGTTTGAAGTGGCTAAAATATAGTGTTATAAAAACAAACTCATGCTCAGGAAGTCTGTTAAAACACAAATTAAGCTTTCCTCCAGGACCTAGCTTGCTACAGTTCCCACAGACTATTTCAGGAATCTCCTGTGCGCTGGGGGAGAATGTGGGGTGATCCACCTTAATTCCTTACGGGTGGAAACGCAAACACCCAGCAACCTCCATCATTCATTCCCAAATGACAGGAGTGGGAACACTGGGAGCATTGATAACAGTTGGCCAGAAGGAAGCCCAAATTTTGTCTGAAGTCATTGACTCTGTCATTAATTTTGCTGTGTTGTGTTGACAGGGGAGCATCTTCTGTCAGCTGGCTTCTGCGGGAGGAGCAGAAGGAAGACCCCCGGGTGCACATAAGCAACTGTCGCAACCACACGAGGCAAAGCTGCAGCATGCTGGTCATCAGGAAAGTCACAGCTAACGACACCGGCTACGTCACCTGCACTCACCATGACTCCCCACCCGATGAGGATCTCATGGCCAAGATTTATGTGTTTGTTAAAGGTAGGAATTTCACTTTATTTTGTTGTTATTGGTAATACAAGTTGGGTTCAGCTGTGGGGTCTGTGCTGGGCAGCACAAGGAACCCAATTCAGATGCTTTCACAAACCCCACCTCCTCACTGGCCCGGCGCTGGAGCAAGTGCCAGCTTTGACATCTTGAAGGGGCTGGATGTATTCGGATTTTCATGCCAGCTGAATTCACAGGGACAGAGATGTGAGAACCAGAAATTTCCCATCTTGTTCAATTCCAGGACTTAAAAACTAGATTGTCCCATCCCGTTTTGTCTTTCAAATAACTGATACTTTCCTTTTCTTTTCCTTTCAAGGCCCAATTCTTTCATCCTACAGGGTATTGCTATCACAGTGCTCTTCCTAAGACTCATTCTGAATACCCAAGTCCTCTCTCTTTCCTTTCCTCCCCAGGCATGAAACCCCCCAACAACATTCTTTGTAATTCCTCTCTCCTACACATTTGTGTAGTGCTTTGTCCTTCACACCTGGGAGATGTACTTAGCTAAGCTGGATGGCTGAATAATACATATTTTATTGTAAAAAATGGCCCAGTGCTCATTTTATTCTCTTTGAGCTGCCTCTCCCCCACGTGTCGGAATCATTGAGTTCAGAAGCAGAAAGCTCAGAGGAGAGTAGTCCTCTGTGATTTAGTGACTATAACACTGCACAACCACTTCAATAATACGAATTTCTGTCAGAAGAATGTTCCCCCAAAACGCTGATATTTCTTTCCAAATCTACTTGACAAGTGCATTACTAAACCACTAAATCGTCTCAGATCTTCCAAGCTGAGACTGTGAGCAGTCGGATAAAGGAGCTGACTTTTAGTGCCTTGAATTGAGGATGACATGAACTCCACGGGTGCTGCACAGCCGTGCAGTTCCCCACAAACTCATGAAAATTAACTCATTTCATTTTTCTAGTAAATGCTAAAATGTGATTCTTGGAATCCTCTTCTTAAAACAAGTGCTAGAGAGGCAATAACTTTGTCTCATACTATTTGAGTAGTTCAGCAAGCTTACACTTACAGAAAGCACGTGTGTTTGCCGGGCAGCTCTGATATCTCACGGGGTTGCTAACGATGGTGAGGGCATCACGAGGTGAGATGCCCATCCCAGGGGCTGTGATGTACCCAGGTGACCACACCTGTTTGGTCCACCTGGATGACATTTTCCTGTCTCTTTCGGCCTGTTGAAAATAGTCCCCTTCTACCCTTATCCTGCTTTCCCAGTCAGTCTTCCTCTTATCGGAAAGGAGCTTTTTGGTGTTACTTGTTAGTTCCTGCAGTCATTTTTTTCTATTGTCTATTTCCTTTCTCTGATATTTTCTTGTTACTCTAAGCCCTGCTGGCTTTATCCACCCTGGTTCTTGTGCTGAGCTGTTTCCTTTTCTCACTACACGCCGCTCAGATGCCCCACATCTAATATTGTTAACCCGGCCCGATCCCTACGCGCCAGGAAACGGCGCATTGAAATTTCAATTCTCCGTCCTGATTCAGCGCCCTGGCTGCCCACCCAGGCCTCCATTACTCTGTGGCAGGCGCACGTGCAGGAAACATTATGGATCTTTTGGGACCGCCTGAGCATTTTCCTCAAGAAAATACCTCAAGTTATGAAATGCTTGCTGGCGATGCACTTGGAAGAGGGCTAATCTAAAAAAAAACCGCAGGATGTCCTCTTGCTTGCCTGGGACTGCTGTGTCAAGGTTCCCCTGAAAAACAGCACTGGGTGGCTGTTTTCTCTAAATCACCTTCCAAGATGGTCCTCTCTCAGATGCAATTTAATTGTGCCACGCGCATTCCCTGCTCTAAAAGCTCTTACTCAGACTCCTGTGCTTTAGAAGTCATGGAAGGAAAAGTGGATTGAACACAAACCAGGTTGTCCTGTGCACTCCGTGGGTGAAGGAGTGAGGAAGACCCATCAGCAGGGCTCCCCCTGCTCCACATCCAAGCCAGCTGCTCACCCGCCCCAAAGCAGGGCTCTGCCACGTCACTGCGGGCTATAAGCTTGCAAATGCCTGCTGGGATCTGGCCTGCCAGCCTGAGGAACCTGCTGGACCCCAGCAAAATGAAGCCACTTATACCTCAGCACGGGTGCTGTCCCCACTCAGGGCATGCTCTTCCTCCCATACAATTCCTGCCCATACTTGCTGAAAACCAGCAAGCTGTTTTGGGGACAAGAAAGGTGTTCTTCACTGAGGGCTCTATGAATCATGGAGTTAACTGAGGCATTCAGAACCGTACCTACAATTTTCTTTGCTATTTCAACATGCCTTTTTAAGGAAATTGGCCCAACAGTGTCTGGGCATCACTGAAAAACCCATCGGTTGTCTCCAAGTGAAGAAACTCATAGTTTCCTGCAAGTGCCAGACAAGGGTGAGGTCCAAAAGACGTCTCTCTGGCCGTTTTGTGGAGAAAGCAAGTGCTCAGCAGTGTTTATGAGCCTGAGCCAGGTGGAGTGAGAAAACGTTGAGCCAGACCCTGAAGGCTGGAGATTCCTCTGAGGTTACAAGCCATTATTGCCAAAAAAGGAAGGGGAATGGTATTTTTTCCCTTCGCTCCTGGCCTGCTGCTTGACACTGAAATGAGAACATGATTGTGTCGGAAGCCCGGCTTATTGGCTATTATTTCCTGTGCTTGCTCCTGTTTTTCCAGCCTCCCTGGTGGAGTTTCTGAGCTCCGTCAGAATCCGGCATCCAGCAGCTCTCCCCCCCGGTGCAATTGAGCCCTGACCCCTGCACATCAGTCAGCTCATAAGGGACCCGAAGGCGGCCGGGTCAGCCGCCACGCCTCAGCTGCACACCGACGGTCCGGAGGGAGGGAGAGCTCAGGATCTTCATCCTGAATAATTGTTCCCGAGGCCTTTTCTGCTTCCCGCTGCAGCTGCAAGTCCCAAGGATCGTAATTAAAAAGCAAGACAACCCCGTTCTCCCGCTGCCCATCTCCTTGTCGAAAACACGGCGTAGCTTAGGGCCGGGGCAGAAATAGCTGGGCGTTTGTTAACTGCGTGGTGCAACCCTGAGGGATCATCCCTGCAGGGAACGGCAGCGCCGGGTCCAGCGCAGGGCTGCAGGCTCCTGGGGCCGGCACTGTCACTGCAAACGCTGCCAAAGCCATTTGCTTCTCTCTCTCTCCTGCAATTACCCATCCAAACCAAACGGATGCTTCCCGGTGAGGAACACATCCATTTATTCCAATCTTTGGGATCCCTGTCCCAAAGGAAAAGGCAGGTTGCCTAGTGTGGGTTAAAACACAGAGAGGCCTCAGCTTTTGCAGTGATCTCCCCTCACAGTCTTTTTTTTTTTGGCAATCCTCCATTATCTTTTAGGCAAAGCAGGCCTGTTACTCTGTTTCTTGAAATAATTCTGGCCATGACAGGGCTGGTTCTCAAATAACTGCTTGGGAGACACAAGCCCCCACCTCCCCTGACCAAGATGCTGTGATCGGCACAAAATGATGTACCTGAGCCCCGCGCATCAGTGTCGGCTGCCGCGCGAGGGTCCAAGTACGCTGGGGTGGAATCACCAATTCCTGACTGTGCCTGCTGTGGTTCACTCTTTGAACACATAAGTTGGTGAACATCTTAACCCACCCAGAGCAATTCAGCTGCTGGTGTTTCACCATCTCAGTGTTACTGCAAGTCAGGAACATGGCAGGAGTGAGGGGGAAATTTGTTTCCATACATTTCGCTTTCAGCACTGATGTTCACAGTGTGACTAGACGATACCTGCAGAGAATTTGAGTTCTGGCTCCTTCTGAAGTTCAATTGGGCACCACGAAGCACCAGCACCAAGCAGGTTGTCCTGTCAGAGCATGCATCTCACTGCTGTCACCTCCAGCAGCAAGGCATCCCCAAGGAGGGGTAGGAGCGGTCCCTTGCTATTGCAAAGAACGAGGAGGAGCGGTGGTACGAGTACTGCGTCAGGGTAGAGCGTCACAGAAACCCCAGTCCCTTCTTTATCAAACAGTACAGCCCCGAGATGTGAAGCCATCTTCCTCATCCCTTCCCTACCAAGATAAAGCTAAAGAGGATGGAAGTGTATGAAAGCAGCCCTCACATGAGATCATATTTTGGTTCTGATGTTCTTTGAAGCCGATTTCTGCCTCCTTAATTCTCTTGACAGTTCACAGAGATAATCCAAATGTGAGAAGCAGAAACGCAGGGCCAGGGTGACAGCCCTGACTTGGGCTTTGGCTTGCTTTCCAGAAGATATTACCAGTGAGAACAGAGCTGGAGCTGCATTTCTTCGTCCTTTCACGCTGGAGACACCGAGGCAGCTCCGCTTGCTGCCAGACACCCAGCCAGCTGAGACAGGCAAACGCTGTCCTGTCTGCTCAGCGTGGAGCCCAGCAGATAAGCCGGCTGTCTCACTCAGACCGGTGGAAGGGTCTGGCACCACGTCCCAGTTAACAGCGTTTGGGGCCATGGGACATGGGAATATAGGGGATGCCACTGCGCAGGACCCTTGCTGTTCCTCAAGCGTTAAGGGCTGGATCCAAGGGAAAAGTTGAGATGCTTTCCATTCTGAATCAAGACATTCAGCATCTTTACATCGTATCCTAAAGGGTCCCTTTTAACCGGAGGAGCCTTGTAAGATGTCATGTTGAGTGAGCAGCCTAAGTCCTGGCACTGAGTCAGTGACAGCGCCTGACATCCCGGCAGGGAGAGGTAACGATCCCTTCCTTCTCATCGATAAAGAATCTCTAAATGAAAGCCTGACAGCCAAAATCACACACACATAGCCCCCACTTCTTTCTTCTCCTTTCTTATCTGCTCAGTAATTGCTGATTGCTGAGCCTTGCCCTGCAGCAGGTAATGTAGGAGACCTGTTCTAAAATCTAGTGTTGTGGGCAGTCAGAATTTATGAATTCTTCTGATGCTTGAAACATAATTCCAGCCAGTGTATAGAGACTTGGTTTTTTAAAAAAATAATCTTCCCATGTTGGCTTTTATTTGTTTGGCAGTGAGAAGCATTTTGCTTCCACAATTTTTGAGGCAACGCTTTTTAAAGTAATACTTTTCTCTACAAATATACCTGTGTTTCTAACAGTAATCTCCAGGGGAAGAATGTATTTCATTTGACCAAAACAGAACACTTCATGTTGACTCAGAACGGCTTTTGGGGCTTTTGCAGTCACTTTTGTTTTGCCTAAAGAGAAAATATTCTGCTTTCTGTTTAATCTAAACATTCCACTGCCAATTCTTTTCATTGGCCTGCCAAACTGAAAGGTCCTTTATTTTCAACAATCCAGTATCAAAACAAGTGATTTTATAGAAGTTACTCCTGTACCCAGAAGAAGCTTCGATGGGTTACAGGAGGAGTACAGCAGATGAGGTGACTGCCCTGTGAAACTTTCCAAAATGCTCTGACTGAAGTGTCACTTAACTGTTCATGATCCCGCTAATGAAAAGAACAGATTATAGCCTCCTCTCACTGGTTTTGACCTTGATGAAGAGAAACTTCATGAGGATTATGTCAAAATCTTGAAGAACCTGTGAAACTCTGCCCAGACTTCCCAGCTAAGG
>WHYT01017173.1:213182-376862 GCA_009806455.1 Tetrax tetrax | reverse complement strand
CTCAGACCGGTGGAAGGGTCTGGCACCACGTCCCAGTTAACAGCATTTGGGGCCACGGGACATGGGAATATAGGGGATGCCACTGCGCAGGACCCTTGCTGCTGTTCCTCAAGCGTTAAGGGCTGGATCCAAGGGAAAAGTTGAGATGCTTTCCGTTCTGAATCAAGACATTCAGCATCTTTACATCGTATCCTAAAGGGTCCCTTTTAACCGGAGGAGCCTTGTAAGATGTCATGTTGAGTGAGCAGCGTAAGTCCTGGCACTGAGTCAGTGACAGCGCCTGACATCCCGGCAGGGAGAGGTAACGATCCCTTCCTTCTCATCGATAAAGAATCTCTAAATGAAAGCCTGACAGCCAAAATCACACACACATAGCCCCCACTTCTTTCTTCTCCTTTCTTATCTGCTCAGTAATTGCTGATTGCTGAGCCTTGCCCTGCAGCAGGTAATGTAGGAGACCTGTTCTTAACGACGGCACTGCAGGTAAAGCTGGTGAATATTTTCTGCAAATGCCTGACTAAAATCTAGTGTTGTGGGCAGTCAGAATTTATGAATTCTTCTGATGCTTGAAACATAATTCCAGCCAGTGTATAGAGACTTGGTTTTTTAAAAAAATAATCTTCCCATGTTGGCTTTTATTTGTTTGGCAGTGAGAAGCATTTTGCTTCCACAATTTTTGAGGCAACGCTTTTTAAAGTAATACTTTTCTCTACAAATATACCTGTGTTTCTAACAGTAATCTCCAGGGGAAGAATGTATTTCATTTGACCAAAACAGAACACTTCATGTTGACTCAGAACGGCTTTTGGGGCTTTTGCAGTCACTTTTGTTTTGCCTAAAGAGAAAATATTCTGCTTTCTGTTTAATCTAAACATTCCACTGCCAATTCTTTTCATTGGCCTGCCAAACTGAAAGGTCCTTTATTTTCAACAATCCAGTATCAAAACAAGTGATTTTATAGAAGTTACTCCTGTACCCAGAAGAAGCTTCGATGGGTTACAGGAGGAGTACAGCAGATGAGGTGACTGCCCTGTGAAACTTTCCAAAATGCTCTGACTGAAGTGTCACTTAACTGTTCATGATCCCGCTAATGAAAAGAACAGATTATAGCCTCCTCTCACTGGTTTTGACCTTGATGAAGAGAAACTTCATGAGGATTATGTCAAAATCTTGAAGAACCTGTGAAACTCTGCCCAGACTTCCCAGCTAAGGTAGGAGTGAAAGGAGAAAATAAATAGTGAGTGTGAGAGAATTCTCTTTAGCAGGAGCAAAGTGAGAAGCAAAATGAGAATGTTCAGGAATGTCACAGACAAGAACAGCCCTGGATGACTGTCTGCGAAGGCCATTTAGTGCTTTTTTTTCTGTGTAGGCTGATGGATAGTATCTGAAGGGAGAGGTGATGTTACCTCCGCAGCTTTAGGTATGACACAAACACCATGAGACAAATTGCCATCACGGTGTACGAAATGAGCAGAAACGAAAAGTACCCAAAACCCTGTACAAAATCCCGCGCGTGTGTCTCAGGAGGATGTTTTCAACACGCAGGCAAACGATGCAATGCTGAGAAGTAAAGAGCTGTAGGAGAGAGCCCGAGTCTACAACCTGCTGAGTTCCCGGGGTGCAATGCTGAGGGCTTCCGAGCCCCTCGGCTTCATCGGCGGGGATGACGGGGCCATGAGCCTGCAGAGTGGGATTCAAATGGCGAGCACGGCATACTAACAGACCCCCACCACTTCCCGGTGGGTCGTTACCTACGCTGCCGATGACACTAAACAAAGACCAGACGTCACTGAGGTGGAGGAGTCCCGTATCTGTGTTCGCGTGCTGCCACTGCGGAGGCCTGGAGAGGGAACTGCGCGTTCCCCTGGCAATTCCCATGACACCGCCGAGTTAAAAGGGACCCTCCCTAAGCCCATCTCGAGCAGCAATTAATCTCCTCCTAGACAGAACAAGAATTTAAACACAAAGGGCTTCGCTGCCTGAAGGTAAACAATGTTCTTGTAGGCACTTGACCTCTGAGTTGCTTTTATGTGCGGCACACTTGATTTTTCTGCCCGGCTCCGTCCCTGCGGCCGCAGCGCAGAGCCCCTTCCCCTGCGCCGTCCCGCTGCCTCGGCTTCCTTCGCTGCGCTGTTTGCGTTCCCTCCCGAGCCGCGCTGGGTAAACAGTAACACCCTGGCCCGGCCGCAGCTTCCTGCAAACTCCCACTGACCCGCGGAGCCCGACAGCCAGTCTGGGACCGACGGGAAGGGGCCTTTCCCTCGCCTGGGAGCTGGAGCTGCCGCTGATAAGTCCCTAACGTGCCACAGCTCTTGCCATCCTTCACACGTAACGAGCTGTGCAGCCCACAGTAAATTATCCTTTTCCATTATCCCATGGGAACTGATGGGTGTTGCTTTATGGGTAAGATTCATAGGGCATATTGCCTGCCCAGCACAGGAGGAACAGAAGTGCCAAGCTACAGGGGAATACCTGATTTTCATAAAGTGTTTCCTTGCTGAGAATTTTTTCCCTGGGAGCTGAGTGCTGGTAACACCTGCATCTCCCATGCCGCAGCTCTCCAAACCGCAACCGCTGAGTGCGACTGATTCACACCACCTGGAATCAGAGATGTTCCTTGAGGCCCAGGTTATCATTTTTGAAGAAAAGTGACCCTGTCCCTTGTGTTTCAAGCAGTTCTGTCTCTGAGAGATTTTTTTACAAGCAGTTAAGGGATTGCTGATTAACTGAAGGTGGGGAACACGTTTGGGAAGCCGGCTATGACACTCCTGATGTTCCGGCAGATCATTTTTCCATGCCGTAGTCAGTCTGGTCAGTCTGAACTGCTCAGGAGTTTCAGGAAGGATTCCGTTTTTCATCTGCGCAAACCATAACAGAGGTATCAGCTGGCAGCTGATTAGTTCCTATTCAGTATTTATTCCTGGTAATTCCGTTAAGATCCAAGGCTGAGGCGCTTTCTCCTTGCTTATCTGTTAATTGGCCAAGTGCTCCTGCTCAGGACTCCTTCCCAGCGCTGCGGGGGTCGGCTTGCTCTTGCCCCCGTGGATGGACGCAGCCCTCCCTAGGCAAAGGCTATAAACTGGATGAAGCACGGGATAACACAAATTACAGCCATCTGCCTACTGCACCAGGCTCCAGCAAACCTCACATACTGCTCTAAAGAGAAGGAGCCATAAAACAGAAAAGCTTTTTCTCTTTTTTTTTTTTCCAAAACAGGGTGAGGATAATGCCCACGAGGCCTGACATCCACTAGCGATTAACAATCAACTACAGCTCAAGCCATTCTGTCCCGAACAGGAAATATTTTTGAGAAATTTTATTCTGTTTTGACTAAGATATTTCAATCATTGCATAATTCAATACTTTCTGACATTTTAGGATTACTTAACTTCTGCTTAGCTGCCTTCGTTTGATTTATGTTCCTTTTTAAACAAACAGTGCTATTCCGAAATTCCCTCAAAAACACCTGGCACAAATATTTTAAAATTCAGTGTTCCCATCTTTTCAGTCAAAACAATTATTCAAAATTTGATCCAGATTTGTGAACAGTTTGGTATGGAGAGGCTCCTTTCTTCCCACCAAGTTGCCCCTTAGCTCGTGTTCCTGTCCCATCCCCTGTCCCCTGTCCCAGGAGTTGTTCTCCCTTTCCCCGTGGGATTAGAAATAAACAGGAATACATTTCCTCTGACACTCTTTGTTTGCAAATACACAAAAATCTACTTTCTGTGCTCCTTCCTATTACAAATAATCCAAGGATCTTCTTTTAATAATCCAGGGTCCTTTTTAAGTAGGAAGGCTTTTCCCCATTCGCACGAGTTCACAACCGGCTGTAAAAACCTCCCCTCGTTGGCTGCCCCCTCGCAGCGTAGCTGGCGAGCACGACTGCAGAGGTGGGCAGCAGCAGCAGCGCTCAGGGACAAACACCACACACAGTTCCATAACATGACTCAATTAGAAGAATTTAGCAGAACTGTTTGGGAAAGTCCATAAGAGGCCGGGTTGAGTATAAATATTTCCTATTAGTTTTAGGGAAACAAGCTGCAGAGTTGTGGTCAGGAGATCGGGTTTCTCAGCTCGAGGACTGGTCAGAACCGGTGCCTGCCTGACCAGAAAATTCAGATGTGTCTCTCAAACTTCCTAAATGTGGGAGATTACAGGTCTAACTTTTAAAATTCTAATTGACCTCTCTCATATAACGTTTCTTGCGATGCCCTTACTCCAAAGTACACGCTTTTTTATAGACCAGCCCAGCCAGAATAAGTCAATGGCGTGGAATAAAAGCTGACGTGAAAAGACATTGCTAGGAATGACAGACATCATCCAGATTTCTGGCCCTTATCTGCCGTTTTACTGCCTGATGTTCAGTGGTGCTGACCACTGCCCTGTCACCACGCCCCACGTGAATGCCACGTCTCCTGTACTTGCACAGTGACCAGGCACCATCACAAGACGTCACCTTTCTGATGTGCACACGGAGCTCCAACCAACATTTGCTGTCGTCACGACGAAGCACACAGTATATTTTGTCTGCTCAGAATCCTATTTCCAGTTCTCAGAGCTAAAATTGTGCTATCAGAAACACAAAAAGCAACAGTCCCGCCCTCCTGGCTCAGTCCCTGCCTTCCACCCTCATAAGTGAAATGATTTGGGTCGTGAAGCGAAGGAACGGCAGCTCTGCACCGAGCTAATTCTTTGAAAATTAACTCCAAGTGATGGCACTTACTTATTTCCATGGCATTCCTTAAGCAAAGCCTGTTGTCCTTAGCCAAGAAATGAACATTGATATCCCCAAATGAACGACCTCTTCCCAGATTGTGAGGAAACAAAGACAAAGCGAGGGAGATAAACCAACTCTGTGATTTGCTTTGCCGGTGGAGCTGTGGAAGAGCAAATCCAAATCTCAGAGGGTTCTGCAGGTCACCAATAAGCACAGCTACAGCACTGACCTGTAGAACACTCATTACCCAGAAAAATTCAACGTAAATAAGCACTTCACCTGCTGTTTAATTACAGATCTTCCAGCATGGAATACGCAGCAACGCGAGCTCAAAAGAGGAGCTGTAAAACAGGAAAGGTGCCGGCCCGGCTGGGACGGGGTTTTGCTGCGGCGGAGGTACGGGCACTGCCCAGCACAGCCCAGCCGGAGCGGCTGCTCCTCTGCCCAGCTCCACTGCCGACCTCTCGCCTGTGGAGAGCAGGAGGGCTCCCCAGGATCCAGAAGTCATTTTGGTTTGGTGGTGTGGGGGGTTTTTTTAATGTATTCGCACAGGGACGTGCCATTCGGGGCAATTTCTGATTGAACAGTGGGGCGAGATCCTCCAAGCGATAAGTAATTGATTTTTTCCTCTATTAAAAATCCCTTAATATTACAGCAGGAGTTAGAGAGGAAACATGGTATGAGGATACAAGGGAGTTCAGGAAGTACATTAATGATCTTCATCAAGAAGGACACTTTCCCTCATTATACAGCCTCGGAGAACCGGTCGCCTGTGCTGTAGGTGTTTCCCTTTCCCAAAGCCGTTGTTGAAGCCTCCCGCCGATCCACAGCGACGGATGGGTCAGCCCCGGCCGATGCATTCATTACCAGTTTTGCCCATTTGGGAGTCGTTAAGCATTCTTTTGAAAACTGATTTTAATTTCCTCATAGTACATCCTTTTTTTAAAGTACCGTCAGAATACTTTAAAGCACATTTTTGCAACCTAGATGGTTCACCAACCTTTCATGTCCGCTATTTCCTGTCCTTTAGGTGAAGCCACTTCCAAAACAGGATTAAGTGTGTGGAGGCAGGTCCCAAGCCAAGGTCCCAAGCCACTGTATTTGAAACTTTAGACCACAAGAATATCAAGGCAAAGAATGCTTTTTAGAAAAATCTTGAACGTTTTAGGATTTCACAAACATTATGTTAATTTTCTGATGATTATCGCTGTATTCATACAATGAAAAATCACTGAATGGCACTCAGAAGCTTTATTAACTTAAACCACCTAATTTTTTTTATTTCTATTCTATATGTATATCCAGTCTGATTTACTGGTTCCCACAGTTCCCCCGGAATGTGACCAAGCTACCTCACTGCTAGGTTAAACGGATTATTCTTGCCCAGCTCTGAATACCGTGGGTCTACATTCCCTTTTTGCCTGCTTTCTGTGGTATTTCAGAGATCATCATTTACAGAAAGAAGCTTTTTCTTTCAGTAGATTTAAGTCAATTGCTGTAAACCTATTGTAACACTTAATTGCTGTGGAACTCAGGAGTGCTGCGGTACAGGGTCACCTAAGGAAGAACTTCAGAGCACTGGGGAAAGAGGGAACTCCAGTGCCATCAAGACCTGTGGAGCTGATTTATTAACTTCGTTTTTACAGCTGGAGAATGGATAAGAAAAGGCGTTTTCAGAAGATTACACCGCAGACTGGTAAACCAGGGTTAGGAATGGGGTACTGCAAAGAATTGGCTGTAATCCCTAGATGACAGTTGCATTTGCAAACAAGCAAGATGCGACTGGATGTCTCGTCACACGCTCCAGCGAGCCGTCCGCGGGCAGTCAGCCGCTCCGACTGCCGTGCCTTTTGGTCATCGATCAGTAAAGGAGCCGTTTTGCAAATCAATGTTCTTTTCCCTGCAGATTACAGAAATCCATTTGTGGAGATTCACCTGGAACATCCCAAAATCATCTACATCTTACACACTAAGAAAACGATCGTTGTCCCTTGCCGAGTTACCTCGCCAGACATCAAACCAAAGCTTACCCAGGTAAGTGACTGCTTCAGAGAAACTCAACCAGTTCAGCGCTCTGGGCTGCCAATGCAATGGGTAAAACTACAAGATAAAAAGTATGAGGCTAGGTAAGTTCCAGAAAAAAAAAACAGTAAAGACACTGAAAATCCAGAAGCAGAGTCCTGCTACTGCAGTGTATCACTACTGAACTGTGTACAAGGGTGTTTTGGGGATCAGGCTGACTTTATCACATATTTTTCCCATCTTGTGGCTTGATGTTCCTCCATAAAATGGGAAAAATAGATGACAAGGCAGTCTTTTTCTTCAAAATCCTTTGTGTAACACCTGGCTATTAGCTATCCTCATGAAAGCATATCTCTTTTATACCTTGAATCTCCTCAGAACAGTTGGACGTTTTTGCTTGACTTCATAAATTTAAAGCAAGTTTCAGCCTTGGGAATAACTGGCTACGGCATCCATCCCTTCGGCGGCAGTTACATCTGAATGTCAAGGTTACAGAACGGCCTGCGGAGGCCAAGGCCATTTTGTATGATAAAAATGGAAATTTAAGGTCTGGGGCTCCCTCAATCGGCGCAGAGGTAGTCACTCATTTACAGGGCTTTCGAATTGCTCTACAGAGAAGCCTATCACAGAGCGGAGAACAGAACATGGGTCTCCTGGCTCCAGTCCTGCCTTTTACCTGATTTATTTCAGGTTATGCGCCTTTCCGTTCCCCCTGCTAGGCTGGCTGCTCGAGCTGTCCTGACAGGACCACGAGCTCAGCCCCCGCCTCTGCCCCTTCCCCGTGGCCAGCGCTGGAGGGGCTGCGATACGAGGTTGGATCGGGTGTGATGGTGGAGCACACGTAGACAGGCTGATGGGGCGCTGGATGGGGCCTGAGGACCTCTGCTCCTCATAGCAGTCAGATGTCTTAGTTGTTAGATGTCTCCTCCTGAGAGACAACACATGAAATCACGGAGGCCTGAGACAGCGCTGGGGCTCCTGCTGGGACCAATGGCAAATTTCCAGTAGACGTGCGGAGGGACAGCACTGGCCTTACGGCTTTAGCAGATTGCTATTTTTAAATTGTGTCAGCAGGGATTAAAAGCAGGGGGAATAAGGCTCCTCTCCAGTTACAGCTTATCACCTTAGCCTGGATAAGCGTTATCACCTTCTCCTCCTTGGCCATAAAAATGAAACATCCCCATCTTATTTTAGCCTGTTTCAACCGAATGCATTGCTGGAAGACTGCTGCTGACTTCGGCACAGTCACATGAGCCCAAACGTGCCCTTGGAGCCTCGACCACGCAGCCCTCCTCATTTATTCCCTTATTTCTAGGCAGCCCTGCTCTCCCTGCTTGCCAGCGCAATTCTCTCCCGGTAATTTCTTCAAAACACAAACTGAAGTCCTTTACCTTGCCGCAAGCTGCTGGCTGGAGTGAACTCTCCACTGAATTCTCCCTTTTGAATTGCAAAGAACATTGTCCCCCAACACATTTTTTCCCCGCCAAGGCAGAGCAGCGGGAACGCGGGGCAGGGATGGAGATGCTGAGCGCTGCTCCCCTGAGGAGCCCTCCCGAGGCTGGCAGCTCCGCGAGGGGATGCGCTCCGGGAGGCGCGCGTTGGTCCCCGCGCTCCATCTACGGAAAGTCACTGCTTGTTTTGCCCTGTCTGGGAATTTCATTGAGCCGCATGGAGCCAAGGCGGCGGCTTCCCGTGCAAAGAGGAAGCAGGGCGGGAGAGGGGTGGAGGTAAGGACGGGGGAGGAGAGGTGAATAAGGCGATCAGACAAATTTAGAACATCCTCTTCTTCCAAATTTAATCTCCAATAGACAACCAACTTCAAAGGGAGGAAAGCCACTGTGATTTCCTTCAAGCAGCATTGACGCTTTTTGTTTGATTGTTTAAATATATATTTTCGAATATTTTACGAAGACATTTAATACGTGGGTAGTGTTGAAAAGCGCCTCCTGAGCAGGGTTATTTTTTCTTCCCCCTTCCCCTGGCCATCAGGGAGCAGAGCTGCCAAACCATGAAGTTCAGCTTTATCACATTTTATTATTCTTGTAGAAAATGTACTTTTTTCCACCGTAAGTCAAGTTCCTTGTGTTACCATTATACTTTAAAATCCTTGCACTCTCTGGCCTTTAAATATGCATGGGGAAAGGTACCTCTCGCTAATACCAACAGACCCCAACCTCCACCTATCGTCTTTGGCATTAAGAAACCCATGCTAAGATACACACCAAACTGTTAATTTTGCTTAATGTGATTTTAGTTCTGGGCGAAGAAAGCATTTTCAGTCCTGTCAGACCTGCTTAGTCACTGGTCTGGTTCGGTGTGCGTTTGTCACCTCCAGCTTTGACCTTCATGGGTGTGAAAGCAGGATTAAGCCTCAGGTCCCAGATCTCTTTCTGCAATTTTCCTGCGTTTTCCTAACGGTTCTGAACAGAGATGCCACAGCTTGATTACTTCAAAAGTATTTACATGAAATCCTTGTTGCCTACGACTGTCAGAAGAGAAGCGCTGCTCTGAGCATCGCCAGGCACCGCCCCACAGTCCTAATTCCTTTCTCTGTGCTGAATATGGAATAACAAGTGACCAACACCAATGCCAACCTGATCAATTGGGTATTCAAAGAAGAGAAACGACCATCAGCCCTGAAAGCCTGGAGCTGAGATTTCTTCGGAACAGGAGTATTATTTAAACTGAACTCTATTGAAACCACACTGCCAGACAAGACCGCTGTTTGTTTGGAGACAGGAAAATAAATTGCATGCTGCATAACAATGAAAAGAAGAGCAAAACTATTACATCACTGGGGAAATTCCCTCTTGCATCCCTAGTGCAGCTCTTCCCAGGGTGAGCTCCCAAAGCTAAAACAAGGCAGCTCCGGAAAGGAAAACGTTCACTTGCTGATCTGATCTCTGAGAAGCCAGTACGTTGCAGGAAGGAGGGAGAAGCACTGTGCAGATAAAGTTAGTTATCATGCGGCAATGGTAGGCATGCTGAGGTTTCTCCAAACCCTTCATTTTTCATCCAAAAGTGATCTCAGCACCCCCACAGCGCACCCTGAGTCCCCGGGAGCCTTCCCGTGTCCTGCCGGGAGAGTCCGACCTGCCTGCACCCGCAGACGGGCTGGAACGGCCGAACCTCAGCCTTCTGCTCCCTTACAGACTCACGAGTTATTTCTCTGCATTTAACTTCCTCTATTTCTTTTCTACATTATAATCCAGGATTTTCAAAATGATTGGAAAGGACACTGCATTTTCTATAGCAAACAGACGATTTCCCATTGTGTTAATAACAATAATAAATTAATTACTCCCACCAACAGAAGCTAACCTGCCTGACAGTGGTGCTGTCCGAGGGCATACAGAGGGTTCATCCTTACTAAATTTTTGCTCTAGTTTATTTTCCACATTTTACCTTTCACATCCTCACAAGCAGAACTGACAGATAGTGGTTTTCCAAGAACCTCAGAACATGACAAGTCTTTATGAATCCAAGTATTTATGAGCCATGGGGAAATCAGTAGGCTGCTTTGAAAGTGTCTCGTCCCTTTCTGTGACACAGAGGGAAGGTGCTGACTAGCCACAGACCATCGCTTAGAGATGACTGCCATCAGGTCGGTCAGTGGCATGAATAATTCTGATTTTTTGGGAGTCTAACCTCACACATAAAGTACTGTGAGATCCCAGGAAAACATGTGGTAGCTACATGTAGCATTAGGAGAAGTAAATTTTGTTCTTAAACACTTCCAAAAAGATTAGCCTACAAAATTCAGAGAAGATAGGTGTAATTATTTCCAGTCAAGAGAGGAGGGAAATGGGACCTACAAGGGGCAGCCTTGCCTGAGATCTGAGAACTGGCACTACCGAATCAAAAGCCCCAGTTATGATGTCCAAGTTTTGGATTTCAAAGACAGTCATACCTTAGGGAGGGCTTTTCTGTTTGCTTATGTTGATGTTGCTGCAGATATGTGTGGAATGAGACCACCAACCACTCTGAAAGGTCAAATATCTCCCCTGCCTCTGAGGCAGAGCCGCCTTGGCTGGTTGCCTCTATGGTCCGAGTGGAACGGGAATGTCTCACCAGCCTCCTATCTGTCTGCTCTCTTTCAGTACCCTTCTTCTGCAGAGATGAACTTCCACAGAATGGCGTGGGACCCAAGAAGAGGATTTGTCATCCCCTCTCACTCGTTTGTGTACTCTGGGGTACTCGCATGCACCGCAAGTGTCAACGGCAGCGTGTTCACCTCCTACTACCTCGCGCAGCGACTGGGTGAGTGGCTACCGCGCGCCAAGGAACCACCACCATGTTTTTATTTCACACCCTGGCCCCTGAGTATGGTTTCTCGGGGCGCCGCAATTCTATCTGATGTATCTAACTGGTGTATATCTGTAGCAAGCCCAAGCTGGAATGCGAAAATCAAACTCATTCTTCCCCTTTTTTTCCTATTCAATAGAACTCGGATTTGATCCACCCCTGCTTTCGAAAGATTGCCAAGGGGTGAGGTGGTACAAAAGAGGAGTGCTTTATTCAAACCCCACCATAGCTTTGTTTGCTTGGATTGAGCTCTATTTACTTTAAAACAACTGCTGGTTTAGGATAAACCAAACAGTAGCTTTCCTTTTGCTTCTGGTCATTAAACACACAAGATGACAGTATAAAAACCTCATTAAACAGTTCAAATCTCTACTTTTTTATGCACTTTCTCTTGGTGATTTACTATACCCTTTCAGATTTTAATTCTGAGCTGAAGCTCAACTGTAAATACAAGGGTTTATACAGTTGAGCTTCAGCTCAGAATTAAAATCTGAATTTGAAGCAACTAAACGTTACATTTTTGAGTGCTGGGGATTTATATGAAGCCAATCAGAATTTATTTTTCCTTTGCTTTCAGTGTATTTTCTGTACCCATATACGATATTTTTGACAGAGGGGAGTTTACTGTGACTTCATTCCCGTTAGATCATGGCATCCTTCTATACAATTAGCACTTGGCTTCAAACGACCGGCTTGTAAGTTTGTATGGCAGCCAAAGAAAAGTCCCATAAATATCTCTGCGTCCCTCCTTTTCTTCATTGTTGGAGTCATTATTTTTTACTACAATCACGAAGGCAAAGCTAAAAAACTCACGAGGTCATCCGTCTCTACCGAAAAGGACACAGGCGATAGCCCAGGTGTGACAGTACAGGGCTCAGACCTGGGTTTGGGATGGGGCACCACATATGATGCAGGCTTCTTTCAGAGCTGCTGCATTTCAGGCACCAATAAATATATAAGACCAAAATTTGGGGATCCCAATCAGCAAGGAAAGGTAGCTCGTCATCAGAGGGCAGGCGAAACGTTTCCTGTTTTAAAGACATTAATTCTCTCTCAGACATGCAAACGCTAAGGCCCTCAGAAGGATGAATCGCTTCTGAAAACTCTTTCTGGGAATGGCCGTGCAGCTGATGAGGGAGGGTGGGAGCCAAACATGGCAAACGCAAGAAAAGTAATTCATAAATTAACTGTGTCCACATGTAATCAGATTATGGTCAGGCATTTATACAACTGGTGTTTCCATTGTGTGGGCATTTCCAACAATTTCCATGGAAATGAGAGAAGGTGAGGTGTTCTGGAAACTGGGAAAGGAGCGGATGTTGGAGAGGCACTCAGAGTGCAGATTCCATCTTAAACGGGATTGATGCAGAGTGACGCATGGTTACACCTTGGCTTTTTTCATTTCAGAGGACAGAGCACAGAACCTGGTTCTGAAAGCAACTCCCAAAAAGCTGCTGGTTGGAGAAACTCTCTATTTGGAATGCAGGGCAGAAACCTTCATCAACGGGCGCATTGAGCTCATATGGACCTGCCCCAGCGGGAGGGTGAGCTGATGAAAACTCCATCTTCTCCTTCCACACAGTTTCCCCCCACCCGAAAGAAAGATCTGTTCACAGGGCTGAGTAAACCCTAAGTCCTACTTATTCTGAAATATCACCAACCATTTGTAGACCTACAATTGATCGTATTTTCAGCTTGAATGAATCTAAAACTTATCTGACCATCTTGAACCTGCCAATGAAACTGCAAAGAAAAAGAAAAGCCAGGAATGTGCGTCTCGCGTTGGGAACGGCCGTCTGGTTGCTCCTGGCCTCTTTGCTGATCCCGGCTCATGGTGACGGGTCCCAAAGGCAGCCGTGAGGGTTGGAAGTTGTCAGTCTGCTCACACATCTTGGCATTTATTAAGCAGGAAAAAGTGAAACAAAAGCCAATTTTATCTGCTGAAATCTCCACTAAAGAATGAAATGTACATTCCGAGCGCAGGTTCTTAGGCCTTCTGTGGAATGCAACACAAAAATGCCAAATTTGAAGTACAAACATGTAAGAGACGGAGCATTTGCTTTGATGTACTAAAACATTTCATTTCTCCTAAGGAAAAACAAAGGGAAGAGGTATTTTCCAAAGCAGTTCATTTATCTGAGACACTACTCATGGTTCTATTTGATGCTCGGCATTAAAATGATTGCTTTTTTCCTTTTTATTTCAGCAAAATATACATTTCAAAGAAGCATCTAAGCCTCCTGGAAAAGAGTAAAATGTGATTCCTAAAATTTGATTTTTTTTACTTATTTTCTTTGCTTAAAGAAAGAATGTCTGATTTTTGTTTTGGGAAGAAAGTACAGAAAACATAGCATAGAATCTATAGAAGTGCAAGCAATATGATGTTACTGAATTTTGTTTCTTGGACCCCATATGAAGGAAGAGAGTTGTTTTTCTATGAACCCTGCTTAGATTTCTAGTATTATAAATGTAAAATGTATTGGACACATCTCTGGGATCAAAAATTCTATCAGAAGTGATAATGCTTTCTAAAATTCTAAAATTTGCATTGGCACTTGGCTGTCATAATATATTGTATTTCTGTCATAATATATTTCTTTTACAAAGTAGGAGCTTTTTCAGACAGAAAAATACTGACTGTGACCAAAAAAAACCCCCAAAATCACTCAACAAAAAAAACCAAAGCACAACCCTGACCCTCCATCTGAAAGGATGAACACAATAATCCCGTTTATGCTGCTTTTTGACCCCCTTTTTCTGACTTCCAGCACCCTCATCCTAAAAGAACCATAGACCAGAGGAGCGCGGTGTACAAAGTGGGCAGTAGCCTGACAATTGAAAACGTCACCATGCAAGACGGAGGCCTGTACGTATGCAAAACGTTCAACGTGACGAAGCTGGAGGCCAACGTCACTGTCACGGTGTACGGTAAGTTTATCATCTCTAACCAATCTGTGAGAGTTGGCACCCAGCACCATCTTTTCAGGGAAACGTGAGAGAGTCCAAGACTGAGACAGGTTTGAGGGCACGGCTTAACTGGGAGCTGAACTGTTTTAGAAAAACCTGGCAGCAAGCGTGGTTGCTGATGCCCTGGAAAGCCCGGCCTGCCGGCGTTCACGTGGACAAGAGACGCCTCAGGCACTTGTACACGCTGCTCCAGGGGCAACGCAGATGCTTATTCTCTGCTTTAAATAGCAAATCCTTCACCTGGAGACAGACCTTCCTGGCCACGGCTGAGGTTTGCAGGGGCCTGCGGCAACAGCTTGTCACTCCATTTGGTTGTCTCCAGCTTCTCCAGATCTGTACCGCAAAACAATCCAGGGCAGACACAAAGACCTGAGCGCCGTACTGAGGCAGATCTGCCACTTCTTGTCCTCCTGTTCACTTCTCTTTCCAGAAAAACCTTTCCTTACGGTTTCGCATAAGAAAGGGCCTTACTACGAGATCACGTCAGGACACAAGTCACTGAAACTGGCTGCCAAGGTGGACGCCTTCCCTCGCCCGAGCGTCACCTGGTGAGTGCCATCCCCTTGAGCAGAAGCAGGAATACGCAACCTTCCTTTGGGCTCCTGTCCGGAACAGATCTTCGGCTGTTCCTCACAATACAGATAAAAGACAAGAGCTGGGAATGCTCGTGGCTGTGGTCTCCCAGTTCAGACAAGGGAGATGTGGCTCCTTTCTTCACTCTGTGAAGCTGGGCAAGCCACATCTCTTTCCCGTGCTAGCCCACTCATGCAGATCACGTCCCTACAGGGAAACGCGGGCTTTCACTTACCCTGGACACAGAACTGCTTGGAAGATTCAAGTAGAAAGTGATCGTGGAAGGGTTGCCAGTTGACCAGCGTTACTGGTGGTCAGCCTGCAAAGAGGCAGCGCGTAATAGAAAGCTGCAGAACACATTCTCAACATGAGAAATCGTTTCTTTTCATAACTTTTAAATAATTTTCTCCAGTCCTGTACCACCAGCAATGTCAGATCCTTGGAGACAATGCAGGGAAATAACACTAAATTCTCTGATGTTCAGTCAGATCAGTGAAATCAGTGCTTCCAGGAGATATTTTTAATTCCTGCTGTTATTTAGGAGGTGGAAGAAGTGAGGACTGTCTCCCTTCTTCCCCAGCAAGGCTTTGTTCTCGGGGCTCAGCGTGGGGCTGCCTGGGACCACCGGAGCTGCCTCCCCTGCGGGTCCAAGCTCCAGCTGTTGATGTTGGAGGTCTCAGCACAGTTGTTTAAACGCCTCCGTTCCAGAGTTCTCAGGCAGTAGGACACACGCCCCAGCTTCTCCTTCCACCAAGCCTAAAGCTCCGTGTGTGGCAAAGTCTGGCCTATTTCATATTCCTAACCCCAATCTGCGTAGCAGAGTAGCAGTGATGAGGAGCCCACTCATGCAGACTCTGCTATCCTGCTCTTACCTAGTGAAGATTCAAGGCTGTGGATTCCTCCCTGACCTTTCTATGGACTGTAAATTCTCCAGATTACAGAAATTAGCCTTTTCAGAAACAGTAAAGAGTCACATATTGATACTGAAAGACAAATCTGTTTAATTGACGTCTTGTTTTAAAGCTGATGACATACATTTCGGCTAACCTAGACTTAGTGTTGCACATCCAGCATAATCTGGGGGGCATCTAGACGTACATTTCTGATCACAGTTGAGCACGCGAGAGGCACTGCTCATTCCGATCCGTTCAAATACCTTTTTCTTTACCCACCCCCGTCTGGGTAACAGTTGGGTTTTCTGAGGGCTAACATGCCTGTGTGCACATGCTGAGCCTCGATGGGACTTTCAAACCAGGTACAAAGACGGCAAACTGATCAAGGACAACCACACTTGCTATGAGCTGGATCCAGCGAAGTACAGACTGGGCATAAGAGATGTGAGACCAAGGCACGCTGGAAACTACACCATCGTCTTGAGCAATGCAAACTACGGCCTGTACAAGAACCTCACCATGCAGCTGGTGGTGACAGGTAAGGACTTGATGTTTATAATTACTTCTGCTGGGTTCTTTCTCATTTTTAACAGGACTTCAATTTTAATAGGAGTTAGGGAGGATATCTCCTAGTTAGGGGGACAGTTTCCCAAAAGATACGATGGAGTTTTTATTCCTTGAGATTAAAAACTAGCTTGGGCAAAGCACTGGAGAACATCTGCTGGGACAGGAAAAGTCCCCATAGGGTTGACGGAAGGAACTAGATAAGCTACCCTGTCTTTTATGTCTCTCCTTCATCCTGCTACAGAAATACTTTCTAAGTCTGTATTTGATGTATTGTCACTTCTCTGCTGGGAGCACTTGAGAGGCAGGTTCATTTTCAGGGGAATCTGGAGAAAACTGAAGCAAACTGTGGTGTGTGCTGGAGCAGGTTCTCTTGACACAGAGGGAAAATAGATATTGGAATCACATTTATTAACCTCCCTTGCCAGGATAATGGAAGAAAGAGCCACATTGTGTCTTTGCACATCCACTGCCTCTTTTAATCCATTGAATTTGGCAACAGAGAGGGAATCACGAGGCCGAGTGGGAGTTCAGCAAAAGCTAGCTCTGCTGCCCTTTGTGTTTCCCTAGGTACACTCAGGCACCGAGACAGACAGTCATTGAGATGGGTTTGCTTTCTTTTCTGTGGTGAATTGTTTTCTCCTTATGTTCTTTACACCTAAAATTATTCTCATTTCTCCTGGTTTGTGTACTTATGTACTGTTGCACCATTAACTTCCAGTATTTGTGCTTTCCTCTTTTCTCATTTAACCTTTCAGAAAGGAATAATCCCTAATAAACTCAGAACTTGTCACTTGGGCACATTTGGCCTATTAAAAATGCTAAATAAGACACGGTAGCTTAAACCACCTTAAGTATTACATAAGCTAAGGTGTGATTTAGGAGTGGAGAGAGCTAGGAACATGCTTATGGCCAGGTACTGCAGCTCAGCCGAGGAGGAGGAATGTGTTAAGCCGCGGTGATTTGCTCACTTGAGATTGTTTGTCCCTACAATGGTTTTGCCGTCTTGTCAAGAGACCGGAAACGCTCAAAGGAAGAGAAAATTAAGAATGATAATAAACTATCTTGTCAAGGTAAATATTGGTGTTTGCATGCAAAAGAGAATGTTTACTTGAAGAGCAGCCGTTCCCCAAATAGGCATGGAAAAAACAAGACCGTGCTTGTATCAGCAAGATGCTATTTCAGGATTAAACCATCCCATGCTCTTAACGACAGTACGAGCCTTTCATCTTCAATGTACGTCCAAGAACGTGGTGCTCTGCCCGTCCCACGCAGCGCATGCCCAGCTCGGGGCTGACTGTGAGCCCTGCTGAGATCAGCCCAACAAAGACCTCGATCAGGAACAACGATTGAATTGCAAACCCACCACTGCTCAAGAGTCTGCGAAGTCCAGCAGCCGCAGGACTGGTACCGACTGGAGAAGGTCTCGCATGGTGAAGCACAGGACAAACAAAGAGCAAGTGTTTCTGTTCTAGTAAAAGAAAGTCCTGAGAGCAAGCAAAGGAAAATAACTGTCAAAGAGGGACACTGTTTTGAAGCTAAATGGTGCAAACTATGAGGATATGTGCCTTGTTTGCAGACAGGACTGACACAAAACACCTAGGAGATCTCCCTTGCCTTTGCCAGGCTCTTCTCTGGGGCATGACACGCTGTATGTGAAGCCCTCAGCCCAAGGAGAGGGTCATTTTGCTGCAAAGATGTGGGTAGAGATCAAAAAAGGTGGATTTTGCTCTTGAAGCTTATCCAACAGCAGCAAACTGCCTTTTTCCTTGTGCTTCCAGTTAGAGTAAAGGGACTGCTTCTTCAGATCTGGGCATCATGTGCTTTACTTTCCAAAACACTTCTGAAACTCCAAACTGCATGCAGATCGGAATTTTTCCCTTCATTTCTCAACAAATAAGCTGACACTTTATCTCGTCATCAGAACCGATACCCTGGTATCGCACCTGAATAGATTCCATTGCCTGGAGCTTCAGCAGACACTTCGACATGGAGAAGGAGGCCAAATCCCACTTCCCAGCCACTTTATGCAGGGATGACCTTGCCCACCTCCGAAACACAAGCACCCCAAGCTGGGAGGGGTGAGGAATGTCTCTGCTCAGAACCACAGGCAGACTGCAATTACCCAAGGCAGAGTTTGAACACAGGGATTAGCAGACTCGACGGAAAAATCCTCGTGGGCTTGCAAGTGAACACGGTGGTAGAAGCATCAAGTTTTGCATCGTGTCTGAAAGGTGGAGCCTGCGAAATTCAGCACCTGAGAAGCCTCGTGCTGAGTGCACAGCCACGTACCAGCTCCCTCTTACTGAGCAGGAACATTTCTTTTGGAGTAACAGCATTGCTCCCCAAAAGCCAGGGCCAGTCCTTTACAGTTCAGAGCTGCACCTGTGCAAGTGAGTTCTGATATACACTATTAAAGAGAAGAGGGAAAATTATTTAAACAGACTTTTGCATGAGAAGATAAATATCATTCGGATATGTTTTCTTTTGCTGCATGGGGACACTGCAGTAAAAAAATTATAAGCAAGCACAGAGCCCCCTCTCCTGTGAGTCTCTTTAACGCTCCCGAGCATCCCAGAGAGTACCACGGGCAGTCAGCACGCTGTGACAGACCCACCAGCTGCCGATTGCAGTTAGGCGCAGAGAAGGTTAAAGTTAATAGTATCGTATAAAATATTAGGAGCTATTTACCCCCCAAATTCGACGTGCCGTAAAGCTGACGAGTGCGTGCAGAGCGCAGAGTTATCAACCTCCCAGCTCCACAGAGACAAGAAGGAGCAAAACGGACAAATAGCTCCCAGAGCCGCAGGGTGGGAACTGGCAGCAAGGCCGGCCCGAGGCGAGGGCCTGGTTGACAATGCACAGGAAGGAGGCACACGGAGACATGCGAGTGCCCGGCCTGGAGGAGAACCATGCTGCTATTCCGAAAATGTCTCCTTAAGAAGTGGCTTAGCTGTGCTTCTAGTCACCCGTGCTCCCGCTGCAGCTGGAATTTAATCCTGCAGGAGCACATCTCTCCCTTGCGGAGTCACCTTGGCTCATGGTAGGACTCAGGTCCCCAGGAGGTAGCTGACTGCATTTTCAAAACACTCCTTCTTTACATATTTACACATCAAACCCTGTCCAAGAAGCGGCGGGTTGCTGTGTTTTTGTTTTGTTTGATTAAATTCTTATTGAGAAAAGCTCCAAGAAAATAATGTCCTGAAGAATTTGGAGGGGAGGGAGCAAGAGAAGGAACAATCCTCGCAAACAGCTGGTGGCTGCACATCTGAGCCAGCCAAGAAGGAGAAACGTGGGAGAAAAGAGTTATTCCAGGCTGGAGTACAAAGCTGTTTCAGAACAAAACATAAACAAAAAAACTCAAATCTATTTATGGGCAAGGAGGCTGCATTTCATTCTCACCCGCGCACAAGTCATCTGTGTGTTTCCGAGTTCTTGCTGAGTCCTTTGTGGAGCAGTCAGCATGCTCCAACCACCACGTTGCGAGTGAAGATTGTATTGAAGCATAAATTAATTCAAAAAATGAGATGAATAACCTCCCTCACCACTTTGCTTTTCTTCTTTGTCCCAAAGTTTCTCTCCTGTACTCCCTGAAGGCTCTTCCAGCAAATATTGCTTTGGGTTCCAGCTGCTCTAGTCAATTGAAATTATATTCCCTCGTCGAGTCCTTGATCCCCCAAGCTCTTGTGTTGCATCTATGAGAAAAGCAAGATTAAGCGCTAGAAATAGCCTCTGCCATAAGCAGTACTAATTCACAGGCTGCTTACGAATTCCCTCTCTCCTGGGCAAGGACTGGAAGAAAAGGGGTGCACGGAGAATTCACGTGCGCGTGGCCATGTGCTCCTTGTGATGTCGGCGAGGTGAGCCTCCGTTTGTCACCAGGGAGAAGAAGCTCCAGAGCACTTAATGATGCACGCGTTGCCCGACTCTGTAGTCAGGCCAGCTCTTCATACTTGGTTTCAAATCAAAGGCAGAGGGAGTTCTGTGCCTGACCTACTTTGGCTTGCAAGGGATGAGCTGACATCAAAGGAGTCCCCAGTGATCTCCACAAAAGTTAATAAACAGGCGGTGATCCAAGTGAACAATACCCCATCACCTCAACCGGACCCAGAAACAGTCTGAAAAAGGAACCGAGCCTTCGGGATGAGGTTAACATGTTTGGGCTATGCCAGCTCAGAGACAAAGAGCTCTTGGAGTGATGGATCTCATCTAAAGCCAGTTGAAGTCATCTGTGCATGGAATGGCTTCTGAAATCTCTGAGTTGGACGCTGTTGCACTCTGAGAAATGTGAATTTCTTTGGATTATTAGTGCAGCCCAACTGACATTTAGGTTAAAGGACTGAGCCAGGTACGAGAAGCAGGGCTACACAAAATGATTTGCCTTCACCTTGCCTGCATGCCTCTGTATCCTGCCAGGACTGGTTCTCCTTTGTGTATCGTATCCATCTCCTGCGTAGCTCCTTGGAGGATGACCCATTCAGAGAAAGTCAAAATAGAAAAGCTCCATGTCCTGGGCCAGCCCAACAAATGACAACCCCAAAATACAACATAGTCTGTCTCCACCAAACCGCTGTTCCAGCGTGCTCCTCCCTAGGCCCATAGCTCTGCTTTTCTCCTGGGTACTGGTAGCACTGGTGCTGGTGCAAGGGCAAAGAGCTCCAGAGCTCCAGTCAATCCTTCAAATCTCATCTATCAGACATAGGCAGGAGAGAAACAACTGACTGTTTTGGGGAGATACATGAAAGAAAAGAAAAAAATGTAGCAGCACAAACAGACTGCAGTGGGCCTTTCCATCACACTAATTATGAGTAAACGACGAAGAATTTTCTCACTCCCATCACGCAATCCCTGCCCACCCACAGCTCCGCGGCCCAGCCGTCGCTCAGCCTCTGGGCGCTCCCAGGAGAGGCCCGGATGAAAAAGTCAGATGAGCTATTTCCAAGTGGTCGGAAGTAGCCAAAGCGATTGTAGGAAGAGGAAGGTGGGGGCCTGCTGGAGTTTGCCAGAAAAACGTGAAGCATTCCGCTCACGTCTGCGCAGCAGCAATCTCTCTCTGACAGCCCTTAAAAACCAAGGGCGGGGGCAGTCAGGCAGCAGCAGCACATGGTTTCCATGCTCTCAGTCACGCCCGCAGGTACGTTAACTCTTGGTTTTAATTTTGAAAAGCAGGCAAAGGGGGCAGAGACAAAAACCCTAGAGAACTGCCTGCTCTGCCACAAATTAAGCAGTTCATCCTTACGCATTTGCTTTTGAATTCTGTTTAGCCACCAAAAATTAGATGGGGAGAGACAGACAAGAGAAAACCCTTTTTTTTTTGCCCCAGGCGGGGTTGCACTGGGGTTGAGTGGCAGATCTGGGAAAGGCGGCACAGGACTGGAAAAGAGAGCTTTTCTCCTGCGAGGTGAAGACAGACACACGCAAAAGTGAGAGCGCAAGGTCGGAACAGACAAAACCAAGCTGCATTGCCATTTTAACAACAAAATTCCCCATAGGGCAGGTCAAGTGCCCTGTGATTTTTCTTAATATCTATTTATACAGCATCCAACTGCATCATTTCTCTGCCACATGCTTCCACCCAGCTGGCATCCCCGGCCCGTACCAGCGGGGTACAACGGCGCAGCAGGGTGTGCGTGCCAGAGATTAGGCGGGCGACCGATAATCAGTGACCCTAATTCCGTTCCTGGCCGTGGTATTGACTCACGGTGAGATTTTGGCCACTCATTTCGTCTTGGCATCGGCCTCCTCCAGGGTCCTGAGGGGACAATGCTGTGCACCCACTTCCCAGCAGCCTTGGATGTGGCGCTGCGCAAAATAAAACAAAACAGCAAACAGAACGAAACAAAAAGCCATCCAGACAAAATCAGCTGGGGTCAAACGCAATGTTCTGTTCAGCCTGAAACAAAAGTTTTGTTTTCAGGTCATTTCACTAATTTTTTCTTTCTTTCCCTTTAACGAAAAAGGAAAAAGAAAAACCCAAACCACAGAGATCGCTTGTAAGTCAAACACAAAGTGGTTTTATTTGGGGGAAATTTCCTCCTCTTTTTCCCAGACTGTTTGACCAGTCCAAACCTGCATTAATGGGTTTCCTATCTAACTCAGAACATTCTCCTAGCTCAGCCTGCAGAGCTTACACTTCCATTAAGTAACCGTAGGAACATCAGATGAAAGACTCTAAAGTGCAAATTATTTTTGCTTTTGGGAACCAGAAAGGATAAATAGAAAACAATTTGCCTCTCTATCAGTAGTTTTAATGAAGCCCCATGCCCAGCAAAGTACATGAGGTTGAGACTAAATGATTCACTGGACCACTCTGTGTTATTTTCACGATGTGAAGAGAGATGGAGAAATATGGAGAGATTTTTTGAAACCCAGTTTAAATGGTAGCAGGGAAGGTACGTGAAGAGCAGTTCAGTCAGAGGTCACTGAAAGTAAAGCAAAGTTTCTCCAAAAAATGCAGGGAAACGTTCTGTGTGCTGTCCTCTGTGTCTGGATGCTCTTTGGGTGACAAGTGTGCAACCCCATAATAACACCTGCAATGAATCTGCAGCTGGAAGGGTCTCTTGCAAAAGGGGTAACGCTAGAGAGGTAACGTCCTAACCTTTGGACGAATTATTTGCTCTTAATGCCACAAACTAAAGCTACCACTAGGAAGGAAGGTGAGATTTACATAACGCTGATCAATTTGAAGCGTACAGTAAGTAGATCGCATTCCACGGCGCAGCAGCAGCACAGTCGTTAGTTATTCAGGTCAGCTCTCACACCAGCAACCGCACCTCTGCAAAGCCAGCTGGGGATACAGTCACACCTTAAGCCAGAGAGGACGAAAACCCTTTTATTTCGATACATTTTGAGCCATCTGAACATTGTGCATTCCTAACGCAGCCAGAGACAAGAAAGCTTTTAAGGTTTCTTTGGCCTCTGCTTGAGAAAACTCAGCCTGGGGCGGGCGACGGCCAAGGGATGGGAGGCAGAGGCTGGAGGGAAGTGGGCAGACCTCGGTCCGAGGGAGCGGGAAGCAAGAAGTGGGATAGCAAGGGATACTTCACGTCAAGAACGAAGGGGAGTTAAAGATTTCCCTGCACAGCTCGGCACTGCTGTAGCAGGCAGGACGGTGGAGGCAGGCAGGTGGAGGCAAGGCTCCGTGAGAAGGTGGTTGGTGAGCCCAAGGGAAGGAGGGCAGAGGGTGCTGTAGGTCAAGCTCTCTGCACAGATGCATAACTTAAGGTGCAACCAGAAACAAACTTGGATTTTGGCAGCGCTTACAAGTGGGTTCATACCCCGTGCCTCACCTCACAGCTATGCAGGAGTGAAGACAAACAGGAGTCTGGGCGTAACCCACCGTGCTGCTTCGGAAGCAAGCACGGAAGAGAAAGCAAAGCGTTGTGTTGGATGTGGGAGAGAGTTACCTGAGAACGACACTACTCGGTGTACCTTAGGTCATCACTGGCTTTAGGGTAAAAACTCCTCACCACGCTGGTGCGGAGATCCTTTTCCCAGGTGAGACCGCTGCAGATGCCAGCCCAGAAGTTTTCAGCCCAAGAAATGTCCCCCGTAGGAGCACCCCGCATTCCACATCGCCAACACCCTGACGAGCACAAAGAGGGCACGTTCCAAATTGTGGAAGGGCCACGTCCCCATGGCGGTAGCGCCGCAGGAGTCATTTGCAGAATAACGCCTACCACCATTACAACCTTTGCAGGGAAAAAAAGGGAGACTCTTACAAAAACTGCTTCAATTTCTGAGTGTCATGCCCATAATTAGCTACGACCCCACACTAACTGTGTTCTAAGGCACTGTGAAAGAAATTATGGGGAGGCATTTTTAGCCAGCCCCTCAATTTTTAAGAAAATAATTCCTTAAGTCTCATAAATAATAATTATTTCAGCTGATGAATCATTTTGACGCATGTTAGGTTTCAAGGAATAGTCAATAGTGCCATGCAGTAAAGTAATTGTAGAATTAAGAATTCATTCGTCACTCATATATGTTCTTATTTGAATTAGAACAAGTTGAAATTATTATTTCTTTTTTAGAAGGATAATTTAAATGACAGCCAACGTGTTCATCATTTCACCAAGAGCACAGAAAAATCTCCTAACATTAAAAGATGGCAATCAAACCTTGTCCCCCCGTAGTCTTTCACACACACAAATACACAAACATACCATCTCCCTCCCCAAGTGTGTAAAGCTTCCTTCTTACAGCCCAGAAAATATATCACTTGAGTAAACTTTCACATAACACTTGAGTAACCTTTCGCACTGAACTTAGAGTCTCTCTCCAAGTGAAAATCACGCTTCTGAGGTCAGCCCAGACATGCCCAACACAGGATTTGAGGCTGAAAAGAAAAATGCCCGAGATAATGAAAAATGTGCTTCTCTCTCCGGGGAGCTTTACAAAATTATTTTTATGATCAGAAATAATTTACTGATGGGAAATGAGATGCCAGTTACAAGGAAATTCAACATTAGTCCCAGTAATTTGTCCTGTGAATTGCTCACAAATCTCAAAGCGCTTGGTCAGCGATACGTTGCACAACCCAGAGCAACGGGGTGCAGGAAGCCCTGGGTCCAGGTTACAGAGCAGGATGTGAGTTTGAGACCCTGATCACAGTCTGAAGTCCCATCTGCTCCCTTCTTCATCTTCTTCACGAAATGACAATCCTTCTCCCTGTCTGAAGGGACAGAGGAGTGAGGAGAGGATTTTTGGGGCCTGACAGAACATCATCTGCAGGGGATGGGGAACAAGACTCAAGTGAAGAGGAATGAAAAAGCCGAAGGGAACCCAAGAGCCAAACCAAACAAGGCCTGTCATTTGGGTTTTTCAAGTGAAACGTTAATCAGGAGTTAATTAAGGTTCTTTAAAGCAGCTGATGTTTTACTAGAGCATGGAGTTAGGATACGGCTGAGCCAACCGCAGTCAATACCGCTTACGTGTGACGGAGAAGGAAATGCTGATGTCTTTTCAGCAGTGATGAGGTCAGAAGATCTTTCAGTCTGACCTGGCAGCCATGAGAAATGGAAAGTGGGGATCTCACCAAGACACAGGATCAGCCCGGTCAGTCCTCTCCTAGGAATACAGGGCTGGAAGGGTAAAGAGCTTTTCAAAATGAGAGAGAAAGGGCTCAGGATTGATGAGGTGGGCAGTAGCTCATATTTACATATCTGGGGCCTCCTTGACAGCAGAAAAAATAAGTTAACCCGAAAAATAGAAATCTAATCTACATTCACTTCCCAACTTGTCAAAAGCCCTCAGCGTAAAGCAGCCACACTTGGCTGCACAGAGGTGTTCCTCAGAGGGACCCTGACCAATAAATCTGTTTGATTTCCTGTTATGAGAAGCAGACAAAGAGATATGGCTAGGGATGGGCAGAGCTGTCTGCACAAGGGAAGAGCTTTCACCCCAAACTCAAACCCACCCTCTGCGAGGTTAGGAAGAGTTCAGTTCACTTTGGGGATTTTTTTAGCATTATTTCTCATTTTCGCATGTTCCCGTGGGAGCTGGAAGGAGATGGGACAAAGCATTTCTTTCCTGCTGGCAACAAGCAGCCCTGCAAGTGTCACACAAAAGTTTATTCTTGAGAGATTTCCAGCCCAAGGGTGTGATCTTGCAGCCCCTCCAGATGTGAGTAGTGCAGTGACATTTTTAATGGTTTCGCTGTTGGTGAGAATTTCTTGGCGTTACTCTACAAGTGTTTCTCCCCACCACTTCTTCCTTGCTTTCTTCACCCCTCCACCCAGTGCATGTTACACATCAAGAGAAAAGGAAAGCAAAGTTTTCAGATCAAAAAAACTTTTTTTTTTTTCCAAAACCCTCGGGAGAACCTGCACAACGATACCAGTATTGCAGAGCAGCAGCTGGTTGATAAGGTTCCTCTCAGGAGGTGACATCAGACCTGGAACACTATTTTGCCCACAGTACATAGACTAACGGCCTGACCAATACAGGTTTCATGGAATAAATTTTCCAGAAGTACAGCAGCTCCACGACAGCACTTGAGAGCAATTAGGTAGCACTCCAACGTTTTTTCTGAAACACCACAACTAACACCCATGTTTCTGCGAGTGTACATTTTCAGTACCGCTGGTCATTTCCCTACAGCTCCAGCAGCCTCACTAAATCATCACTGAGCGATCACAGCACAAAGTTTCAACACCTTTGATGGAAACAGGACCATGACTATGGATGTAAATTTGCTCATTTGCCTTTTTTTCTGTTCTTCTTTTTTTTTTTTTTCCTTTAGAGAGACCCAAAATCTATGAAAAGGAAACTGACTTTGATAAGATTGAGCGGGTGGAATTAAGAAGCAAACACAAAATCCAGTGCACTGCAAGCGGGAACCCTGACCCGAAGATCGAGTGGAAGTGGCAGCCCTGCAGCCTGGCAGACACTCTGTAAGTGGACGTTCCTACGAATGAACATGGTGCTAAATAGTTTCAAATCAGTTTTTTCTTTCCAGTACATCTTATTTGTCTTAGTTACAAACCGCAAGCAGCGATTCCCCACCTAAAGATCTCAAGGGTTACCAACCCAGCAGACGCCTAGTTGTGTGTGGTTTTTTGGTACACAAGTACCTTCTGTATTACCAGAACTGTCTCACTAAGTTTAAAGTGACTGAAGATCAGGCTTCAACTTCCTTTACTTGACCAGCAACGTCTCTCTGACTTACCAAGATCTTTTCTTACACCTCTTGGATACAGCCCACGTGGCTGACAAAAAAAAAAACCCCAAAACAGACAGGTGCTTTCGGTATGGAGCTAACACACCGTTTTCCCCCGTAAGAGCTATTGTCAGACAAACCTGCTAAAGGCTTGGCTTCCTTTAGTTTCCGTCTGGAATTTATGCTGCTTCCTAAGGGCTGGCTCCACCGGTGCACACCAAGCATGGGCTCCTGTGGCAGTGGCTGCGTTGCAGGAGCTGGAAAAGCGAGCCGAGCCTCCGCGCCTCACCGAGGGCCCTTCTCTGCTAACGTCTGGAGGCAGCCGGGGGTGTGAAGACACAGAAGCAAGTCACTGGGTCAGGATTGTCAGAGAGGAATGGGGCGAGTCACAGCACAAGACGCCTTTCGAGATTCGCTTTATAGACGTAGACGTTTTCCTTGCTCCTGCTGTTACACGAGCAGAGGGATCTACAGAGAGGGGTCTTGGCTGAGGACAGGATGCCTCCCCGGCAGCCCCAGGGGACATACGGGAGCCACGTGTAACAACTCTGCACTTCAGCTCTACCCTGCAACGAGAGGGCTGAAGTCAGGTTTTTCATCCATAAAGAAAAATGAAGGCAGGTCTAGGAAGCAAGAGAGAACATTCCTGGATGGACCCTTATTTTCTCACAACTCCAATGCTTTTGCAAATGCTGTGGCTGTCATAAGACAGGAAAATCACAGAGAAGCTCCTTTCCCAGGTTCTCCGCTGCAGCAGTTGCAGTGATGTGGGGTGATCTAGTCTGAGGTTGGGTCTAAAAACTGACCTTGTGTCCCTCCGCAAGGGACGCAGCCCGTTACCTCCTTCAGGCAGTGCCGCTGCTCCTGCAGGAACAAATCCGCAGAGATCTGCGGGCTTAGGTGGGGCTGTTGGCATCGCAGGTCAGCAGAAGGCAAGCAAGCTGCTGCTTCGGAGGTGTTCAACAAGAGCAGGATGGAAACACCATAAGGAAAGAGGTTATACATTCTGCAGGAAAGCCACAGAGATGACCTGAAATCTTTTCCAGACCTTTCTGTCCAGGGAGAGAGTGCCGAATTAAGCCAGATTCAAACCAGTGACCTGGTGGCAAAAGACCTCGTATAACCCTTGTTCCAGCTCTCTGACTCTCTGATCTTATCAATTTAAACACAATCGCAGAGTGCTGTCTACCTCTCCTGGCCTCCGGGGCAGCCTTATCTTTTCCAGCAGAAGCTGTAGGAGGATTCCTGTGGGAAATGACACAGACCCCGTTTCCTCCTGTTGTCTCACTTCCTCCCTCCCTCTCTCTCTCCCCCCTCCTCACCAGTGCTCTTTGAATCCCAGAACACTATCATTGTTCCTTAGAGCTGGGATGTGATTTGCTTCCTTTGAGCTTTTCCCCTTCATCCTCAAGACAGCATTGTGCCTTGCAGGAAGTCGCTCAAGAGATCTTCTAACGAGACCCCGGGTGTTACCCGTGTGTCTTGTGCGGATTCGGCAAAGGCACGGCTCATTTATGGATTAGTTTTCTGCAGCGTCAGCCCTTGGTCATCACTTACAGAAATCCATATTCATTTTACCTCCCGTGATCCTAATCTGCCTCAGTGGGCTCAGAGGCCGTGGGGACCGGCACTCCATGTTGGAAACCGTGCGGACAGACAGACGTGCTCGGCAACATTGGCCTCCCCGCAGTTCTGAGCGACTGGCATTTGGAATTCTGAAATGCACTGCCAGTGCTAAAAGAGCACTTAGGAAGCCACAGCTGCATTGAGCTGGAGTGTAACTCATATTAGCCAGATCAAACTCACATGATTTAATTAGTTGTCCAGTATTTTCCATTTTCAATCTTCAGAAGGCTCAGGGAGTTCCCTTGCTGGTCATGTGCTGATCTTTGTCCACCTCTGTTAAGGTGCTTTGTAAATGATTTTGAGATGCTGCGATGAAGGAGTACAGTAGTTTCACGAAGAGGTGACAATCTCAGCAGCAATAGCTTTATGAGTTTCTAAGACCTTAGAGTATTGTCTAAGAATGACATTCAGCTCTTCAATAATGCTCGCTGGGTTACCTGTGGCGGGTCGGGTTCTTGAACATTACCTTTGTTTTTCTACCTCCAGATGCAACCCCAAAGGGGAAAAAGTTGTGGTTCGGGAGAACACATTCATAGGCAACAAGATCAGAAGCATTGAAAACATAACCATGAACCACGGAGATAAGAGAAAGGTATGTGTCTGCCGAAAATCTAAGCAGTGATGTCATGGAATAGCAGCAGGCTTTACGGAGGGGACGCCGCGCTCACACGAGCTCTCTCCCCGCTGTTCCCAAGCCGCTGTGAGTTGTTAGCGTGCTTCACATTCCACAGCCCTGGGATCATTTTCAGATCTCCGCTGTTTATAAATGCCGGGATTCTGGCAATGATGTCACATACCCTGTTTAAAACTCTCCAAAGGCTTCTGGGTCAAAACCCTCTCTGTCTCCCTCAGTCTTGAGAAAGTGTAAGCCTGGCTCAGTGCAGGCGGGGTCTGGTGAAGCGTCCACAACTGATAAGGACGCTGAGCTCATGAAAATGCTTAGCACTTAGAGTGCTGTGTGCTGCCCAGCCTTTCCTGCTCTCCCAGCAGCAGGAGTGAAATTGCTGTGTGATTTCAGAGACAGAGACAGTTGGCCTGATGTTCAGCGTAAGTGCCTGCAGTACCGGCCTCCTTCGGCTGGAGTGGCCAATGTTTCTGTACCCATTTGGATTGCCAGCCACCTTACCAGGCCAATGAAGGTGGGAAGGCCTCCTTCCTTCTGCACTTCCCTGCCCGCTTCCCCTTCCAAACAGCACCTGGAGCACGCTCCCTCCATGAGCTGTAAAGATCCCAGCCAGGAATTGTCTGTTAGATGCCTCCCGGGTACCTGCGGTGATGCTGGCTGACGTTAACAGACGTCCATGCTAATCCTGGAGAAACTGCTGCCGCTGTTCGGCTCTAGATCCACAGACCTCGGGCTCTGCCTTGGAGGAGATGCTGTGGTCTGGCTCAGGCTGTGGTTTTATCCCGTTGGACTTAGACAAGTTTGTGGTTTTAGGAGTGGTTTCGCGGTGGATGCTCCAGGCAGTTTGGTGCCTGATCCAGCAAGGTGCTGGCCGCTGCAGTCCGTACCCTGGCACACCCTTAAGCGTATGGTAATTCTTGGGCTACTCTCATGCTTAAAGTTAAGCACAAAGCTAAAGTGCTCTTCTGGATTGGGTCCATACTAAATCAGCAGCTGGCAGGACCGGTGCCTTCGCCATCTGTTCTTTCTCATGGAGACCTTCCAGCTCTAAACATAATCTAAACCAGAGCTCTGAACATGGTGTTGGGCTGGGAAGACGAAAATCAGTGTTCGCATTTCATTCCCAAGTTTTCCCCTTGCTGGAAGATATTTATAAATTGGGTTTATTTAGATGGCATAGTGCCCCCTAAGCTCTGTTTTTCATGTATTCTCTAAGAATTTTAGATCTTGGGTAAAAGCAACTACTTATAAAGTGCTAATTACTTGTAAAAGATGGAGGTGGGTGACGTGCCTACGAAGTTTCTTCTTTTTCTGAGACTTTCTGGTTGCTGCATGGACTGACGAGTTTTGTGGCTCTCATGGCTACAGTTTCTCCCCATGTACACAGTCTGTCTAAATACATGATCTGGTGTCCAAGAGCTTAGTTTACATCTGATGATCACTCTTAAAATTATGCTAGTCCCCACAGAAAAGTGAAGGGTTTCACAATTGCTGTGACTCAAAAAATATCTCTTGGTTGCTGAACCGTCCCACATGCTGGGACAGTGAGACACCTCGACAACACAGATTTAGAAACATTTTTCTTTGGTTTATGCATCCGTACACCACTCCCATTTCTTCTTTTACCAACTTTGCTGAGGCAAATGTGCAACTGGGTGAACTTTTAGTCTGCTAGTGGACTTAAGATGGGATTTGGCTGCAGTCTCTGAATGAGGTGGTTTAGGAGTGCCACAGACCTCCTGGATCCAGTGGGGCACTCCAAACACATCCTCAGTCTGTGCTAGTGCCTGATTAGGCATCCCGAAGGGTTCATTGCTAGACCTGTTCAAAAGCTCAGCCTACAACTTTTACATACTTTGCTATTAAAGTTTCATAAAAATACTTCTTTACAAGTTACGTAATTTTACAATTTATAATATATTCATTATTTTTAATCTCCTGCTGATCCACTGGTGGAAAAAACATTCTGAGGTATTTCCTAATAATTTTGATGTCCTGATTAAGATTTAATCAAATTAATAAAACTAAACTTTACGAATCTCAGGTTTCAGCACTTTGTCTCCCTGCTTCCATTAGCAGACAATTCCTCTCCTTCCCCCTTTCTGAAGTCCAAGACTATCTGTGTTAAGCAGGGGTTTTAGATAACAGAATATAATTCAAAAAAAGACCCTGATGAAAACTCATAGCCTTCAGACTTTTCCTTGTGTTTTATCAGTCCTTATTCCCACCAGAACCAGAACAGACAGGAAACAGCCCAATCCATTCCCACCATGTCCTAGCAAGTAATTCATCTGCATTGACTAGCCAGATGAAATAATAAAGATGTTGGGGTCTGACTGAGCACAGCTTTTATTGACTGTGCTGAAGCTGGGATTAGCCAAGACTGGTTATTTTTCCTATGTGATTCGAGCCTGTCCAATGACAGCTGGAGCCTCAGAGCAGAAGGTGGAATTTACCTCGTCTCGGAGATTTCTCAGCATCCCTAGAGTTCCCCCTCGAAGCACTGTAGCAATACATGCTGGTTCAGCAACATCAGAAAAAATGCAGTAACTATTTAGAGCTGCTAAGAATAGGGGAACAAACCCCCAGAAATACCAGATCCAGAATCTTGCTCAAAAGCTGGCTTGCAGGGCAGCAAGCAAGGATTTTTCCAGCAGACCACTGACGCTTGATGTCATCTTTCATCACATAAAGTTCTTTCGATATCTATTTGACAAAAGTGACATGTAAAACTGAGGTCTCGTCATCTTTGTCATAATGATTATTCCACTGTTGTTCCAGCAAGAGAAATGAATTTCACCCCCTCCTGTCTTGTAAAGGCTGAGTCTCATTCCTAAAGGAAAGCATGTGGTTATCGTTAACGTTATGATGTCCTTCGCTGAGGTTTTGCTCAAATAGTGGTTGAGGCAATTGCATCGTGCTAGTTTAACTTTCCCGGTGGTTTTGAGCCGACATTGAACTTTTCACTTTGAGATTTAAACTACTGTGCAGCTACCTGGGAAAGCTCCTTTTGAACATCCATGATTGCATGAGTTGCCTGAATTTCTTCTTCAAGTTGTAAGGAGCTAGGTTGCTATTTTATTTTCTTTCCTGTTAGTAAACTGAACATACTGGTCTGAGCTTGGAAGAACAGGACCGAGCAGAAAAGCATAGCAAGATCTGTACATAATCCACTCCTCACTGGAGGTTTCTTTTTCTCTCTTTTCATGTATATATGAGAGATTGGCCCGGCCATGCGGATGTTTCTGCAATGAAACTCATACATCTCTCTTGCTGGTAAAATTCATAACCGCTCAAGAAAATTGACCTCAAAATGCCAGGCTGAAATCTCCTGAAGGAACAAAAAGATTACATTGGAGTAGTGGGATGTGCGGTGGAAAGCGTGTGAGCGAGGCAGTAGGGCTGTTTAAATGTGTCACCCTGTGCGGGTGCCCGTTTCAGCGGGCCGTGTCACAAGCTGTGTCACAAGCTGTGTCACGTCAGTCCCTGGCAGGGGAAGGTGAACAGTCACGCAGTTGGTTTTTGAACAAAGCATCCACTCTGGGAGACCAGCCCAGATGTTTCAGGCACTATCCAAGCACAGGAGCACATGGACTGCTACGCTGTCCTTGGCAAGTCTTCTCGAGAGAGCCTCGCTAGCAGCAGGGACATAAGAAATAGCACTCTGTCTTCCCTGCCCTCCTAAATTCATTAGCTGCAATCACTGGGTGCGAGGAAGAAGCAGGAGGGTGATAATTGCTTATGACTTGCCCTAGGGCCAGAGAGCGATCGGTTCACCTGTACTGGAAATGTATGCCAGTTTCTCCAGAGGCACCTCAAACCGCCGGTTTTCCCCAGTTTCCTGCCCTGCCCAGCTCCTTTCCTGAGCACACGGTACTGCCATCGGCCGTGCCATGCTCCGCGAGGAAGGCAATGACGGTTCTCATTTTACAGGGAGAGAAACGCCCACTGCCAGAGAGGAGAGCAAACCCTAGAATTTCTCCCTCAACTTACAGCCTTCTCTTATCGCTTGTCCTCAGTCCATCCTTTAGCGTGTTTTGAATGAATGAACCAAGATCATGGATCAGAATTGTCAGGCTATAAAAACAAGTGTTAATCCATGCCATTCAACTAGATGGATTGGGAGCTAGCTGAATATTTTCTTTGCGGGGTCTCTGGTGAAGTTCCTATAATTTCATCCCCTTCTAGCCACCTCCACCCCAGCTCTGCCAGAGTTAGACAGCTGAGAAGTTTTCCACCCACTTTTTCTACTCTTCGTCCTCGCCCACACAGAGCTAACGAAGTGAAAGAGAGAAGAATTGTTAACTAAAGCCGTCGGAGGGAGGGATTAGACAAAGGAAAGAGAAAGCAAGGAATAACAAGATATATTAATTCATGCTGGCTCCAGCTTAAAAAAAAGGTCTCACTGCTCTATCCTTACTACAAGATGTCTCAAAACACTCATGGTGTATGGCTGTGGAATGTTATTTGGCTGCTTCTAAAATAGCTTGTTTTTATCAGTTCAGGAACATTACAGTGCAAGACATATGGACTTTATTGAACCGTTCCATTAGGAGTTTTCCCAGCAGCGATGTCTATTTACTTGTCATAGCTGCTCTTCGGAGATCAGTCATTTTATTTCTTTTCTTATTGAGTTTTAAACGTAGTTCATTCTTTTATAGTAATTATTTATTAGCTAATAATCCCTTCTTTGGGCTCGCAGTATTGGGTAGCCTTTAGGTTAAGTAATAGGAAATGGAGCCCTCTACTTCCAAATTCAACACAGGCAATCAAAACTGCTCTGAAGGATGTTTGGTGTTTGGTATGCAGGGAACTCGCAGATCCCAGTCCCACTGCGAAGATGTCTAGACATTACATGCCAATAATTTGTTATTAATTACCCTTGGTTCCAGCACAGCCTGCACAGAAGCTACGGACTGAAAAGCCACGTAGTTTGTGCTACCACTTGTGGCTGGAGCACCTTGGCAAGGGTTAACGTGTCGCTTAGTCTGAACTGCTCTTCACTAGGACGCGAGTGGATGGTAAACTAAAAAGTACAAACTTCCAGGCTGTAAACAGTTCATGAATAGTCATTCCACTGCAGAGATAGGATGTGTCAAGGCAATTGCAGATTTCCCATCAGCATCATTATTCAGGCTTGGCAGAAAGTGCTGAGCTCTGTCTGGGAGCAGAGTTTTCTGAGCAGAAAGCATGAGAAATGGCTTGGATGTGAGACCTGCTTTGAGGAAGAGGTGGACAGGAGACCACCAGCGGTCCTGTGCAGCTGAGATCTTTCTGTAGCATAGATGTGGCAAATGCCAACATGTCTCCAACTTTTCTATCCTGGCTGTGATTCCAGGAATGGAAAATACTCTACCAGGTGTGTGGACTAAGCATGCAAAGTAGATTATCCCCTCAGAATTTTTTCCACTCACTGTTAAAGGTCCCCAAATGCTGGGACTGACTGTGCCACTCCACTGCTGGCTTCCTGAAAGTTTCTTTCAGGTTCCTTTTGGTAAAAGACAAAACTATGTGGTCTTATAGAGGGAAGGAAGATTTGGATGCCCTTCAGTGCAGCATGTGTGTGCTCCAAAGCATTACTCTGTTGAGGACTGAACCAGGATTAGGTTAGTTTGGCAACTGAGAACTTTCTTTAAGATGCTGGAAAGATAATTGGACTTCCAATCTCAGGGATTTACCCAGGAGCACACAGCTAGGGTGAAAAGCTGATGCATAATAATTTCAAGGGATTCATCTTATTACAAGACAATCACTCGGCATCCTTCATTTCCGGCTCTAAAATCACATATATTGCTCTGCTGGATGCTGCAGGATTGAAAGTCACCTTTTGGAGGGTTCTGGAACACGCTAGTTCAAATCAAGACAGTAAAGTGTGTTATCTCCCGTGCTCAGGGTGTAGCAAACTGGTATCCAAGTGCACAACAGTGATTTCGGGCATACAAACAAGAAAACTACTTTATCTCTTTTCCTCGGGCTAAACCATCACAGTCAGTAAACTTTTTCCCAAGAATTTGTCCCCAGATTTTTTCCTGTCATCATTTTAGCACCTTTTTCACCTTCACATCCAGACACAGACGAGATCAGCTGGGACGAGGTCTCAGTACAGCTATTTGCTTTTTTTCCCCACTAGCACCTCAGACTGCTCTTGCGTTACGCAGTTAGAGACGTCAGCACCTGTGTGTGCTCACGAGCGCGCGTTCACCTCTGGGCCACCAAATGCAGCTCGAGGCACTGCATCACTTTTTAGAAGAGTCACGGTGTCACCCCTAACGCCTTGGATATACTCCAAAATGGATAATTCCACTCCCCTTTGCAATTTTAACTGGCTCTGCAGTATCATCCTCGACTCCCCATCTCGAGCTGTCGCTTAGCAAGACTAATAGCTGTTAAATAGCTGCCCAAATGTACCCCCTCTGCCCTCAGCACTACATTTCTATTGGCTTTTTCTATTCCAGATATAAAATTCTAAGATCTAGTCATCATGGGAAGAAAATCTTGGTCCTGATACAGCAGTAACCCAAAAGGCAGCGTGTACCGCTGAAAGTCCGGGGCAGCGCGCTGAACACGCGCTTGTTACAAACCGGGGGCATGAGGCCCGCTGCTGCAGGAGCAGAGACAGGAGGAGGAACAGACCGCTTCTCCGGCTGATGTTACATCCAATTCATATTTTCACACCAGAAATAAATCGGAACTGCACAGCTCTTTCTTTGGTGGACACCAGAGGGAGCTGGGTTTACTGGTCTCCTGCTTTCACCCCTAAATGTGGTTTGTCCCTGTTCTGGGGCAATTGCTGTGTTTGGTGCCCATGAACAGTAGATGCTTTCCCGCTCACCCGTTATTCTCCTGAAAACGTTCCTTATGAGAATGTAAAAGGCACACGGGATCAAAACCTTTGAAACTCATTTCCCTACAGGATTTAAAGTGCCAAAGCTCAGAAAATCTTAAATAACTCTCAGAAAATATATCCCACACAGCTATAGAGACGTTCACGGTGCAGCTTTATGAGGAGGTAAAGGAATGTCTTGTGTGAGTTTAGCTTAGGATATTAAAAAGAAAGTCCAGAGATGCTTTCGTGCACTTCAAAGCAGTCTCTGGAGATAAGGACAAAGGGCCAGAGGGTATTATAAGTTTTGATTCTCAAAGTCCTTAGAGAGGATGGCAAAGAAAGTGATATTTGTTCCAAATGTGAGGGCTCAGAGCTCCTCAGGTGAATGGCTGCAGGGGAAGCAGAGTAATCTTGCAAGAACATCTCTGTCTTGGTGGGTTAGACTCTGCTTTATGGCTACCAGCCCAAAGGAATTACTAGAAATAATTAAAGCCATGGCCTGTGGACAGTCCTCCATGAGCCTGTGGTGTTGCCTCCTGACAGGGACGCGCCAGGCTGGCTCCTCATCAGGGAGGCCATACACAGAAGCAGGGGCTTCTGTTTAAGGATGTTTAAGGAACACAAGTTCTTAAGGATGTGTTTCAGTTCACAAGAAACTGAACCACTTCCTTTTTCGATGTGGTGAAGCCCAGGACAAGTGTTCCTTCTCCTTCATGATCTTCCCTTTCTTTCTGCATTTGCCAAGTGTTATAGCGCAGGCAGCTTCTCCAGAGCTTCCTTACTCACCACACGAGTTCTGGTGAGGTTCTGAGGAAGGGTTATGGAATCAAGGGGTGTCCAAGCACAATTTATAAGAGTGACCTGCAGCTCCCAGGGGCCGCGTACCTCCCTCTCTTCTCTGGAGTTATAGCAAAGCAAAACTCTGCAATATTCTTTCTACCACATGCACATGAATGACCTGCTTCCCATGCAAATACAGGTGTCCTGTTGCCCACAGAAACCATAACTGAAAAGCAGAAAACAGGTGGATGTGGGCCTTCATTTCCAGTGTCTTGGATGCATCTTCCAGGTCCTTGGCTTTAGCTTTTTGCTGATGTTGTCACTGAGACCTTGGCCGTGTGTCTAAGGGGAACTCTGTTTTTCATGGGAAGAAAAGAACGGGAAGGTTTAGGACTGAGGAGGGAAGATAATTAACTGGGCTGAGGCGATTTTAAAGGAAAGATCAAAAATCTAATACAAGCATGTGTCTGTTTGTGAGCTTCACTCATTACTAGAAACTCCTTTGTTAACTGTTTTTCTACCATAAACCTGTTTTTCTACCATATACTTATCCACGACTCTCAAGCCTCTCTGCTAAGCCTACACTACGCTCAAAGCCTTATCTTTTCTCTCTTCGCTTGGCAGATTGTGAGCACACTAACTACGGAAAACAGCAGCGCATCAGGAATCTACTACTGCGTGGCTTCAAACAAGGTCAGCGAAGAAGAGAGGAGCATCGAGTTCTACGTCTCAGGTAAACACCACAAGAGACACTACACAGAAATGAGACGCTGAGGATCTGATTTACCTTAATGTTTTATACGGCTGGTGAGTGCTCGTTAAAACTTCTGGGAATCCCTGCACGCCGTGTTTTCAGAGCGCTCACAATCTCACAGTCCCAGGCTCTTCCCCACTTGCAAGGCTGGGTCCTGCGTCAGTGGGCAGCTGAGTTTGACATCTCCAGCACCAGACCTGATGCCCCTTTTGCCCTTTCCAAGCTGCAGATGCAGGCCCTAGGTCTAGCTGTGTCTTCAGGAAACACTCGTGACATTAGAGCGCTGTCCTCATGAAAGCTCCAGCGAAAGCGAAGTCCTTTGTGGTCTTCCAAAGGCCTAGAGCCTCTCCCTGACTCAGGAGGAGGGTTGGTCTCCAATTAAGTCAGCAGACACAGCAAAGGTGAGCAAGGCCAATATCCAGCCCTTGTCCAGGGCTGGTATCACTGGGAGTTGTGGTGACATTGGATCCCTGCCTGAGCAATTAGCCCTTCCAGTGCCCTTTAGGGAGGGAGGAGGTGGACATGCTATTTCTCCAAAGAACACAAATCCAAACAAATGTCTGCTTAACCTTTCAACACAGAAATTCTTTAGTAGTGAGATCAGGACACACATAATGCTTTTAGGAGAGATGGGAGCTTAAAGAAAGAGAAGAGTCCAGGGTCAGCCTTGTTCAAGAGCTTAACTAGAACAAATGGAATCATTTCTGTGCTCACTTTCTAGATGAGTGGATGCTGGCTGGTAGAATTTGCATCAAAATAACAATTTCTAGAACAAAAGGTGCAGAGGTGTCCTGGAAGGTAAATGTCTGATTCTCACTACTTGGTTTCTTTCCCATGAAGCAAGTTCTAAGGGCGAAGCTTGCTCGGGGCAGTGCTCTGCGCTCCTCTGCCTCTCTTCCCTCCTACGTTGTTTGACTCCCTTGCCCTGAAGTAATTCAGCACATTTCAAATCAGGCTAATCAATAAAGGGCTAAGGGCTCACTAAACATTGTTACTACTCTTACCACACATAAGTGCTAATATAAAAAAACATCATCCAGCGATAACGAAGCCAGTGCCATATGGGAGAAACATTCCAGCTCCATTTACAGCTTCTTTGCGCTACCCCAATGTCTTACGGAGACAGAAGAGCATTAAGCCTCCAAAAGACACCTTCCAAAGCCCTAACCCTTGTTTTCTTAGGAAAAAGCCCTTCAAGGTGCACTTTTGGGAGATACAGTTCAGATATAAGAGGTCCTCAAGATGCCCAAGGCAGGCCGAAGACCAGCCATTAATTTTACACATCACCTCTCCCAAGTGTTGAGTCTTCACGTGGGTTTTTTCTGCTCTGAGTTCCTCCAGCTATTGTCTCTGGAAGGGTTACTCAAAGCCGTACGTTCCCAGGCTATTCACAGTACTTTGCAATACCTGGTGACTAAAACCAACGCTGCAGCAACTAAATATCCAATAGCATAAGGTCAGATTCAAAGGGTTAGATCAATCATCCACCTTTCACAACTATGTTTTATTTTAATAAGAAAGTTATATAGTTTATTTTCCCCACAATGAGGTAATATTTCAGATTTTTCATTTTAAGATCAATGTAGCAATGCCTTCACACACAAATGCTTTGATCGTGCCATTTTAATTATGAAGGAAATGAATCACTGGACAAAATTACTGACAGCGGTTATGGTGGAAATGTTTCCACCAAAACAGACCAGGAGGTGAACAGGGCTTGGCAAGGCAGATATACTCTTGCCTGGGAAGGAAAAACTGTGAGTCTGTGCCGTTCTGGGGAAGAGGCAGATGCTGAACGAGCATGACTGACTTTTATAAGTGCTGGGTTTAAAAATAGCGGTGTTTATGGATTAGAAAGAAATGAAATCTTTCTAAATGTGGCCATCCTGATCCTAAAGTAGGTCATGTTGCAGTGGCAGCACAGCAGCAGAGCTGCTCATTCAGCAATTTGCTAATTTTAAAGACCTGATCTCCCATTGTCTCCTACTGACAAACAAGCTGCTGGATCCTGAGCTGCTTTCAAACATTTTGGCTGAATAGAGCTTAATTAACTTCTCCCTGGTAATCTGAAGATGACACAGAGGCTAAAAATCTCTTCTTCCCTCAAAACCTTGTTCCACTTGGCCAGGGTTGGAATGTTTTGTCAGGACATGGCAGAGTGTTAGAGGGAAAGCTCATCAGGTGCTGTCCGGGCGGGACCTGCTCTCTGGGGACGTGCCTTACTTCAGCCTGGTGTTTCCATCACCACGTATCCATTTCAGAAAAATGTATTTATCCCAATGGAATAATGTCAACAGGCATTTTGTTCTTCCACTGCAGAGCCCCCACAAAAACTCCCACGGACACCAGAAATAGCACTGGTATCTATTTTTAAATCATTTCTTTGCCAGCAGAATTCATTTCAGCGAAGGGTCAAATAGAGCTTGGAGATCACACTGAAACCAAACCATATAAGGGGTCCAACGTGATAAGAAATCTTATCATTCAGTGACGGTCCTGGAGCCTCTCTGAGCTCTTTCTGCGGACGTCCCGACTGTCAGTGTCCCGCTGAAGCTCTCCTGAAGCAGAAACTCCCACAGCAATGCAGCAGCAGTGGTATCCATCAGCCCCTGGCCTAACTCTTCTTCCAGTACTTTTGGTTTGTGGAAATCCTTTTTACTGATTCCACCAGTTACGCACCAAAGGACACTCAAGGCAGACTGCAGCCTTCCCAGTGCAGCGAAAAGCTGACCTGGTCTTTCCCGGCAGTATTCTCTGCCATGAACAAATATTATTTACCTTCTAATCTCTGGTGTGCACCTTGGAAAGGACAACTGTATATTACTGTAGGTCCACAGTAAATCAAATTCTAGCCTTTGTGTGATTGTACCACACACAACAAAATGGGATCCCACCCATATGAAACCTCTGAATGTTCTTGGAATATAAATGAATGACGATAAGAATAACAAATAATAACAAAAGCCCTTTTTCAAGGCCTTATCTGATTGCAAAAACAACTCAGAAAAATGGAGTTAAAGATTTCAACCAGAAAATAACTATATTTCAAACATGAGACAAAAATCTGCCAGCAGACACTAGAACAATGTACGAACTGGGCTGTTCTACAGCCGCTTGCCAGTCTCCATTTGCTTGTTCCCGACATGTTTACAGGATTTATGAAAAGCTCTGCGCTGTTTCAGACGGAAGGGCTCACCCTTTCTTTTTCTCACTCTCTCCACTGATGGCAGCCCCCCACTCTGCCAGGCATGGGGATGGAATTTGGGAAAGAGCAGAAGTTTTGAATTACACAGATTATTGTGCAAAGCACAGGAAATTAAAACCAATTAATTCCTTGTAAATACAAATGGAGCCAGACTTTCTTTTGATTTATGCTGACTTTTTACCTTCCCCCAATGACTTATTTCCCTGTTTCGCCATGGAATCCCGCACAGTCGAGAGTGAAATTCGCGGCTACTACACTGTAATACAGTATGAAAGACACATGTTTGGTGACTGCTGATAAAAGAGAAAAGGCCCCACGGTGCATTCTTTTAGCCAACTTATTAGGAGTCTTATAAAACGCTGTATCTGTTCAGCGAGAGGAAGTTAATCACTGCTCAGGTTCGAGATCGTGTAAGCAAAGTAGTCAAAGAGATGAACTGACTTATAATGCACTCCCAAAGCTGCAGCTACTCCCCAGATAATCCAGGTAGGAGGAGAAATGAGAGAGCAGAGCAAGAGAGACTTTTTCTCTCTCTCTTTTCCTTCCACTGTAATGAAAATCAATGAATATTCTATTGCAGCTGAAAGAGCTTCTTGAAAGGCTAACAAGATGGAAGAGAATAGCAAAGGTTCCAGCTAAAAATATTCAAAATGCTAAATAAAAAATGCCAGTAGAAGAAATGATAAGAAAAACAAGCCAGTCCTCTGCTCCCAGAATGTTAAGTTGGTAGAAAAAACCCTGCACTGGAGAAGTCCAGCAGCAAGGGGAAACTATTGAGTGTCCTTCACAATTTAGGGCTTGGAATTAACCCGTCAGATTCGGGACATCAGATGTGAGGAATGTCAGCTTGAGCGTACAGCTAGCACTGAGCAAGCAAGAGAGCAACTGAGCCTAACAAAACACTGCAAAAAGTAAACTGAAATTTCATGAAAAGGAAAGAAAAGAAAAATAACCATTTCCACAGCTGTGGCCTGAGGGGTGTCTACTCTTTTTGGATCTTTTGTAAAACATTTCTGGTGTCAATCTTTAAAAACCATGAAGCAAAGCTTATTGGTTCTATTCCAGATGACTTGTGAAGAAGAGAAATTTTTAATCATATCTGAAAGCTCCTTCAGGGCTCTATATTTTATATAATATATGGTTTATTATAAGGCACACTGGTTATTTCAACAGCCTCGCTATTTAAGCTCAGCTATCGCTTCAGCAGGACTTTTTGCAAGAGTTTGCAGTGTGAGCCCTGGCCAAATTCCAGCTCCCCCATGGAATCCGTTGGATTGCAAGTGCCATGCATCCCCTTTAACTTCTGTCCTCCTCGAAGCACCAGCCATTTCATCCCAGCCTGGGAAAGCATCTCACTAACAGCTTGGTTCTGGGATAACAATCTATCTGATTTATCGCAAACATTGTTCATGTTCAGAAGGAAATCCAGAGCAACTCCTCCCAAAGCGTCCCATCCCTGTGCCAGGCCTGGTAACGTTTATCAGGGATTCCTCTTAACTCTCAGCTGCTGGAAAATCCTGCCCTAACAGGCAGAAGAATCATTCCAGGTCACCGTGGTTATCCATGCACTTTCATTCAAGTCTGCTGGGGGGACAGATCACTGAAACTAATGGAATAAAAAGGGAAAAGACTCTCTTTCAGCCGCAATTTAATTGTAGGCCTCTGGTGGCTAATGCAGTAAGAGGAATGTGTCTGTAGGCCAGGCTCTGGCATTCTACTCAGAAACATTTTTTTCTTGTCTTCAAATGGATTCAGTTCACTACCTCAGGAAAATTTATTTTTTTTTTTCTGGAGTGAAAAGTTACTAAAAATATAGCAAGAAACAGCTTACTCTTTTGCGGATAGGCTAGATCTATGCCTCGAAGTATTTCTCTGCTAAATATAAAGGCCCCAAGGACTTATACATCATTAAATCAGTTAATCCATTCAGTGATCAAGTAAATATCCACCAAGGTAAGTGTGATGAAAATAAATATTGGCATAGCTGAAAGAACAGAGAATTGGGAAGACTGTTCAGTGGCAAAGAAAGAGCGTGTTACTTCTGAGAAATGGGAACTGGTCTCTCTGTTCTTATGCAATTATGCTTTCAAGCACTGATTACAGATGGAAAGAGTTGACGAACACATCTGGCTACCTGGATAGCAGTTTCTCTTATGAAACTCTCGTAGTCCATTAACTCCTTCGATATATACACTTTACATTTCATTAATTGAAAATATAATTACAAGAATGCTGAGGGCCAGGCTACCACAGGTCAGCGCTGGGACACGGAGGGATATTCGCTCACCTAATTCTCAAGCAGCGCCTGGTTGCACATGCAAATGTGGGTCTCATTAAATTGACTCATTCTGTTACGGGTGGTCTTTGAAATCTGACCATCCAGTTGCAAACGGGCAGCCAAAGATCTTCTCAGTTGGGACTTAATTGTAAACATGTTTTCTCTTCCTCCTAGATGTGCCGTTTGGGTTGCAAACAGACCCCCAAGTCACAGCCATTGTGGGAAATGATGTTCGGCTGACCTGCCGGGCCTCCAAGTACATCTACAGCCACCTGGCCTGGTACTACCCCTCCTCGGAGGCGGCTCCTAGCGACGCAGTGATCCAGAAAACTCACAACTACTCCATTTCTTTGACATTGATCATCACTAACGTGACGAAGGAACAAAGCGGCCTCTACAAGTGCCGAGCCCAGAACCAGCACAACAGCACCGACACGCTGGAGCAGCGCACGCAGCTCCTGGTCCGAGGTAGGTCCTGCCAACAGACAATGGCAGCGGGACGTGCTGTCGTTCTGCTGCCGGAGCAGAAATGCTGTGCATCTGCTGCTCCCTTTGAAGCCTTTCAAAGCAGAAGGTGCAGAAGGTATTTTCTTACTTATAGACAACCCCTCAACGCTTTTCCTTTATTTTCATAAAAACAGTAACACTACAAATCCTGAAGCCTGGTTTCTTTGGCTATGTGACTATAAAGGGCAGGACACTTCTGGTAGAAACTCACTGAAAATTAGTGAAGGTTCTCCTGCCTCATAGTGAAGAAAGTGAGTGATCGGCTCTAAGCCTTCGCAGAAGAAAAAGTGCTACTGGAATGGGTGAATTTACTAGCTATCGTCCAACAGGGAAGAAAAACCCAAAGCACAGAAATGGAGTAGGATTGAACTACACAGCAGCAAGTGAGGGTGCAGAAGACCGAGTCCTTCAGAAGCCGCATTAGAGAGTGATTTCCAAATTGGCTTCTCCACTTACATTAATGAGTAATGAGACACTGAAGGGACGGCTATGCTGCCGTGAGCACTTGTCACTTAGGTAAAAACCAGGCCATGCAGCGCTGGCGTCATCCTCGTTAAGTGAAAGAGCACATGTCCCATGTGGTCTCCCACCCCGGGCAGCCAACAACACTCACAGTCCCTTCGCCCTCCATACACACGGAGAGAAAACACTCGCCCACGCCACAGCTGTGGCTAGCAGGGCTCGGATACCTGAGTGGGAGGTGATTTATTTTAAGAAATGGCATGAGCACCTGCCTCTTCCTGAAGCGCGGAGGAAGGGAAAGAATCTCACCCTGGTATTACAGAGCACGAGTGGTTTGGCTTGTCCCCACAGCCGGTACTGGAGCCACCTGTCAGCATCATCTGGCATGGAGGCACTGGGCTTTCTCTGCATTCAGGCAATTCACTTTTCTCTCCCTGGCAGATATTTTTACTCATTTAGTCAAATTTCCACCTACGTAGACACCTACACATGATGGCTATGAGAAAAACACAGCTAAACTGGGAACACATCCACGGGAGAACTGGAACCTTGATCACATTCTTCTGAGAATGACTGGGGTCTGTTCTTTGTCTGGCACATGTCAGAAAGGCAATTCTTCTGGAGAACAGGAGTGGAAATGCCCCTCCAAACCAGCCCTCCTTCCCCTGAGCAAACAAAGTCTTTTAAATGTAGGAACATCCATCAGCCACTGTCCTTACTGCAGGTTTTATGGGGTTTTTATGCTCTGCTTGAGATTTTACTCACTGCTTTCCTGCACCTTTTATAAATGAACATAACTGGAGGTTAACATCCTTTGTATTAAGGAGATAACTGCACTCATGATAGAGCACAACACCAAATCCTCAGAACTGTTTCCTCTTTGCCCCCTCCTTTCTTTTTTAGTATTCACGCTGCATTTGCTCTGCCCACTCACTGTCCTCTGCTGTCTTCAGCAGATGAGAAACTGAAGGAGGTTTGAGCTGAAGCTGAATGTAAGCTTAGTCAGTTTGAAAATAAGCCAAATAAACTCACCACTCCTCCTTTAATTTTTGGAGGATTTTTGCTACCACTCATCAACCAAATCTTTGCCACTTCCAGCCATGCAGGTGGCCAAAGGATGGCACAGCCCAGGGAGGTGCCTTCTGAACTCTTACTGTGTCCTTACTTTTTCCTGTGTGACTGTAGCAAAGGCAGCGCCGTACGTGATACAAAACCTGACGGATCTGGAAGTTAACATCAGCGGCAAGATCATTCTGGAGTGCAAAGTCAGCGGAACGCCCGAACCTCAGATTACGTGGAGGAAGAACGGGTACCCCATTTCGGCAGCATCAGGTGAGCGTCCTTGCTTTCCGAGCGTGCTGCGGGAACCAGCAGCCGCTCTTGTGACTTTAATTTTGCCTCTTGGGCTAGGTAGGAAATCTAGGATCATCCATAATTCAGATCAGACTGTTCTGAGAGAAACCCTTTATAGCTACTGAAATTTTATAAATAATTCTAGAGGGACAAGCATGTAACTCATGCAACCAATGGAAACATAAATAAAATATTTGGAAAAAACACCTCAGGGTAAATATTTCAGCACAGTGCATGGAAAGTTATGTGCAGTTCTCTTGTTAACAACAACAGGATTCGTAGGCAGAACACCCAAAATGTTCTTGCCTTTCGGATTCAAAGCCTGACCTGTTTCCCTGTTTCTGCCCCAAACACATCTTTAATGAAACAGATGAGCTCTAAGTTATTTTGCCACAAATCAGGAAAAATTAAATATGGAAAATTAATCACAAAAATGAAACGTAGAAAAGCCTCACATAGGTCATATCTAGGCAAGATCCCTCTTCCCACTCCACCTCCAGCCCCCACTGCCTGTCAATCCAGGATTGCTCCACGCAGTGATTTTTCCAGGGATGTGCATAACCTGATTTCCATGTTCCACATGCTAGAACTCCCATCGCCTCCCACAGCCTCCAAGACATCAGCTTTTTCCAATAATTTCTCCAAGTTCCCTTTTTTCCCAACAACACTGTTGCCTCCTAACAACAGTGTGTACCAGGCCTGCATGGATGGGAGCCAACCTTCAGTTCCCTGTCTCCTAAAAGCATTTGTAGGCAAGGAGGTTATTGTGATAATATTAACCAAAATCCCTTACAACAGGAATTTCCATGGAAAATAACACCCTGGTCATCGAGCGAGTGAAAAAGGATGACGAAGGGCTCTACGAATGCAAGGCAACCAATGACATGGGCCAAGACAGCACATCCGCCTTCATTAAAATACAAGGTGAGGTCCAAGTGGAGGTGAGATGCAGACATCGTGTTGGGCTGAGGGGAACTGTTGTTCAGTCATGGACTTGGGCTACATTTAAAACTTGGTTGTAAATTTAATCTACAGGTTCTGAGGAGAAATCCAACATTGAAGTCATCATTTTGGTCTGCACTGGCCTAGCTGCTACTCTCTTCTGGCTTCTTCTGACCCTGTTCATTCGGAAACTCAGAAAAGTAAGAGAGCTTCCACATCGCACAAAGGCTCTGGGATTGGGCCCAGTTTATGCAGAGCATCAGAGTTTAGGGACAAATATTTGGGACAAATGGCAGAAAAACTGCAAAATTTCAGTCCAAGATTTCTGCTGATAGTCTGTTGACTTCTCGAGAGATCATTTGCACTTTTGAGATCTCTATCGACTTCCATGGTACCATAAAATCAGGGTCCTCCCTCTTTATGAGTCAAACTTTCAGGATTAGTAAACAAACAAACAAAAAAATCTAAATACCCTAAAACGAGGGCTTGATTTCAGCGCTTGTCCAATAAGATTGCTCGGAAACACAGGAATTAAAAGGGGCCCTGTTTTCAGAAAGATCCTAGGATGTTTGCTCTAGAAAGGAGCTCAAACCACACAGTTTACTTTGTCTCCAAGTCTTCCTATTCTTTCACCTCTCTTTTCTGACTCAAAAAAAGTACAGTTTCAGTAAAGTTCCAAGGAATTTAGGTCTGTTTTTCCTAAAGCAAACAGTAAACAGAAGGGCAACCACAGCGCTCTGCTCAGCTCTCCAAAGTACAGCCCCAGTGCTGATCCCAATACTTGAGTAAAATTTCCCCTTCTACTGCAAACGCAGTGTTTGGATTCATGTTTTCTTCCTTGATCTCAGTTTTACAGAGTTGTGGACCGCAGTGAATTTCCTGTTATGTTTTACACCCGTGCAAGTCTGCTCACAGGACCCACTAAAGCACCATTCCTCACTTAGCAGCATTAGAAGTAGCAGTTTTCACCAGCTTTCACTCGATTTTAAATTGTAATAAGCACTAGCCATGAAGTAGGTAACTATGGATAACCAAGACTGCAAACCAAAACACTAGGAAAATGCCAGAACGCTCCGTAGCGCACCAGCAAGTGCAACTCGTGGAGTTCCCACAGAAACGCGCTGCTGTCCTTCAGCAGATACAGGGACAGACGCTGTGTCCTCAGAGCGTTTGCCGGCATTGATCAGTGACTCTTCCCAACGCCCACGAGCGGCAGGCACAAATAAACATTTCTTTCTCAGATATTAAAAAAAAAAAAAGAGAGAGAGGCAGGAAGCTGAAAGCAATGCATTCATGGTTCAGAATAAATTTCAGAGCCAAGTCTGGAATTCAGGGAGCTCCCCAGCCAGCACTCGGTCTTGCAGACAACAGCTCTCTCCCATTAGAACTGCAGGGTAAATACTGTGAATAATTTCTCCATGCCTTGTTTTTAGCCTGATGCCACAGACATTAAAACAGGATACCTGTCAATTATAATGGATCCAGAGGAAATGCCTCTTGACGAGCAGTGCGACCGTCTTCCCTACGACAGCAGCAAATGGGAGTTCCCAAGAGACCGGCTGCGGCTGGGTGAGTGCTTTGGGTATTACTGCTGTAAAGAACGATGATTCCTAACGCTCCTCAGTTTCACTGCATCTCTTGTATAACCCAAGCAGCAGCCTCTTGTTTAGTGCTCCCACCCTTGGGGAAAATTGGCAGTGAGTCACAGAATTCAGAACCATCCTTATCAGGGGGTGAAACAAGGGATTTGGTAAGAAAAACAAAGATGATGTCTCTCTCAAAATAGCTACCACCTCTTTTTCTTTCTCCGGGAAGCGAAGCCAAACTCTTGACAGGGAAGAAAGGTACCTGCAGGTACTGTCCCTGTCAAAAGTGTGATTTCACACCCATAGAGGAACGGGGAAAGAGAAGGCAATGTGAAAGGTAACAGCCCCTCAGTGAACATTCTTTTGAAGAAATCTATCAATTCATCCAGCAATCAATTCCTTATGAATCATTTGAACTTGGCATTGAATGGTAAAGAGCTACCATGAAAAAATGAACCAGCTTTCATTCAATAGCTCAGCTCACTGGATGATGGAGCAAGGAAATGTAAGCAGCAGGTTGTGTTTTATAGAGAAACAGTAACATCTGTGCGCAATGAGGAGTGCAGGGAATAGATCTGTGTGTGTGTGCTCTTGGTGCTTTAGCTGGAAAACACAGAAAGAGGAGGAAGACAGACAAAAAATGAGATACTAGTGGGACACAGGGTCAAACTAGCAGAACCAACGAGACAGACCGGGATGCCCAGTGTACTCAGCTGCATTGTGGGTCAGAGCCCTCAGAGCACACTAGGCATGAAAATTCAAATGAAAGGGAAAATAAAGAAAAAATAGTCTTAAATTCCATTTATTATAGCTTTTACGTCAAACAAACATCAATAACTGAAGGGTTAAAGGTTCTGGGTGTCTGAGTGCCTAGCTGGCTATCTCCATGAGTGTGATTCATGAGAGACCAGGGTTCCACAATTCTACCTTTAACCCAAACTCTGACTTTCCTGGGCTTCAGGACAACTAGGTGTAATGTTTTTACCCTTAAGCTGTATGTATGTGTTCAGCCCTACCTTCAGCTGAATTCAGATTTATTTATTCTGCTCTGTTCTATCACGTACTGTATTTCATTAAAGTCATGCGGATATAAATCGTCCCCTTTATATCCGTATACTGCAAACTTGTGATACAGGCTTCTATCGACTGCCGGTCTACGTCGTGCCTGGGCACCGGAGTGCTGTATTTCTTGCACAGCTGAGAACGCACGTTTCCCTCTTATCTGATGCAGACTGTCGTTAAGTCCCCTTTGGCTCATTCTTGACTCTTGCTTCTCTAGGTAAAACACTGGGTCATGGTGCTTTTGGGAAGGTGGTGGAGGCGTCTGCTTTTGGCATTGATAAATCTTCAACCTGCAAAACAGTTGCCGTAAAAATGCTTAAAGGTACATATCCCTCTGAGATTCTCGCAAGACTCCTCAGGGAACCTGTGGGCAATGAGGTTTCCAGTTCTCAGCTCCAAACCAGTCCCAAGTTCATTGTGTTCAGAAGGGAGTGGGTTTGTCATATGGGAGCAATTAGTCATTATACAGTGGATGTTAATGTGTAGGAAATGACAAGTGGGCTCCGTGCTGGGCTGCTGATTAAGCCTTGTATTCCTAGAGGAGGAAAACAGCAGCTTCCAGGTCTGTGGGGTTAGGAGGGAAACAGATTACAGACTGTAATTACATTAGATAGTCTGAAATTGGATCTAAGCCTTCGATCATAGCCCTTCCAGATGTAGAACAGTTCAAGGGGTTGGAAAAAAGGCAATGCCAAGGGAGTGAATTAAGAGACAACTTGCTTGCAATTACTGAAATTAAGGAAAGCTTTTACCATTCAGCGGCGGGGAAGGGGGGAACTCGGAGACTATTCTTTCATATTCTATTTGTGTACAAAGCCTCTGCAGACAGCTTATGAATAAATGCATCAGCCAGTACAGTCACTCCTTGGGCTGGAGGTTTTTCACTGCTCACTTAGGATTTTTTCAAAGGTACAGTCATGCTCACTGGATGGCTTTTCATAGCCCACACTGCTCCGCATTGCTGCTGCATGGCAGTATTAACCCCTGCAATGCCACGATTCGGGAACTTCTCTTCTATCACCATATTTGGCTTCTGTTGCTAGCTGCCTCTCCTGATGCTCTGCTGCTTCCCACCTCTCTGAAATTTCAAAAACATCAGTTTTCACCTGTCTGGACCTCCTCTGAATCTGGGCTCCCTTCTCTGCACCAGTCAGTGGATCTTCAGATCGTCTTCTCTCCTACTGTTGTTTCTTCTGTTCCATGCCCATCTTCAGATCCCCGAAAGTCCGTAGAAGCCCCGATCCAGACATGCTCCCTTCTCCATCCAAAACTTACTGCCCCAGATAGCTCTGCATTTTCATTCACATCCATTTGTGCTTCCCAAACGATCCTCATGTCAACTCTACCCTGCCTGCACATATTCAGCAAACTATCTGACAGTTCCTCCACGATGTTACCCCTTCCACCCCCAGAGGAGGCAGCAGCCTCCTGCTCTAACCTGCCCCTCCCCAACTAACATGCCCATAATTCCTTTCCTGAATAAAGCAAATTCTCTAGTTTGAGTCAATCCATTCAGGAAAAGGGGAAAAAAAAGGCCCTGGAGAGGTCTGCATTCCTGCAGTTCTAGCATTATGTCTCATTTCCATGAAGCAGGCTGGGATCAGTTCTGGGCTGAAGGCTATAACTTCATGGTCAAGATTATCTGAAACACTTCTGAGGCTGGCCTGTTTAGGTTTCGCCGCGCGCGTGTTCCAGTTCTTGCCAGGGTAAATCAGGAGTAATAGTACCCATGTACGCACACATCTACAAACACCGATGACTGAAGAAATCTTGGGCTGGGAATAGCTCCTTCTTTATGACACAATTTGGTGAAAGACACAGATAAAGGGGTTACGTTTGTCACATCAAATGATCTGTTATGTCACAGTTTCTTCATATTTAAATCTTACACGATGCAAAGGCAAAACACAGCCACTTTTGGTTTTTGGGTCGATGAGATTTAGAATATTTATTTCTTGGGTCGATGAGATCTTGCAGGGCTGAGATTTAGTAATGCTGAACATTCTCCAGCACATTTGGGGATGTGTTGGATTCCTCCATCCCCTGCAGCGGAGAGTCACTCAGTACTGTGAAAAAAAATATTCTGAGGTGTTGTAAAAAAGTCCTACTAGACTGCACATCACCGTTAGAGACAGAGGAACACATTCTTCTGTGTGCTGTTGTTGCCTGGAGTGGTTGGTTGTCCCTTTGCTACTCTTGCAAAATTCAGTCCTTGCAAAGGCTGCGGTGTCTGATTTGGGGAGAGGGTTCTCCCACGGGACAGTAACCCTCCATAACCCATGTGACAGAAAGGAAGAGTCACCCAAAAGATAAAGTGTTATACCACTTCATAAAGGTCAACAGACAATGAAACAGATGAATTATTATCTGTTTAAGAGTCTGAAAAGCAAAGATACCGCAAGTAACCTGGGTGGTTTTTGTTTCCAAGTATAAACAGGATCTTGCTGTGTCCTGTTAAAAATATCCTGTTGTGTAAAGATGATTTTTTTCCTGTTTATCTTAAGCAGAATGTGCAACTACGAATGAATGTAAGGCTTTAATGTCTGAACTGAAGATCCTCATTCACATAGGACATCATCTGAACGTAGTCAACCTGCTGGGAGCCTGCACCAAAGCTGGAGGTGAGAAGTCCTCAGTAAATAAGGAGCAGAGAAGAAACACTTTTCAGATACAGGGGTGTTTGGATGTATCTGTGGCGGAGTCCCAGCCTCATGCAGTTAATGCAAGCACAAACATTTATACCTCTCTGCTCACAGGAGAGCTTCTGCTACTGCAGAATATGGCCACATCTCATCAATGGTTTCCAAATGTCTTCTCCCATCATTTGTCTGTTTTCTTTTTCTCTGTCCTTTGTAAGCTTGTTTACAAAGGGATTATGGATTTAAGGGAGGCAGGATCCTTAACTGCAGTCAGGTGCCCAATTCCTACATGTAGGCACTACTGACCGTTCCAAAGGTTCTTCTCCCTCCTCTTCCCTCCTTATCAGGAGGATGCACCAGGCTGTGCAGCTCCGTGAGGCTTCCTCCTTTCCCAAGCACTTCACTCTTGTCAGGCAAACACAGGCATTTTTGCGTAGTGTACAGGAAGCCCGAGGCTCCTGGACGAAGCAACAGCACAGACTTCCAGAGGGCTGAGCTGGCACACCGGGCTGTACATCATATAAAGAACCTGCTGCAAAGTGCAGACGTAAACAAAGGACTCCATCAATCTCAGACCTTTGCCACTAAAACATCCCTTCCCATAAAGGTACCCTTGCCTGCTACCATACTGTGCTTTAACTTCAAGGTAACAACTCTCAAAGATGCCTCTTTACCGCTTACAAGGAACCTTCAAAACAACCCCCAAAGGATAGATTCAGGAGAGCTGAGGAGAAAAAAAAAAACAGAGAAAATAAATGAAGAGGGAAGAGCAAGAGAGATGGAGCACACATCTGTTGTCATCTGAGAGTTGAAAGCTACCCTTTTCCCAAAGAACTTGTAGTTGTCCAGTCACGGGGGGAAAAGAAACCTTCAGAGAGGTAGATTTGGTAGGATGCCAGGAAAGATATCTTCCCTCTAGCAAGATACTCCCGGTTCCTCGAGGAGCAGGCAGCAGCCAGAGGCACTGCTGTAATCCGGGAGCTGTGAACAGGGAACTTGCAGGAATTGCTGTAGTGCTGCAGACCCCAAAAGCTGGTATGGGAGGATGGCCAGCTTTAGCTGGGGCTGGGGGTTAAAATTCAGATGCATAAGCGCAAAGCCTTTGCCTGGGACTGTGAGCAGAGGGGAAGCCACATTGTCAATGCTGGTGATTCTCCTCTGCTGTGAAGTCAGTGAGGTCAAGCCAACACAAACAGGCGCTAAAGCACGGCAGCGTTACGAAGAGCTCATTAGTCTTTAACCAAAGCACTAATTCAGCCACAGAGTTCTGGCTGCACAGCAAGACACATCTCAGTAACTGGTCAAATATCGTGACTGTCCAGTCTCTGAGGAACAACTTCTGGCAGTCCCTCAGCTTCCCGTTCTCCGGCCTGCTCCGTCCCGATTGCCCTCCCGGGTGAAGAGGTAGCCCTCACTCTGCCCTGCCAGCTGCCCAGGAAAACCACCGATTACTGCGGGGAGCGGTGGACGGAGCAGAGCGGTGCAGCACGGCCTGGCAGGGCTCCGAGGAGCCTCCGGGCAGGCGCTGGTTTGTTTACCTTTGAGCAATGCAACTGCAGACCAAAGAAAAATAGCCTCGAGCTCTCAAGACAGACACTGGGATAACGGTTACTATTAAAATGCCACTGCAGAACGCAGTGCTTTCTCCTTCCTTGCTAGGTTTTACGTAACCATGTAACCATATTCCCCATGAAGACTGATATTAAGTATGCACATATATTATTTTAACAATATAACAAGGAACAAATTTTAACACCTTGGCTGAGCGTCTGATGTTAAGCAGTTAGAACTAATGCATAGTATACGCTTTACAATGAGGAAATAAAATATGGAGAGGCCACGTCTAGGAATCATTTCAAAAACATGAGTAAATCACTAACTGGAGCATTAAGGCTGTACCGGACTCTGCATTTCCTCAGGGCACCCACGAGGGATGTTCCACTGTAGGTTCTTCAGAACAAGGTTCCCCAGAGCTCTCCTGCGCCCCGCCAGGTCCCAGCACGGCTGCCTTTGCGCCCAGGCGAGCGCTGGTGTGTGCTCTGGGCCGGCCGCGGTTGTGCAGTCACCGTGCCGCGTACGCAGGTGCTCAACACGTCACAGCTGCAGGCGACAGGGATTGGAAGCCCTGAACAGCCCAGATGTGCGTGTCCAGCCTAGCAGTGCTGTACGACTGACAGACACAGAGCCTGGCAATGCTATTACCAGCAAGCTACTGGTTATTATTGCTAGAATTCCCCATCTCCCTTTTAATGGGACAATCTGCTTCCAAGCTGTACGCAGCACGCCGTCCCGGACAGGATGCAGAAACCAGACTCCCCAAGGTTGGCGCTCCGCTGCTCTCCGCCTCTCCGGCCAGAGCCGTGCGGACCGCGGGGCAGACCGCGGGGCAGACCGCAGAGCGAGGCTGCACGCGCGGCTCCAGCGCAGCCGGCCACAGGCGCTGCGCAGAGCTGCCTCCTCCCCAGAGGGCCCAGCGCAGCTCCCAGCTCTGTCCCTTTGAAGTTCACACTGCGGAGGATGAACGAGGGACCTCCTAGGCAAAAAAAAGCTTTCTGGACATCAAAGTCTGGTTGCTTAGGACTGATAATAATACCTGTTTATATGCGTTCTAGTCCCACAAATTCACCGCCTTCCATTTGATGAGCACAAAAAGCAGTGATTATGCTAAAGGTACGGAATGTAGATTTTCCCTGTCCTAATAGCTCACGCTGAAACATAAAAGCCTTTTGCAAGCAGATCTTAAAAACACACATAATTGTATAAAAGCAGCAATTGCACAGAACTCTACAGCAGTTTGCACAGAACTTAGAAAGGAAGAAATTGATAGGATTTTCCAGGCTTTCAAAAACTTAAGACTAAATATTTTGGCAACTTTGGGTTGACATCTACGATCCTGCCTACTTTTATTGCCTCGAGTGGCACCAGCTCCACCCAAACAAACAATTGTGAATGCAGCAGAGAAAAATACAGACCGGTCCATGCTATGGATCTATGTACAGAGTAAAACAAAAGTAACAGCATATGAGACTGTATATTCTAATTTATCATTCTGAAGTTTCCTTTGTTTATAACTAAGGAATAAATACCAACTGTTACCATCTAACGGGGAAAACCAAGACTCAGTACTGTATTTCCTTCTCTCCGTATCCACCGCTGATCGTGTAGTTCTGCAGTGTCACTTCTGTGTTTCCTCACTTCCTCCTCTGTATAACAGGAATGCCAGTATTTACTGATTTTGAAGGGGATTTGTGAGGATAAGTTAGTATTAAGCACTTTGCAGGGCGTCAAAACTCATTTGACTTTCACTATCTTTTCAGGTCCGTTAATGGTCATCGTAGAATACTGCAAATACGGAAATCTGTCCAACTATCTACGAGGCAAACGAGGAGATTTCATTGCATGCAAGGTAAAGCAATGTCAGGCTTCTCACAGTCACAAGGCAGAGAATTAACAACCCCTGAGCACAAGCTGGATGGTTTTCTGCATTAGCACTGAGACAGTTTGGTATTTACACCGGCACTTTATTTCCTCAGTACATTTCAATTTGTATGAGCAAGAAAAGGAAACTTTTTGTCCCTGTAGGACCTCACTCCCATCCTTTTCTATCCTAGCCCGCTAAAGAACCGGTTGCAAATATCCGAGCACTGTAGTGCACTTGAGAGAGAGAGGGAATTACTTGCAAGATACCACGCAGCACGTGGGGAGCAACAAAGCAGTCCTGAAAAAGTGGTATGAGCTGAACTACAGAAGGTGAACCCTCCCAAAATACAACCCCAGCCTGGGGATTTTTGTTTCTAGGCTCACCCCCAAGACTGCCTCCTCACCGTACAATACAGCACCGAAAGGGCTCTGTCATCCAAGGCTTGCCAGAAACTGCAGCCTCCCCAGGATTATTTTCCCAGATGATTCTATTATTATTATTGCTATTATAGCTATTATGTACAGGCACAAAAGTACAGAAGGTACTTGCTGTAAGAGAAGGAGATTTTCCTGGTACAGTTACTCAAAATTTCTTTTCCCACTGTTGTTTTAATGAATTGCAGGGACTGGTTACGTCTCACTCCCCAGGACAGAGTGAGACAGATACATTTTGGTGCACATCATGCACATACCCTCAACTGTGATTTTTAGCGTGGTTTCCTAGGAAAGCAGGAGGTACAGAATAGCAATCTCTGCTCATCTATCAGTCTCACCCAGCCAGCTTCCAGCTAACTTTTACGTTGGAATATTGCTACCAGTGAAACAGGAGGCTCTGTATTAACAAATAGGAAACCAAGCTTTGTCAGTTCTGCTACTCAGGGAACATGATGTTCCACTACGGTCTGAGCTCATCTCCAGACGACACTTTCTCCATATGCCATTCTGTTACATATTTTGAATCCCCCAGCATTGCATGATCCAAAGCTAAAAATCAGTTTTCTACCACTTCTAGTCCCAGGAAAACTCTGACCAAGCAGAGAAAAGTCTGGATGACTCCAACAGTGACTTGACTGAACTGATTAAGAGGCGCCTGGAGAGTGTAGCCAGCACAGGAAGCTCTGCCAGCTCAGGATTTATTGAAGATAAGAGTTACAGTGATTCAGAAGATGATGAAGAAGGTAAAAGAAACCCATCTAATCGCCTATCTTTTATTGTAAAGATTTCTGTTAGCCTGGCTAGTGCTGCACATGCTGTCACACGCGTTATAAGCCCTTACACAGCTTGACTCGTTCCTGAAATCACAAATTCCTTCACTTGCCTGTGCCCCACTCCAGCTTTCTCACAAAAACAGATTTGCAGTGACCTGTGCATATAAAAGTTGCTCCTCTTGTGTAAGAGAAGTCATAGCAATATTTTACCAGAAGATTTGTGAGGCCAGTCTGTCCCCATTCTCATCACTCACTCACTGTAAATACTTTTCCTCACGTTTATCCCCAGATGTTTTCCCCATAGCTAAACGACACGATTAATGTTGGACAGAACTTTTAAAATCATCTTATCTTCTGCCTCTACATCAGTGGTTCCCAAACCAGAGCTGTAATTCTAGCAGAGAACTTGCATAACAATACGCAGATGCAGGGCTGGGGTCATCAGCATGCAAGCGGCACCGGTGCCAACACAGTTTGTAGCTATTGCTGTAGTGTTTTCCCGTGTCTGCGATCTCTCCTAGACGCTGAGGATCTCTACAAGCGGCCCCTGACCTTGGAGGATCTGATTTGCTACAGCTTCCAAGTGGCAAAAGGCATGGAGTTTCTCGCCTCCCGAAAGGTGAGCTCATTAAAACGTCGGGGCTGAACTTCATTCACAGAATCATGAGTATCTGAAAAAAGAAACCCAAATATACTTTTGAGCCTGAGTAATCTGCTTTTTGCTCTTTTGAAGTGTTGGAGATCACATCAGCCCTGGTGGTTAAGCACTAAGTAGCACTGAAGGAGCTGTGACAGAATATCCATCACATTCTTGGCTCCAAGGCCCGGCATCGGTAACATGAGAGTTTAGATAGAAGGAGTGGGTACAGACTGTAAGGCAATTTGTGGAACTGTCTCAAATAAATGCAGAAAAGGCTTCTTATAGAAAAAGATCCTTCTAGTATGGTCACCAAAAGCACTACTGAAAAGTGAAGAGCGAGTATCCAGCTCTTTATTTAGCTTGTCAGTAATATCAGCAAAGTTAGCACCACTTTTCAATACAAAAAAAAAAAAAAAAAAAAAAAAGTATGTTTGTAGCGTTCAGAACCTCTGTTTTTGAAGTAAATTAAATGCAATACGCACACCAAAGTACGCACAAAACGGAGAGCTTGCACTCACCACACAGCTACCAGGGTAACACAGAGAGGCCACGAGCGCAGCAATTCCCTGGGCGCAGTTCCCCAGTCTCACACACGCTCACGGGAATGCATTTGCAAATGTAGCTGCAGCTGCTTTTTGACCGCTCTCAAATTTGCCACAGAACAATTAAGTGGAAAACCTTCACCTCGTCATATCTGTGAATGTTATTTCACAGGTAAAATCAGAAAACTAACTGCAATACTTTGTTCCCTGAGTTATTTTCTCTTTTGCATATGACAGTATATTTGCAGCAGGTTCCCACGCACATTTTCCCTCTCTAACCTGCTCACAACAAAAAATAATTTCTCTTTCCCTTCCCAAAGAAGGGCTCACGCTCTCCGCTCTCGCGGCGGCTCGTTGTCCGGGCAGACCCTCTGATCTCGCTTCTCCTCGTTCCTTCACAGTGCATCCACCGGGATTTGGCAGCAAGGAACATCCTTCTTTCGGAGAACAACGTGGTGAAGATCTGCGACTTTGGACTCGCCAGGGATATTTATAAAGACCCTGACTACGTACGGAAAGGAGATGTAAGTGGAAGAAACTTGCAATGCTAATCTCAGGGTTTTATTCTCTGCGGGCTCGGGCAGATTAGTGACAACAGTTCTGGCAACGTGTGTGTCTCTTCATTCTCAGGCAAGACTTCCACTCAAATGGATGGCTCCAGAAGCTATTTTCGATAAAATTTACACAACACAGAGTGACGTATGGTCTTTTGGAGTGCTGCTATGGGAAATATTTTCTCTAGGTAAGAATGGTTTAAAACTACTTTTCCCCTGATTTACGGCTCTATTGCTATGAAAAGCTTTAAGCAAAAGATGACAACGTGGTGCCATGTTTCTGTATCGGTTAATACAATTGCACAGTGCAGATCAGGTGGGAAATGAAGTCAATGAGCACTCCACCTGGAAACCAGTGAATACTGAGGGGAGAGGTAATAATTGAAACCCACAGAGCACTGAGATAATGAAAGCCTCTGCTGCTTGGGAATGAAATATTTGTTTGAGAGTGATGAAGTTTCCCCATCAAACCATATTTTCCCCTCAGCAGCCCGCTTCAGGAAATCCCACAGCTCAGAGGTCGCAGAGGATTTACACTGCTGTTGACAGAATGCTCATGTGCTAGCGGCAGCCCATGGGATACAAGGGAGCTTGCCCACATGACATTTTATCCCAGCTTGCTTATCTTCTCCACAAAATCTAAGTAAGATTTTCTAAGAAAAATGTACTGGCAGCAGCTGCCATCAGGTTGATACGAGAACCAGGGCTGGGCTCTGCGTAAGTCATTTTGGCAGCGAGCAGGTAGAATGCGTACCCTTCAGACCACATCATCTGCAAGCCACAACATATTTGAAAGAATATTCTTTATGTGCTAGAGATTCCATCTTACGGTGCTGTTAGAAATCTCAGCCTCACAGATCTGGTTACTGTCCAGCAGATAAAGCCCTGAAACTCAGACAAGCACTCTTACAGACAGTTGGACTTTGCTGCTCTCAAATTCTCCTTACAGAGTGGCAAGTTTCATTTTCCTGAGGGAATTTAGGAATGTCAGCTCTGGCCTTTTAATCAGTATTGGCAGACAAAAGAAAATAAGAAGCATTGTCGGCTTAAGCTGCTGAATTTTAAAGCAAACTCTGTAATCTCCTACTATCTGTGGTTCATGGCTCAGTCGAAATGAATGACCAGGCTCAAGATGCCAAGTGTGGATCTGTATGGAAACTCTGGAGCTGTTTCTATCCTAATCTTTATTTAGGGCTGGCAGCAGAGATTACAACCTGATTTCAGTCCAAGTCTTTGATCTGGACTTCACTCTAGTTTGCATCAGTCTGCAAAACCAAGTTCAGACGCATGCGACTCAAACCAGTGGCAGTTATTGCTTTCTCCAGAGCTCAGTCCTATTTATTTAGAGTTCTGTTCCTTCAGCGTAACGCTCCCATGACTCTGCAGCAGCATCACCTGCTGCATGTGTTTTGAAACACCACAGAAAGACAAAATAACAGATTATTCAAGAAGATGCATTAGCATGCGGGGACGCGCTCAGAGGGGACAGTGTCTCCACTGGGCACCTCCCTGGAGCCAAACGAACTGAATACCGGTGAAGGGCAGGGATCACTGCGGAAGGCAAACTGTTTATACCATTCCCAAAGGTCCTGAAGGAGTTTAACAGACGTGAAACGTTGAGTGGTTTGGCCTTTAACACTAAAGATTAATAGAAATTAAAATATAGTCACTGAAATCCATCTCTACTTTTAATTATTTTTAAAAATAATTTATCTGGTTTCTTTTAGTTTTAGATAGCCTCTTTTCTTAATGAAGTTGCTTGCTTGGAACAATAGGCTGTCCTCTTCTGAATTCAGAGTGATCTACTAAATGACTTCAAGGGCTGCCATCCCTAGAGCAGCCTCTGCCCTCGTTATGACGTAGATCACAAAGTACTCTCTTCAATCTGTGGCACAGATTCAAAAGCCGTCATTTTCTCTAAGAGGGTTTTTCAAACAGATCATCCAGGCATGGCTGTGGTTTGGCACCACTCACATCTGCAGCTCACACGATAAATATTTAATTAAGGATTTGTGTCACTGATTGAACTCTCTTATATAAAAGTTTTACAGATCACTGAGAGCCAGGGGATGGAAGTTATTTGTCATTGCTACAGGGTATGTTTTGGCTCCCATTTACAACTGCTGCCTTCTACTGGGTCACACAGACTTAGCACCCTCTAAGAAAGGAAAAGATACTGATGAGCAAAACGCACAGTTTGGTTTGGACACCGGCCCTTGCAGGGTCAGGACTCGAATGAAGCACGATAGACAGCACCAGAAATGCCGGCAGACCGGATCCATTTGGGTGATACACAGAGAAACCAGGACTTTGCTTCATTTAAATGGGGTCAGCGTTGCTGCAGGTAACGCAGCAACGTTTAATGCATCTTGAAATCACTTACATGGCGCGTTACAGAATGTCAGTGTCTCCTGGAATTTAAATGTGCACTGTTCAAAAAGCAATCAGAGGTAATTATGTAAACAAGCAGTGCCTGGTAGTATAACATCAGCATCTTGTTATCCTGCTAAAATAAAACCAAGATCAAAAGAGTGCTACCATATCCAATGCATGCCACATCTTTGAGCATTTTGGAAGAGATTTCCCCTCAGGAAAATGTCATGTGTAGACCCTAGACCATATGTTTCAGCCGACATTTCTCCCAGGCTGTCTCAGCATCCCAAATCCAAGTTATTAGGCGTATCACACAGCCCCGATGGGGCACAATGGTGAGTGGCGCTGGAAAAGGGAGAGCTCCTGGATTTTGAGATCTGAGCTGCCTCCAGCTGGTAGGAGGCCAGAACTGCTTAAAATATAAACTACCAAAACATCTTGCAATCAAAAATTATTCTTCTTTGCCTTCCCTGTACTTGCTCTCACCAACATATTGCAGTTGATATGAAATTTTACCTGCAGGACTGCATAATACAGATACAATACTGAACCGGTGAACCAGGAGAGGACTGCTCCAATTCCACACCTGAGGTTAACTACAAGGTTCTCCCAGCCTTCTGCAGGAGCCAGATGCCTGCAGCTTTCTCTGCACTTACTCTTGGAAGCCAGAGATTCTGAGGCAATGAACGATGAGAGGACTGGCTTACCTCATGTGTATCCACTTGGTGCAGGACACTAGCAGACTAACAGTTTGGAAAACAGTATTTAGCCATTTGAATGAGCTGGAACTTTTCTACCCCTGACCAAGAGGTCATTTAAAGTCTCAAACAAATAAAATGTATTTCACTTCTGCCATATTTTACCTTGGGGAGGTCCTGGCTATATCACAAATGCAGAGGAGACAGCATGACTGAAAGGTCTAAAGGGACAGAGTGAGTCTAACAGGTTTGCAAACAAAACACATAGACAGTAAGTGATGCAGCCCCTTCTTTGCTCTAGGTTCTTTTACTGTCAGACTCTAGGTAATCTTGAGTGCTCAGCAGAAATCACCAATATTTAGTGGGAAATAGGGATTGGGCCATTCTAGAGCCTCCTTCTTAATTCTTCCATCAGGCGCCTCACCGTACCCTGGAGTGCAGATAGATGAGGACTTTTGCCGACGGCTCAAAGAAGGAACCCGGATGAGATCTCCAGAGTACTCTACTCCAGAAGTGTAAGTGCTCCTGGTTTGGCACTGAGAGTTGATACATGTAATTTAAGTATTACAGAAGAGCTTGTATTGAAGTGTGGAGGGGGAATGAGACCTCACCAGATGACAGCTATGTATTTTGTTTTCAGTAAACGTTGTAGACAAATGCTAAATACAGACAGACCAAGTCAGCTTCACCTTTGCCAACAACAAGACTACCAGATCTCCCCGTGTCAGCCAATGAGTCTCAGTTCAGGAGACTACTGTGTCTGCCTTGATGTCAAATTCTGTGACAGAAACTAGGCACCCATAACTACGACTTATTCCAGCCACGTCAGTGGGGTCTAACAGTCAAATTTTAACTTAGGTGAAAATAAAAAGCCTACAGGCTCAGTAGAGGCAGGAAGATAGAAGGAAAATGCATCCCATACGGAAACCTGAATAGAATTTCAGCACATAGAGATCTGAACCTGTCATAACGCAAAACAAGGACCAAAACAAGCAGCACAGAAAGAAATAGTTTGGAAGCAACACTCCTATCCTTATCCTTTCTTAATATCTGTGGTTTTTTTAATCTAGCTACCAGACAATGCTGGATTGCTGGCACGGAGTACCCACAGAGAGGCCTACTTTCACTGAGCTCGTGGAGCGCTTGGGAGACCTTCTTCAAGCCAATGTACAGCAGGTACAGCAGCACAAACACTTCTTCAACAACCGTGTACGTATAGATGTAGACGGCTGTGGATACGGTCTGCGTGTGCACAGGCAGAGACTATGCTGAGCGGCAACATTAGGTTTGACTTCATAACAGAGGTCACGAGGAAAGCGGCTGCTGGGAGGAGTAAAGAAAATGTTAACTATTCAAAGGGGATTATACTTCAAAACCAGATGTTTATCCATCCATGATACGCAGAAACTTACATTAATTAAAAAAACGCTCAGTTGCCCCGTAGAGGAACAATAGTGCTTTATCTCACAAACAATTTTAATTAGATTCCAACACAGTAAACTGCAGTGGTTGGCCTGAATGTCCTCTCTCATTTTCTAAGCCTACGTTCATCAGTGCTCTTAGGAGCTTTAAAATGATGCAGTTTAAAGCTCAGAAAGTCAATTACATCATTATTAATTTCATAATAGTTAAATTAGTTGTTTTCTTCTTCACTAAAAACAACCAGACCAGTTATGTAACTGTCAATTTAATTTAAGAATAAATCAGTCTCCTCCAACTCCTTCCTGTTTGTAAACAAATTGAGCGAAGCTAAGTTGAAGAGGACCCAGTTTGCAATATGAAGAGCTTGTGAGTTTTATCCTATAATCAAAGTAAATCAGGGAGGCATAAAAATCATAAGGGAATAGGGCATGTAACTGCTTCTCAAAAAAAACCCAAAACCAACCAAAAACTCAAGCAAAGGGAAATTTGGACAAATAGTTTTAGAACTTAAAGGAAGAGTAATTTCTGAGGATTACTGCAGGAATGTAATGACAATGCAGAGCTTATTGAGATGTGTACGGAGCTCCATTAAACTTGCAGCATCCATTTCTTGCAAGGACAAGAAAGAAATCCTTTAAGGACCAGCACTTCCTAAAATGCAACTCCTTAAGTTGAGCATAAGCAAAAAGTCTATACACAGACAATATTCTTTTACCAATTCCAAAATCTGGTGAAGTCATATTGGCCACAGGGGTTTTGTGACTCCCTCCCTTCTCCCAAACACATGGCTTAAACTTGGATGTAGGCGCCCCTGAGATCGGTCCCTTGGAGTTCCCAAAGAGGCCAACACAATGACTACCCAGAGAAGTGCTCTCCTGAAGTGCAGATCAGTGAAACTCCGCTCACCACCACTGAGGCTGAACGGCCACACATCTGGCATGCAGTAATGATGACAAAGAAATTGCTGCAAACTCAAAGACGCTGCTGTGAAAGTCACCAAAGCCAGCTCCTGGCTGTTATTTTATGTTTATGTTATTAATTATACAGGATGGCAAAGATTATATTCCACTGAACATCACCCTGTGTCCTGATGGAGAATCTAACTCCAAAACCTGCCCTGTCGAAGAAAATCTGAACAACTGCGTTAATCGCTGGAGTGCAATGGAAACTGGGTAAGAAAAATACATACAAGGCAGGAGGGAAAAAAGGTTTGATCTGTCTCCCAATGTGTCCCTTTAAAAGGAGCTGGACAGACAAATTTGTGAGGGTATTGTTTAATAGTTACAAGAGATGAAAAAAGAAAACTGGTCCAGGAACCTGAGCTGCGTCAGGGATGTTCACTGAGCTACCGCGGGGTGTAGCATCTGCTTGGGGTTTATGCTGACCTCCCACCTCTCTTGCTTTCAGGAACAGCAAGAAGCGACCACTGAGTGTGAAGACATTTGATGAGGTGCCAGTGGAAAAGGAGAAAGTGACGCATGAGGTAAGTGAGGCGATCACCCTTCTCCCCTGGGTTCATAGATCTCTTGTCACCAGCACGAGAAACAATTTATTAGCACTTTTGAAATCTATTGGGTTAAGAAAAAGCTTTAAATCAAGCAGAAGATTTGGCCCGAGCATCTCAGACATAGGTCTGTGCGACAACTAACTCTCTATATGACAGGGTAAAAGTTTCAAAAAAGGGTAAGAATACATTAACAGATCAGAAATAAGTGTGATATTTCAACAAGGGTCCCTTAAAGCAAAATTAGGTGTGATCTACTTTTGGACAAAATACATGCACTTGGGTTACTAAAATTATCTTAAATATCAAGACATTAATACTAATGAGGTCATTATTTCAACCAGTTGCCTAAGAACTCTGAAAGTGCTCTGCTACACCTTCCTGCAATTGTGCTGCTTATCTGTAGTCTCTGTTGATATACTTTTAACAATTCTTCTGCAAGCAAAACGCAAAGCAGCACTCAGATAAATTGTTTCTAGACCACATCTTTTAAGGGGAAATAGTCAAGATAAAAACCAGAGAGAAAATCTGGGTTTATTAAACTTTGAAAAAGTATAAAGCAAAATCCTAAATTAATTTGGTCTGTCAAAACCTCAGCAGAACCCAGATTTTAGGTTATGTATCTGTGCAAAGCACTTGGATTTGCCAAAAATCATACCTGAAGTTCTAGCTCTGAGGAGCCTAGCCAGTATTATTGGATATACTCTTTATGAATTTCTGTCTATTCATATCTCAGCCGCCCTACCTAGATGGTATCCAATGTCATGCTTAATATCAATTTCAAGTTTGAAAATGTCAGATTATTTTTTGATGTGTTCACTTTAAATGTGCTTTCAAAATACAGCTCAAAAACTTTATCATCACAAAACCAAGGCAAATGTTCTCAGGCTAAATAGCAGCATTATCAGGAACAGCTGGATAAAAACCAGTAATACAGGTGCTGGTAAGAGAATATTCTGAAGAATGGGCTCCATGTCCTGCACCAGCTGGATGTATCTGTGTGTTAAGCACTTCACTGAATAGCGCACAATTGAGAGTTTGGATGCAAATATTTTCCCTCTGGGCTGTTGGTTGGAGTCTTGTGAGTACGTAGAATAACCAGTAGCTCCTGCACGAGTTCCAGGACACAAGTAGTAGTGTCTCCCACTCTGTGCTGTCACAATCATTTGGCACTCTGCTGACGTTGTCTTTCTTTCGCTGTACAGGAGTCGGACAGCGGGATGGTGTTGACATCCGATGAGATCAAAAGCCCAAAGAGGCTGGAAATCCGTTCTTGGCCTTACGGGATCATGGCTTTAGCGTGAGTACTTTTTGGGATGTCTTTTATTCAGAAAAATGCTTCTAAAATGGGCAATTTTGTCTCTGATTCCAAAAGGAAAACCATTAGCCTACCTAAACTAGCTAGAAGGAGAGGCAACTCTGGATTTCAGTCCTGTAGAAAGACCGTGGTTAATGTATTTCAAGATCAAGACACTTCTAATGTAAACTTTGCTTCCAGAAAGAAGTTGAACATGAAAGAGTTGCAGGTCTCTGAAAGGAATGCTGCACTGTTGCATTTCAGTTACAGGAAAGTTAATTAACATGAAAATGCTGATTTGCATGATAAAAACGAAAACTCATTCCATCAGTTTTGAGCACATACGTCTTGTCAATCAATTTAACTGTTCTTCCAAAATGCCAAGCTGCCTTGTGATTCTGAATCACATTCAAAAAACCCAGAGAGTGCTCGCTAATGAAGCCAGTGTCTCCTCTTCACGATCTGATCTCCTGGGGCAGAATATTCCACATGGCAAACGACAGGAGCAAAAAACCTGAGAACATACAGATCCACCTGAGCTGTTTCTCCACTGCCTCTCCCAGCATTCTCCTTTACTGATGGAGCAAAGTTTGAGAAACTTGATTTATTAACCCAGAAAATAATATTTATAATCATACCAGTGTCTAACAAAGCCATGTTTAACTTTAGACATACACAAGGACTGGGATCTTGGCAGTTGAGGGGATATGAGGAAAGTTAAGGAGGCATGTACAGTAAATAGTAGAAGCACTGCAAAGCAAGCGTATTGACCAGAACCAGGATTTCCACACTTGCTTTATCACAGCTGCGGAGTCAGTCCTACAGAGAAGTTCCTTCATCCCACCACCTTCACGATCCTATGAATTATATTGTTCATGTTTGGTTTGCAAATAGAGGCTGTGCACGTGTTTGCTATATATTTATACTACAGTATATTCATAGGACAGACAATCACAGAGGAATAAAAGCAGATATTTAGCTTTTATAGCTAGCAGAGAGTTGGCCTAGTAGTGAAACAGATCTTCTCCACCTTCCTAGAAAAGTACAATAACAATAGCAACCCATTTTACTGATTCAAATGTCAACTTGCAGAATTTCAAAGAATAGCTGCTCAAAATATTAAAAAAAAAAAAAAAAATCTGTAGCAAGGAATTCCCTGTCTATGCAGTTAATTAGGTAATTCAGCAGAAGTCTAATTAGCTTAGAGTTTTCTCTGAAATCTACTGATGAGATTTCTATTAGTTTCCTCTCTATCAAACTCAGTGATCTTTCCCACCAGAGCAACTGCTTGTTCTACATCAAGTCACCATTTTTCTGCATTAAAGAGAAACGATAGACGAGAAACAAACTATTTCTGTGTGGTGTGGGAGAGTCCCCAGCCAGAACCTAGCCGTATTTCAGAGGGGCTACCTCCCTCCCTCAGAGAGAAAAGCAAGATGGAAGGAGCTCGCCTTGTCTTTTCAGGCCTTAAAGCCATCAATCCCTAGATGTTTGACGGAGAGAAGGAGAAAGAGGAAAAGGGAAAAGGTTACACAAGGAAGGCCAGAGAGCCTCGCAGCGCTAGCGGGGAGCATTCAAATGCTACAGATCCTGCTGGGCAGGAGCGCGACTTCAGGAATAACGTTCAGCAGCATGGAAATGCAGTGCTGTCCCAGTGTTTACCTGTTGGGGGATCAGCAGGGATCTAGGCACCGTTCCACGGTTTTATCCCATGCAGATGCTGAGAGGATTTCTGCACAGCACAGTGCATTGCTATGGAGACCAGATGGCACCAGCTCTTAAAAAAGGAGCTCAAATGGCAGGAGCTGCATTGCTATGATGCTTTACCTGGGCTGATGTACCTCTCTTGTCTGCGTGATGTCATGTTGACACAAATCCAACACATAACACACACACACAGCCTCCCTCATAGGATTTATGCTTCTAAAGATTTCTGTCAATCACCTCTGGCTGCTGCTTCCCCTACCGCATTTCCCCCGTACGGATAAATAGTTGGAAGAGGAAGGTTCTCTCTTCCCCTTCCAGGCTTTCTGCCGAAAATCAGAAAAATCAACATCCAGCCAGATGCAGAAACACAAAAATTCCATAACAGCCTGTTCTTTCGAGATTTCCAGGAAAACCTCCTGAACAGCTATCGGGCCCGCTGGGAAGGAACGTGAAGCAACCCAGCTCTGCTGGGTTCAGCAAATCTCTGCCTGGCCCACAACACCTGGGGCTCCCCCATTTACAGCCAGCGCTTCCGTAGGGATGCCATCCATGACGAGACACCCAATACTTTCTGTGCCAGCCAGACCACCAAGGACCATCTGAACAGAGGTCTGCTACATGAGCAAAGCCTGCAGCAAGCTGTGTCTGTTATCTCCTTATTCCCAGCCCCCAGCTACCACTGAACGGAAAGAGGTTTTTTCTTGGCCATATCCTTCACCGAGTGTCTGAGGTCCACCTGAGAAAGCTATTTTGTCAGCTTTTTTTTTTTTTAATCTTGCAGACTATCGTTGGCACAAATAACAGCATTAACATAGTCGCAGAGCATCCCGATGCCCTCTCATTGAGGACACGACACGCCTTGGCACTCCTGCGCCGCTGACATGAAAAACAAGCCCCAAAAGCATATAGAACAGTCTAGGAGAGTTCAGGAGAGTGCTGGTTTAACAGGGGAGATAAAGTCACTCTTGTTAATCGCGTGCATATCTCTATCAAAAACATTTACCCTGGATCCTTTTCAAACAGCCTTTCTTTTCTAAAACAAAACTGTTCAAAGGCTTAGCATGTTTTCCAAACCAGGGTGGCTGCATTTATTATTTTTTGCCAAAATCTTGCTGTTTATTTATCTTGCATTGATTTCTCTGTCAAGTTTAAAATTTGGCAACACTACACACCACGGAGTGTCAGTGTCAAGAGTTTACTGAACATTAACCTGATACTCTGGGCCTGGGACCGCTGTTAGACCTGACTAACCATTTTTCAGCTAAAGCACAGAGCCACAACAGTAGCTGTGGTGAGGGACAGAAAGATTGACCGGGATAACGACACCGCAATTAGCATTCCAGGAAGCATATTCAACACAGAGAGGATTCGGTGATGGGATGACTCTGGTGTCAGCTTTCATCTCATAATATTAACGGGCAACTGCCAAGCACTGCTTTAAAATTCTCCCAGAGACTCTGTAATCGAGTTGTTGTTTAAAAGTGTAACAGGTTTGAGATCTGTTCAGTTGTCCTCCCCTCATCCCTTTCCCTTCTCCCCGCTCCCAAGCCAATTATCCTCAGTGGCTCTGAAATTCCTTCTCTGGTTCTGGCCAAGTCCCATGACACCAGCTGACTGAGGCTCAGCTGACAGGCTCTGGTTGCTGCATCCAGATCACATCACTGAGGGCTCTGCCTCTGCCAAAGCCAGGCTGGGCCTAAGGCAAGGCAATAATACTGAAACCAAGTGGTTCTGCTCAGGAACATTGGGCATTCGTGTCCACGCGCAAGGTGCCCAACAGAAATGCAACCCAGCTGAGTGGGTTGAATCCTTTTGCACCATCTCAGGAAAATGAAGCATGGCAATGTTTGCTCCATAGCAGAACTTCAGTTTCAGAAGATTTTTCTTCCGTGATAAGCACGCTGAGATAGCAAATGTACTCACTGTTGTGTCACGCAGCACCTTGCACCATGACCTGGCGTGAGCTCTCCAAAAGACAAGTACCTTCGAGTGAGTAGCTACTCGGGAGTTATGTAAGCCACCTTCCTCTGGGATTATACTGTATGCTTGCAGAGGCCAGGAGACTTGTGAAAGGCTGTGGTCCTCGGCTTGGTTTTGACTGCAGTGCTTTTCATCTCACAGCGTTATTAGCGCTGGAGCCAGTGTCAGGGACAGGTGACAAACTTTGCCAACCATGCAAGGGGACACATACTCAATAAGTGGGTGACTTTGGCCTGTTTAAACTTTATCCTAGCTGTACTTTGTATTTAGAAGTGCTTCAAAACAATGAATTCTTCATCCCCTTGAGTTCTCCATGCCAGTATACTACCGACGCACTGACACTGCCAGAGGGGAACCGGGGATTACATTCTTACTGCACAGCACCCCATCTAAAACGTATTAAAGCAAACTGTGAATTGGTCATAACTATCAGAAGAAAAAACCCTTTTATTTCTTTCATTGCAAAAAAAAAAAAAAAAAATTAAAATTGATGACTGTTATCCCGTGCCTCATTAAATACCTATGAAAGCTGTTATGAAGCCCTGAAGCTCCTACACGTTGTTACAAGATGCAGTCAGGAGACAAACTCCTCTGCTTGGCAACACTCAGCCCAGTTTCTCAGCCCTGAACACAGCTTCTGAACAAGGCCAGGATCTCCACACGGACACAACAGTCTATTAGTTTTTCCTACTGAGGGCAAGATACTTGGGCATCTTATTGCAAAGCAATACGAGCTGCTCCCCAGCACCAGGAGCAAGTGCCACACTTGGTACTGTAGTTCCTCACCGGACGAGGTGATTTTATTACAGTCATCTCTCCTTCTCCATGTTCCTCTTCAAGTCATTGACCCTGATATTTAGGCTAACACAAACTGGCTCCCTCTCATATAAAATAAACAGCTCCAGTAATGATTTCCCAGCTCTTTGACCATTTTAGTATTTTTCTACCTCTAACCAAAATCTCTGATTCATACAGTGGGATGAAAAAGTCTCGTTAGGTCATTTAGGCCTTCCAGCTATGACAGGATTATCCTCTGCGGTATCTTCTAAACAACTTCGACACCTCTCCAGAAAACTTTAAAAAGATTGTGAAAGATTACTTAATATTCAGGCTAACTTTTCCTTCATCTCATTTAATTCCTAGACTTTTCAGTTTCATCTGTACCAGGAAATCTGACACAGCACAGCAAAACCAGGAACTGTTAGTGGCCCTCACTACCCAAGTGAGACACTGCTCAGCGTCCAAGCTTCTGCCTGGGTCGCAGGACCTACTGACTATACTGTGGTCCCACAAACACACACTACACATGCACACAGCAGCACAGAGCCCAGGCTCTGTGACCATCAGGCTGCTTGATACCGTCCTGTTTACAGACCTGGCAGGCTTTCGGTTACCAGCCCCGGGTCCACACCAGTAGGCTCCTCCACCTCATTTGGTTTTAGACCTAACGAACTCCTCCACGCTGGCACCGGGCTCAGGGACACTACAGAAACACAGCCTGAAGTGTAGCAGTATTTGCTGGTCACTCTGAATGACACTCTTAGTTTACTTGCTGCTACCTATTTGCATTCTTCTCATCTTCTCGTACTGGTTCTTCCAGCGCTTTCACCACTTTTGCACTTCCCCCATAAACCTTGCTAGCTTGTAGGTGTCTTTCTGCAAGGGAGGAGCCCCGTGCTGTGCCTCAGCTAACCCTGGACACTGCCTATGAAGCAAGGCTGGAGCCAGCTCACCACGTTCTGTGAAACATGCGTCCCCACCCAGCACACCACAGAAACGTGTGCATTACGAAAGAGGGTCCTTTAGGTTACAAAAACTGTTTGAGGTCAGGAAACGGCAGCGTTCGGGGTCTCATCTTTCCCCTTACCCTGCCTCAAATGGCACTCGTTCTGGCACAGACGAAGGAGTTTTCAGGTTGGTCATTCTGTGAAACGTGACCAGCTTGGGTCAGTGGGCAAAGGTGTTTCAGCTGACAGTCACGGAATTCACACATCTCGTCGTCGGGATTGTGCTGTGGTGAGAATACTGACAGTGGAGTGGGACTGAGCAGAGGCATTCACAGTTCTGAGCAGATTTATCAAAGTGAACATCCCTTTTATCGCCTCCTGCAGCTGCAGCGCTCAGAAGTCAGACAGAGGCAAAACCAGTAAGGAAACACCTTTTGGGGCAGCATAGTGCCAGCCCAGGAGAAGCACTGAACCAAGAAACCGCCAGCTTTTAATGAAATTATTTAATTACATAACCATTATTAACTTCTGTAGCTGCATAATTGTGTGATTAATCAAATCTAATGCCTTCAGTCATAAAGTGTTTATTGGTGGGGCTCAGGGGGAATTTTTCTGACAGGGCAGTACAATTGGCTCAGAGCACAAAGGGGTTTCGCTTTCCTCTGAGGCATCAAGCGCTGACCACCGCCAGAGGCAAGCCTGATGGCCGACTCAGTGTGCCAGTTCCTGCGCAGTTAATGAGACTTCAAGGACAGACAGAAAAGGGATGCTGCGCTCTCATTTCCAATACACAGTCCAAGCATAGGGACACTTCTCTGCTGCTGAGCACGAGCAGAGTCGATTGAAGTGTCAGTAATGCAGCGCATTGAAGGGAAAATGCAAAGGCCTTCGGATAGCTTTAATACAGGAAATGTATTTAGATGAAAGGAACAGTTTTGAAAGCTAATTGCATTTTGGTCTGGCGTAAGACAGAACTTGCTTCTGACCTAACCCATCAGCTTTCTGTCTCTAGAGCAAATATGAGATGTCAGCATTTAACAGTCTCTCTTCAAACATCAGCCTGATTTCAGGGATAGGCAGACATTCCCAGATATCCACTCTCCCGACCCACAAGGGCAGAAACCTAACAAGAACACTTGCTGGGACTCTACACGGGTCTGAAAGTTTCCCATTGTGTGGCCAAACTAAAACCTAACAACATTTTTTTTTCTCCAGCACTCAGATATGCAGGCAAGGGGCCAAGTTAAACAGATACTTGCAAGCTTCTCTCTGTCTCCACTGACAACTTTAATACCTGGCAAATTAGGAGCCAGAGAATCCATGGAATTGTCTGACATGAGTCAATATAATGGAGCAACAAAAAGAAAAATTCATAAATAAACAAAGTTGTGGTTCCATTGCTCACACCAGGGAAGAATTTATCTACAGAGAAAATGTGTGTGTATAGAAAGGGACGACTGCCAGATGCATAGCATACAGAAGAAGTTTCCACTCAAGTTTTTCTCTGGACAAGGACAAAAAAAACCTTAGATTCTGAAAGCAGCGTGTGCTACATTTTTGCTGAAGTTCTCAGGGTTACTATTTATTTTAGAATTTCTGCTTTGCCACTCAGGGGGTTTGGTTTCCAAGCCTTATGCAGGTCTAAAAGCACAGTAACATTTGCTTTCATCTATAATCTCTGCTTTTGCCTTTTAGAAGTCACAGAACCCAAGTTTATTCTAGACATGCAACACATGGTGGGCTGGCTCTTACAACTCAGGGGTCCTGGGTTCCCTTCTAGAGACAGAGCTGGAGATGCAAACATGCTGTGGAAAGCCACCACGACACACGGAAATCAAGCTGACTACAAGGCAGCCCATCTCCCGTTGCAGTTGATGAGAGCTGCAGATGTTTGTTACGTCTGAGTTTGGCTGAACATCTCAGCTCCTGGCTTAGAATGATTGGCTTCACGGACCACGATATACAGAGATACACTTACTCCACACGCTCCCCCAAGAAGAAAATTACAGGGACAGAAAAATTACAGAGGGACCTTACAGGCTGTTCTCCGTGGTTGTGCGCGGATCACAAACCAGTGTTCTGCTGTAGCCAACGCACGGCACGCTCACGACCTTTCCAGAATTAGCAAAAATTCAGTGAAGATACTGACACTAGTTCTGTCAGCCAAACTGAGAATATCTAGAGGGACAGGTTCCACATTCAGAGAAAAGATAACTCAACTTCTGCAGTCATAGCAGCATCACCTAGCTGGACAGATTTACCCTTCCATAGCTGAAAGGAGCTGGATCTGCTGTACATTACCACTGTCATGGCAAGCAGCAACCTGCTCTTAAGTCTGCAGCAGTTCCTTCTGCTGTACCATCAGAAAAACATGACAGTGCACACAGTTGGTGTCTTGGATCCACTACTTCTCCTATTTATGATTTTTGTTCCTCTTCCTCGAATTACTGTATGTCTCTTAGCTGTTGTTTTGTTTCCTGGAGTGGGAAGTGGCTTTGCTGTCTTTCTAGAACAACACACTGTGAATCCATGATCAACTTTTGGGGGCTGTAAGCACCACAGCAGCACAAATAAGACAAATGTAATGAGTTATACAGCTATTTGATGAACTGTTGATTATTTGGATTTCACATAGGGTCATTAGAATGTAGTTTTATGATCCTTTAAACACATCCGAAATATGCACACAAAGCGCCTGAGCACATTTTAAACGCCCTCAGGCACACAGATAAGTCACTCTGGACCGAGACGAGAGCAATGCCACCACCAGCCTGTGAGTGAGGCTCCTCCCGAAGAGGTGCATGTTAAAGGGTCCCTAAGCACACTGGACAAGTTTGAAAGCCATTCTCACTTGGAATCCTTTTGAGAACCAACCCTAAATTATCCAGACCTGTTCCATTGAATTCCTCAGATAGCAGAAACCAGGCTTAACAAAACATTATTTTTAAGGCAGCCTACGAGTGAAAGTACCTTTTTTCTTCTCCATGATACTTGCTGTTCCTCAAGGTCACCTTGCTATACAAATCCTCGCCAGGGTTCTCCTACTTTAACACTGAGGTTGCTCCACGTGATGGAAGTTGCTTCTCTCCCACCGCCTTCATCACCTGTAATAAGAAAAGACAGCAGAAAATGAAAGCTGGCTCTCGTTAACAGCATCAGTTACAGGCCAGCAGCTGTAACGTTGAAAAGCGCTGCCCGTCACCAGCCTACTGCTCAGCAATTGTAACGGGCCAAGGGGTATCAGGGAGATTTTGCTCTACACTGCAAGAGTGTGTTCAACACACGCTCTTGCTTTCAGTATCATTTTAAATTGAAGTCTGTCATAGATTATTCATTATTTCATCCTTCATGATACTTAAGTCATAGTCTTTAGTTCTGCTTTCAGAAACGTCAGACCAATGAGACAGAGTATTATTGTATGTATAGGACAGGGGCATTTATAACAAAGATGTATACGGTGCCCTGAAATGCGGTAAGCTAAAGAGACAGGGCAACGGGACTCCTGGATTTACTCCTAAACCTACTTTTAAAACACTGAGTTATTTGCAATACCTAATTAGTTCCCTTATCCAGTCTGTAAAATGTCACTGTCTTACAGGATGCTGCAAAGGTAAATTAAAATGCTGTACATACTTTTTTTACAAATAATTTTGACCATTAATTACACGTAGAGACAAAACCTCAGGGAGACAGGGTCAATATGTGATACTGCTTCTTCTCAACAGGCGCAGAGCTGTCAGCAAGAGCAAAGAATCCATATTATCTGACCACGAGCGTGAGGCTGTCAAATACCAGCCAGCCGTACAGGTAGAAGAGGACACCATGGACTTCACACTGGAAGACTCTGTTCTCCTTCCTATGGATCCAAACCTGGAATGCCACAGCCCACCTCCAGATTACAACTCCGTCATTCACTACTCGGCCCCTCCGGTGTAACCAGCCCAGCCTGCACAGGGCACCTCAGCCACGCCAGATTCTTACGTGCCTCCATGCCTGGATAAAGAGGCTGGGTAAAAATGAAAGGGAAATCTGATACGGCAATGGTTCATACGTTTCTCCTGGCACACCTCTGATGTCAACAGAAGCATTTTAAGAGCATCCTCTTTGCTATCTTTAAAGGCCTACTGCAACACGCAGTAAATTAAAATTCTGTCTATCAGAATCGTAAATAGGAGCTGTAACCCAGAATTGCTTCCACTCCTTCCTCCCCTAGCTGGGGCTGTTCATTGGCATTTGCAGATTTACAGGTTCCTTCACTCACATTTTACTCCGTAAGAGCCACCAAGAGTCATGTCAAGCTAGCTGGGAAAACAAGAGTCACTCTACCGGTCCTGCACACGCCCTGTGGGGATTGTTCAGTGTGATGCTGTGAGGGACCAGCTGCAAACAACAGCCATACACACCACTGTTCCACTTCTGGAGAAAATCCAGAACTGAAACACCATTCTTAACTTGGGATCTCATCTTCCATAAATATTTTGGAAATATTTTGAAATCTAAAATATTTTGGTTACAATTTGTGATTTAATAACTTCCACTGCCTATAGGATACAGCCCTAAAAAGGATCTGGCACAGAGAAAGCAGGTTGTACTTGGTCTTTTGGGCCATCAGGGCACACAATGTGGTTTAAATCTGTTTCCCTGTGTTTTCTCCTTGTTCAACCAGCAATTTATTTAGCATGCATGCAATAGGGAACCTTGATGGAGATGCATCTGCAATAACCACGAGGCAAAATCACTGTCTTAAGTAAGAACCTTCTTCAGCTTAAACAGACAGCATTTCCCAGCGCACGTACACATGTTTGTGTAAGTGTGCATAAAATACTAAAAAGTATTTAGTAAAAAGGAAAAAAAAACAAACCAAAACATAACATTTCCTTTGGATTCTGTGGCAGATGCCCAGCAGTTTGATGCTGGGAATACTGGCCCACGCTGAACTGTAATGATATGTGACATGTATTTGTCCGAGTGTCTTGCCAAGGTAGATATGCTATGATAACGCAAGGCCCCCTGCATTGAAACCCTTCATGGGTTCAGGCAACTCAAAGCTTTTTTTGCAGCCTGATCATGCAGGACTGACTGGATCACAAATTCTCACATTTGAGAAATTCAAAGTGTGTTGTCCCCTGCCCAAAAGCTGCGTGTGGCAGGGACTGGCGCTCTGCAAGCACACGTACCCAGGTCCCATGCACATCCCACGTGTACTCACAACAACTTCAAAAATAAGCAAATAATGCCTGTCATTTAATGTGCTATGTAATCATTGGAGATGACTTCAGAAATCTAGGAAGGGAAAAGGTATCTAGGCTGCAAGTATAAAAAGCAAGGATGAGAGAGATGTTCGCTGACAGCCAAGGCTACAGCCTCCTAAGTTATAAGCCTAAAGCTGCAGATTACTTTCTCCCTGTGCAGTTTCCTCCAAGGTCTGCACAACGCTTTCCTTTTCTTCTTAGATTTGGAACTGGTTTGACTACTTCAGAGAAAGTGAATTTTTCCTCATGACTACAAACTAAAGGAAGAAAAAAAAAAATCCAATGCTTGCAAAACAATTATACTACCTTGGCGAAGACAGCCTACACACCCTCGCAGCGGCAAAGAAAGCATTTCTGGATGGTTGGTTACAGTTGCTTACATTGAAATCAACACAAGCAAGCCTCAGGTATTATAGCAAAGGGGGAGACAAACCTCCAAACCCCATCCCACATTAACTGTGAAGGACAGGCTCTTGGGAACTGCGCTTCTCCCTCTCCTCAACTTCGGATCCGACGCGTTAAGGAAACCGCCCGCAGGAACTCACGAGCCCCGTGTTCATAGCAGGATAGCTGTGGTCTGTGGTGGCTTTACGGTCATTTTTGCACTTCTTTGTATTTTAGTACCTATGTATAAGTAGAGCTAGTCATAGAACAGAAGAAACTACTGCGAAAGAGCTCATCTGATGAGCCCCTGAAAGCTCGTTGGATCAGTTTTTCATCAAACAGCCAACTAACTCTCTACAGCTCTGATCAAATAATCACTTCTTTTGGAAATAATTTATTCACATAGCAAAATGAAAAAAAAAAAAAAGGCACAGACAGTTTGTCTGGCTCTACTGTTAACGGCATCAGTGTGAGATGGTTTGTCACTGTGCCTTCTTCTGTAAGGTAAGAAAATGACAATGTTTAAAAAACCTTTGCTTAGAAACCTTAAAATAAGCATATGTAGGGAAAAAAACTTGCAAGTATGCTCTCTGTGTTGAAAAAGAATGGGAAGCACTGCTGGGTGAACTGTCTGCTTTGAAGAGAGCTGAGTATATCACCTTTCCAGTTGATCAAGGATGAACTGCTGAGGTTTCTCCGAGACTGGAGGAACACGGAGCACGTTTCCTGCGCGGGACCCAGGCGAACACCCCAGTGGAACGCTGGCAGCCAGGTCCCTTTCCGGCGCTCAGTAACACGCAGCAGCCTCTCCGCATTGCACAACGTGATGTGAAAACAGTGCAGGCTCAAGTGCTGAAGACACATTTCAAAGCACTGGTTGCACTCACAGCCCCCTGAACACCGCGGGCTCCTCCGCCGTGGCAGAACCAACAGCCGCCTCGAGCGGTAGCGCTGCCATTTCTTCCCAGAGCGAAGACCCCCAACCCGCAGTAACGGGGAGTCCTGGCGGCGGCGAGTGACTGATGTTTGGGCAGCTGTGTTTCCAATGTTCATTCTGAGCGGCAGATTTTTTCCTCCTTACACTAAATGTAACAAGCAAAAGTATTGCCTGAAAAGTATTATTGAACATATGTCTTCTATTTTATTTACTAATATTTTGTTTGTCTTTTTCTCTCCTCCCTTAATTTAATTATTGTTCTTTTCTTACCATGATGTATATAGTTTACCCAGTAGAAACAAATATAGCGATTCATTTATACGGTAAAATCTGTAACATTTTAGTTAAAAGAAGAAGAGATACTCAGACATAACAGAGTTAACTATTGTTACTAAACCTTTCACTAACGCTTGCAGGCCAGGCTCCAGTTTACAGGACCCTTCCAGTGCCATTTCATAGCAGTTCCCCCCTTGGCTGTGAGCATCTCCGGCTCTCACTCACTCCTCACGTTTTAGGTTCCGTTAGGAAACAGGGATCTGGAGGGATCTGGCAGGTTTATCACGTTCCTGGAAGCATCACCGTGCAGCTCAAGTTAAGGCAAGGAATTCTCACTGCCTCTGTTTTAATTCAAGGCTGGTGTATTGGCTAGAGGATCAGAAGGGGCCAAATTGTTTAAGTGATGCGATGTTTATTATTTTTTCAGACTTCTCAGGGATTCTTATTTGACCTCTGTCAGCCACCTGCTTTGCCTAACCTGACTGAGCTCAACGGTAGCTGGTATTAACACGCACCTTTGTTTCCTGTAATGGTGCTTACTGCTACTGCTTTTGTCCTCCTGCAACCCCAGAGAATTAGGGCAGAGGAACTCAGCTCACCACAGAAAAGTGGTGTCTTCTCTCCAACAACCACCTGCCACATGGGTGTCCAAGGATAAGTGCCTTCACCCGCACAATACTGTTCAGGCTGGCGTTTTTAGCAACCTCCTCTTTTCTCTCCTTCTCATCTGTTTCTTGGTATTTGTTCTTCACAGTCCCTTTGGATGTTTTTCCCTGCCTTTTGAGCAAGATCAGGTCTAGGACTCGTTTCACTCTGCTGTTTCCTGTATATTGTCCTCTTGCAGAGGCTGAACTAGATAATCTAAAGCAAGCTTTTTTCACATTAAAAATTTTCCAATACAGGCAAGGGAAACTAACTTACATTGGTTTGTCTGGAAGCCTTTCTGTATCCTTCCCTGAATGAAAGCAGATTTTTAACCTATCAATTTTTCAATATTGGTATCTGGAGCAAAACAAAGGTAGATGACTATCCTCGTGAACCTCATCTTTCTCCTAGTCCTTTCTCAAACATTGAGGTTTCTCTGAGGTTCTTCCAAGTTATCCTCACAAGAAGGGGCTCCTAACCAGGATGCTGGGCCCACACAATCTACTCAGGATATCAAGGAAGGTCAGATAAAAACCTAAAGTCTGAGTAACAGTCTCAAACAATCACTAGGATTTGAACCCGCTGAATGCTGAAGATGCACACATTTAAGGCTGCCTGCTTAGGACAGATGTAAGCTGCTCTGCTTAGGACATCCCACTACCAGACACTGCTGCTCAGCTGGGCTGCTTGGCAAGGGCCTGGGGTAACCCAGGATAACCCAGGATCTCCAGGCACCTCTCTCTTTATTTACACTCTTGTACACTGTAGGAACGTTAGTTGGCATGTAAGCCTGAGGCTGGCCAGTCAACAGTTTGTGACTTCTCAACGATCCTTCACATTGAGCATTGGCACTGCCCTGCCACATCCCATCCTGCTTTACAAATTTGATCCAGGTGTAAGGGTGTGATCTTGGGTCAATGGTCTCTAGCTCCCACCAGCCCCAGCTGGACAACACCAGGAAACACTTGCAGGGAAGCACCACTAGCAAACAGCTACATAACAAGATAAAGCATTACTGGGTTTTCCCGGACATGGGAGACAGCCAGGATCAGTGTCATACTTGGAGATCAGCCTATAATGTTTTTCTTATTATAAAGTGAATGGAAAATACAGAAGGTAGCAATAATTCTTTTGTACCCCCCTGCAAATAGTAATGTCCAAACCCCGAGATCCATTTTCCTCTTTTTATATTAAGCCACAAAAAAAAAAAAAAACCAAACAAAAAAACCCAACCAAAACAAACAAAAAAAACCCCAAAAACAAAACCACAATAATTTTGCCAAAGTAATGACACCAGCACCATCTTCAGCAAGTAAAATTAAGGGAGGAGCTCTGGATTTGACCATATCAAGAGCCAGTCACTGTACAGGACGTAAGCGTTGAGCCCAAGGACTGGCTGGTTTGTTTGGCACGTGTTGTTCGCACATTGCGTTACCACAGAAATGAACCCTGACTGGACTGGGTCATCTGGGACCCCGAGCAAATAAGATGCCAAAGGGCTGTGGTTAGAGGAAGAGTGCGGTATGCACTGCGCAGTGTCCCGCTGTCCTGCCCGATAACCCTGTGCCACGAGAGCCAGCACATCCTTCCTACCCAATCCGTTTTCCCTTAGACCTTGACTTGTCAAAGCAGCTAATGAAACCTGGGAAAATCCAGTAACCGGGGACTTAAAGAAAATAAACCGAGTGCCATGCAACACTCAAAACACTAAGGAACGTTTGTCGGCCCTGTTCCTGTCTGTCTGAAGAATGTATGCACTGAAAACAACGCTTTCTTATGTAGTCAAAAAAAATGTACTGTATCTATTAACCAAAAAAATAAAAAGATTCTATATTTATACAGCTCAGGGCTCCTCCGTGTCATCTCTTGGCTTAAAAAGGTTTGCCCTTGAAGCAGCATATAAATAAACAATGCAACACCTTTGAGAGATTTTTACAAGGCATAGATCTCATATTAATTTCTACAGGGGGTTCAAGACTCAGGACATCAGCCTGCCACAATGTCGCTGCTCAGAGGTTTCCAACCAGCGCATTTGCTTAAAAGATTCATAGGTCTCAGAAAAGGCTGGCCCAATTTGCTGGAGAAAAGCACAAATGTAACTGCTGCCAAGAACAGTCCCCGAAACACAGACTGCTGTCTTGTTAAATTTTAAATAAGTAAATGGGACTGAGAAGGAAGACAAAATCGGAATTCTGCTTTCTAAATAAGACCCGTGTTCACCAAAGCATGCAAGTATGTAAGTCTGTGAAGATAACCTCCAGAACGTGGTAGCATTTGAGGGTTGTTCAGATTCAAAACTCCCGAAATGGTTTCATTTAGCTTACCATAATATTCTAAAAAGAACGCAATTAAATAATTCCCAACACACAGCCACAGAAGTGTTGTTGAATTCTCACTTGAATAAACCCCGCAGTGTTGCAATATAGACTGGCCCATGCTCTTATTTTGTACTTAAGCTCTAAGATTTAGAAGGCTAAGGAAAAAAAATCTCCCAACAATAGTCAAAGTGCAGCAGGCACACCATTCTCCTTACCAGCTGGGCTAATCTTTCCAAAATACTATTTCCCACTTCTTTTTCCATTTTGGTGGCACAGCAGGTAAGTACTGGGAGAAAAAATTCGAGATTTTTGCAGATTTTTACAGACTGACAAATACTAGTTTCTACTTATGTCTTAAAATAAACACTGTTATTAGGAAAAAAAGCGTATGTTAGCGTTTCGGAGCCACTCTTCCATTAGCACAATCTTAAAAGTTATTGGTCTATTTTGCTAGTCACATTAAAAACTACGAAGCACTCAAGTCACTTCAAACATTTCAGTTTCTCTTCATTCCCCGTTCTAAACAGTCCTAGAAATAAGTGTCTAAATTATACATGTCATTTGAAACGCAGCAATCTCCTTTCATCCACATAATGAGCGAGAACATTCTTCTCTGTAAACTGTAGAATGAACCCGTTCCTTATGTAAGGCATGAGTCACTGCACGCCAGGCAATACAGCGTCTCCTTTCTGAGGAAACTAATGTATTAAACGGTGGAAGGAAAATACACAAAATTAACTCCGATTTGCTTTTAGCACAAAATGTGAATTATTAATCACATACTGCTTGAGTTACGCTTGTGGAAGGTACTCTTACGGCGTGCCTTGGAAAAGAATTTTGGGGAAAAAAAAGAAATCAAGAAATGTAAGCTTTTCTCTTAGGTCTTGGCCAGGGTACCTAACTTCTCTATCATACATGATGCAAAAGATTTTTGCTTTTACAGCAGCAACATCTACAGATGCAAGACTAGAAAAAAATCTCAATCTAAATATTGAAACTTGGTGGTTTGAGGTGATAAAAATCCAAGAAGAAAATAAGAGACTAGCAAGAGAAAGGTTTAGGAATAAGATAAACAGGTTTTGCGGTGGTCACGTAAGAAAGGTGAGAAGAGAATCCAGTTGATCCCTAGCCAGGTCCTTTTTCCTTCTTCCCACAGCGAGACTTAACTTACGAGGGTTTGTAAAGCGCAAAGGCTCTGCGAGAGTGGAAAACACTGTTCTTTTTATACGCGTTGTATGCGGCGAGGTCCTTAAGCAGCGGGTAATAATTTTGTCTCAAAAGCGATGACGACTCCAGAGGATCCCAGTGCACACTATGGCTGGCCGTTGCCCGTTTGAGGCGGCGCACCGCATGCCCCTGCGGGCTGTACGGCGACGAGCCTGCGCTGCCTGAAGAGCGCGTGAAGCCCTCCAAGCGCCAGAAATACAACCAGTGTTTTGAGCAGGACTGAAGTCAGTTATGGTGAGTCGTAAGCGTTGTTATAGCCTGCTGAGTTAGTAGTCGTTAAAGCCTAGAAAAGATAAACTGTTCTGTTTAAATTGCTTCCTTCTACAAGGAACCGGAACGCAGGAAATATTAGTTCTGGCAGTTCACTTTGTCCTCATCCCCGCAGACGCACAAAGTGAGACCTGTCCGTTCCTCTCCTCACCGCAGAGTCAGTGAATACATACTCTGGATCTGCGCAAACCACAAGGTCAGACCAACAGGGCTCCTAAATATTCCTATCCCTTATTTCCTGAAGGGCCTTTAAGACAGGGCTGTTACTCCCAGGAAGTAACAGGACTGAAGGGTATTGCAAATATAAGCTGTCATAATATCAAATGCCAAGATAACGAAATTAATGAGGAGAGCCTCCCATACTCTTCCTATGCTTTTGTCACTGATGGCACTTCGTCTGAATACGTCTACGCAGAATCCCGTGGGTTTTAATCTAGCCTGTTCTTCACTGAAAAGAAATAACACCTAGTAAAGAAGAAACATTTCCTCTGTGGTTTGAGCTGTGCATCTTCCAGGTCCAAAGATTTTTCTTCAGAGTGTGGGCTGACCGCAGAGGAGACAGATGGAATTAGTCTGTCAGCCCTTCCTGGCCAGTGAGCACACAGAAGGGGCTTCGGTTGAAATGAGAACTTACAACGTGCTGTGAAGAATAAGTAATGCACGTAACGCAATGTAGGCACACACAACTGCCTCTCTTCCTTTAGTGGCAGGTGATTAAAGCACGATGCTACCTGTCCTAGAAAGGGCAGGAATCTATGTCTACACCCATGGTAACAATACTAAAGGATTAAATCTATCACTTGCCTACTTTCTAGGGCAAACTGCAGCTACACAGGTGGTTCACTCAGTTCAGTGATTTCACCCAGAGTCAGATTTGACTCATCTAAAGGAAGAAAAAGAAAAAGAAAACCAAAACACCAGCCTATTTCAAATATTAAGAGCGACATTAGGAACCTCATGAAATTCAACAAGGACGAAACCTGCACTTGTGGAGGACTAAACCCTTGAAGTGCTACATGCTGGGGACTGACTGGCTGGGGAAGAGCTCTGCCAGAAGGGCCCCGTGGGTCTTGGCAGACATCAGCTGAAAGCAAGCCAGCCACGTGCCCCAGCAGCATCCTGCCGTGTTAACGGCAGCACGGCCGGGAAGCCACTATCCCTCTCTGCTTAGCAGACCACATCTAGAATACCCCATCCCTCACCAGCACAAGCAAGACACTGATAACTGGACTGAGTCCAGCAGAGAACCACCAAGATGGTCAGGACTGGGAGCACTTGCTCTGGGAGCAGGAGCTGAGGGAGCTGGGCTTGTCCAACCTGGAGAAAGAACAGCTTCAGAAGGACCTAACCTCCATGGCACACAGGTCTAGCCTTACAAAATACGAGTGAGTCGTTAGCAAACAGGTCAGTGATTCACCTTGAGCCTCAGCAGAGCTCTGGAAATCACATGTAAAGCAGTATCTCAGATCACACTCTTGTCTGTATCAAAACAAAAGATGCGGCAACACTGATCTCGCACACAGAGGTGGAAAAATGGCCACCTTCTGATGGAAAAGTAAGCATAAGTTGGTGACTCTAAAAAAAAAAAAAAACAAAACCAAAAACTCACTGGCAATTTTATCTCATGGCTTCACCTATACACTTCTGCCTTTTATCTCCTCTTAATGCTGCTCTCCATCACTTGTCAGATAACTGTTGTAGTGTAGCCCCGCTCAGGGCCAAGCTACGCAGTCTCTCGCTCATTCCCCTCACCCTCCAGTGGGACAGGGAGGAGAACTGGTAAGCAAAAGGCAGCAAAACTCGTGGATTGAGATGAAACAAAAAATAAATTTAAGAGAAATAACAGAAGAAAACAAAGCAGAGATCAAAAACAAATACAGCACAACAACTCACAGCAAATCCTGATGTCCAGGCTCCTCCAGAGCAGCAGCAGGCTCCTCCCAGCACCCTCCTCACTGACACACTGAGCGTGGTGTCACACCGGACGGACCAGCCCTTGGGTAATTTGGGTAAACTTGCCCCAGCTGTTGGCTAATTAGTAACCTGCCCCAGCTGTGTCCCCAGCCATAAGGACCACCAGCTGTAGTTCCCCTCCCATCCCACCTGAAAGTTAACTCCATCCTAGCCAGAACCAGGACAATAACAAGTAGTACTCAGTGTTCTCTCACGCCGTCATTTATCCATTTAGCGCACCTAAATAGTGAGACTGGTCATTAGCTAATCATGGCCACTATGTTAATTGTGAACTGCCTGTTTCCCTGAACTTCTTTCAGCGTCACATTCTTACTATAATCCGCTGGAAGGACAAGTCTCCAAAATCAAATCCATTTCCAAAATCATTATAGAAAGTTTTTAAAAACAGAGGAAGACAGTCTCCTTTGCAAACACAGCAGGAATTTTATTTCCTCCAGGTCACGTGGGGGAAAGGGGACCATGCACCCGTCAATAGTACACGGTTCCTTGACCAAGCCAGATATGATGAGTGCTTCTCCTTTTTCCACAATTTTTTATTTTCGCGGTTGTTACTGTGAAAACTTTGTAATTTACAGTTCTTCTCCTTTGTCTTTCTTTCTTCCACTGTAACAATGCTAAAGAAAAATTCAAACCTGACAGCAGGTAAGATCAAAGAGACCAACAGCATAATGAAGTCCTTGTTTTCCTGCTGAACTAAAAAAAAAAATTAGCCCTGCAACTGCCATATGCAGGCCTGTGCCTTCTGCCCTTCCAGGATGCTGTGGATAAGCAATATTCACATGACTTTTTAAAGCTAGGACGACACGCTTGGTGATCCTCAGGGCCAGTGCAACAAACCTGGGCATCTCTGGACACTCTGCTTGGAGTAGCAGTTGATTATTTTTAAGCTGGACCATTGTCACAGTGAATTCCTCAAAAACCTAAAGGTTAATTTGCTTTTCATAACTGTGCATTAAAATAACCAAAAAACTAAGAACTTTATTCTTTCCTGGGAGAGTTTTGACCTTTTATTCATGTATATTTTTCAAATCCTGCCTTCCACTGTTTACGCCCCAAGCTAGGATGTCACAAGCCATCTCAGCATGGAGCAGAACTACAAAGACAAGCAGGGGTAAGGCAAGGAGAGCAGGTAGAAGGGGGTGAGATTCATGAATGTAGTGGATCAAGGTATGGGCTTCCTTAATCATGTCTCCTACAACATCTGGGATGTACAGAATTACTTTCCTCTCTTTCCCCAAAGCTTCTGAAACAAGCAACAAACCACCCTCATGGTGCAATGTCAAGACAGAAGCAGATCATGAATTTACAATCCCATGAAAGGATAGGATGGTGGACTAAAGCCAAAACATTGTCTCTCCAGGCACTGAAATAGCTAGATCAAAATCTGAACATCACAACTGACTTCTTGTCTCTCTGATGGATTGTTTCTGGACTCCAAGCTGCACTGGAGGTTACATCAATAATCCCTCCTACTGTCGTGCTGACTCATAAATGGATCAGAGCATCGCGCTGACACCTATTGACTCAGCATCCCTCTGCTGCTGAATGATATTTCTGTCTGTGCTGATGAAACACTGTTTGCCTTGATGCTAATCTTTGAATTTGCGAGATCCCAGATGCCTTCAGGATTTTGTAATAAATGGGAGATGCCAACAGATTGCAAAGAAAAACTGAAGTTGTCTTCATTTTCCTTCCTTCCCTTTGTATCACTACATCCTTCCAGGAAGGAAAAGCTAGGAATTGAGAAAAAAGTATGTGCTCTTCTTCAAATGATGCCAAGGACAGTTTTGGAGCTGGCCATGATGCATTGCTTCTCTCTGGTTTGTGACCAAAGTACCTGCTTCTTACTGGTGCCAGGTCCTGCACTGCTGTATCAAACCTCCTAAAGGGAACCTCTGCCCAAACACAGAGCCGCACTGATTCTGCATTCTCTGCCTCTGCTAGCCTACATGCATTTCAGCCACGGGAAGAAAGAATATCCCCAGCTGACAGAGACAGAAACCTAGATCCCAGATGGATCTAAGAACAAATTTTACTTATTCAAAGTACAGACAGAAATTTTCCCTAGACTTGAGCAAACTACAGCTCCTTAAGCAAAAAATGTGATTTTTTTTAAGTCTGCTTAAGGCAGTAATACTGCCCTAAATCATGCTGAGTAGTTCCCTCCTCCTAACATTATCCCAAGAGTGGTACAATTAATCATTTATTTCCTTATACTTCAGTTACTATTTAGGTGCCAGGGAGTTTTTTATTCAAGCAAGACTAACACCCATCTTTTATTTTTCTGTTTTAACCCCACTCAGTAAAGAGCAATATTTTTTACAGGCTTAAATACTAACTACTTACTGAACAGTCCGTAAGTAAAAAGAGAAATGGAACACAGTATGCAAACCCTGTCCATGCTGCCCTAGTCCAACCTGATATAATGGGAAAAGACCTGGAAAGGGAAAATAAGTACTCATGGTAGCCTGCAAATCTATGCAAAAGCAGAAGAATCTTGGTACTGGGACACTAATAAATTTTGCTGGCAACAAGGATTTAGGTAAGTCCCCCTGTCACCTAACAGACCGAGCTGCGCTGATATCTGGATGAGCGTATAGTCAGACCACTTGATTCTCACGATGTGTAGTATATAATCTATACTCACAAAAAAACCCCAAACAAACAAACCCACAAAACCAAAAAAAACCCAAACCCAAACCAAAAAACCCCCACCAAACGCCACAACACAGGCACAGAAAGGTTTAGGAGGTATGGGAAGACCAAGGACAGACCATCCATGCCACAGGTGGCCCTTCGAACAGGTACGAACCAGGCCTTCAAAACGCTGTCACCTCTGATGAGCAAGGAAGTTCAAATGCCTGAGGGCTAGCGCAGAAGCACTGAACCACCAAAACACCAAAACACCTTTTAGACCAGAAGAGCCCTGAGTTGAAGAGACAGAAGGTGAAATCGCACTTGAGCAGCGCTGCCATCCCAAAGCAGGACAAGCAGGGCAAAGAGCCAGAGCAGGGCCCAGCCGGGTCTCCATCTGCCTCCAGTTTTTTCCGAGGCCGTAACAGGCTATGAGCAGGCTTCTAGCAAAGTCGCAGGCATTTTTGCAGCTGGTTAATCCTTTTCACCATCATCAAGATGTCATCATAAAGTCACACCAGAATGAAGTTATGAAAATTATATGGCAAGGAGACAGTGGCAATCAGGTTGGCAAAACCAATTCTTACATACAAAAAGTAAAGTCAAAGCTCTACACTAGAATTTCTGGCATGGGATGGCAAAGCCATAATGGAAAGTTATTTTTCCAGCATGGTTATATACTCGTGAAGAAATGAGCATAGATCTATCCCACACAAAGAAAACTCCCATAAAAGGAAGAACTCCTCAGTATTGTACTTTTATTCCAAAATCTAGGTCCCCAAAAGTGACATGAAACATCATATGAAATATTTCTAGCATGACATTGAAAGGAAAACATTTCCCAGATAACTAAAAGAAGTTTGTCACATGTGTCTGCAAAGAATGCTTGTCAGGACTGTTTTAATGAGGAATGAAAAGGATTGCAAAGAGAGTCAATGAAATTTTAACGCAGCTGCAATATTTACATTTACTGGTGAAGATAATTTGCTCACAGAAAGACTGAAAATGTAATAATGACATTTCCTATTTCAATATTTTTGTTTGCCACAGAAAAAAAAATGCGTATACATTTGCAAAATCATTGCAGTCTATCACCACTGGATCATGTGTCTTACAGAGCTGAGAAAACGTGTAGGAACTATGAAAATTAGTGAAACATCAAGTTTGATCAATTCAGAGTAGACACTGCTTGTAAAGATGAGTGTCTCATCCTCACAAGACAGAAGAGTGACCACAGTTCTTTACGGGAGAAGTTTTCGGTTATGGATTTATTAAATTGCTAAGACTTTGCAGGTTTTTAGATGAAAGAGTCTGTGGATGAGATAATTTGTTTTCAGTTGAGTTAGTTGATGTCTGTAAGAGAAAAACTCCTTTAAAAAAGACTTGTGGAAGGCAAGTAAATACGTCCTGAATTTTTGAGAGAAAGACGTTAAAATCTTGGCATCTTTAAGAACTGAAAATTTATGAAGAGAATTGAACTGCCTTTTTTTTTAATATATAATATGCGTAAAGTTTCATCTCAACCACTTCAACGCACATCTAAAGGAAAAGACAGTCCCTTTGTGTACACTTCAGTGGAACTCTCTCTGCTTTGTGACAAGACAGACTCAAAAATCTGCCACATAACAGCTCAGTCCCCTTCATTTAAAACAGCCGAGACGCTATACTAACAGAGATGCAAATACGAGAAACGCTGAAATACAATTCCCTTTCTGTTAGACTCATTTGAGCGTTGACGTAAAGATTTTAAGGCATTAAAGAACACAGTGATCTCCTGTCGGTCCTCTGCCCCACAGCTTCTGCCACAGAATTTGACAATTACTCCCCAATCTACAGCTGGAACTAAAGAAGTCAATTCAGAGTGGGGTAAATTCACTCAACTCTGTATATAAAGTTATTGATCCAGGACACGCCGTCATTCTGGAAGTTCCTCCCTTCAAACAGATTTTCCTGTTATCTTTCTTTTTAGTATTTGAACAGATTTTGGTCATTTATAAACACTTATTGCTGACTGATCGTTGCAACAAGGCCACAGCAAAGAGGAATCCAAGAGCCATCTACAGTGTAACAGAGTATTTCAAAACTCTACTAAACCATCACCAAAATATCCTGATTACAATTATTTTGTGTTAATTATAGTAAAGAACTATGTGTCGCTGTAGTTTTAGCCATTTTACTAGTAATAAATGAAGCAGCATGGGACATTAATTCCATTTAACTTTTACTTCTGTTATTTTGGGCAAAGATTGTCGAATGTTTATATGAGAAAACAAAATAAAACTGACCTTCTCAGGTTTGACACTGTTCAAACAGGATGCAGGAGGTTTGACCAGTGTTGCACCATATCCACAAACACAGGTAACACGGCTCAGAAATATCACACTGTAAGAGTTCAGGGCTTTAATTTAAGAAGTAATTTTTACAGTAATGTATGACATATCAGGAGTAAGAATGTACTTTCAGATCTTGCACCGTCAACACGTGAGCAACAGATGACAACGAAGGAGCTGATCCAAAGCTTTCAGGGAGATTTATTTAAAGGGCGTTAAAAGCAATTTAAGGTTGCAAGACAGCAAATTAGACTCTGCAGCCTAGGAAGTGCAACTCAGCCTCAGACTGTGGGACTGCATAGAACAAGGATCCCAGCAGACAGCACAGGGTAGGTGGTTCACTGCCAGCTCTTAATTCCCTGATCCCAGATGCGAAAGTATTGGCAGCAACAGCCGAGAAGCAGCATATCATTGGTTCCGCGTTAAGATGCTGCAGCGTCCTCCAGGATGCAACCCAGTCAACACTAAGGTTCATTTTGGTCTCCCTCCAAGAAGCCCCACAAATTGATGTCTGTACAGCTAGCACAGCTGCCAAGGAAACCAGAAAGCGATATAGCCAGCTGTGAGAACACAGGGACATTGTGCCAAAAGTCAAGACAGGAGTGATTGTTGAAAGTTTCAGTGATTTATGAGGTGGAAACAAGGATGCAAAAAGATAAACAAGAAATTTCCATTTCCTACCTCATGTGCCCAGGGCACTGTACAAAACGACGCGTGACACCAGGTTGGTGTCAGATGTCTGAAGGACTACGCCCCTGAAAGGCACAATGCAAATGATACCAGACAGATAAACAGTGACTGTGAACACAAAATCCAATCACTATCAACTCAGACACAGCTTACGCACGAGAGTGAACACAAGAACCAGACCGGATTCCGGGAGAGAGTCTGTAGGTTTTGGGGGCTTCTGAGTTTATTGAGGGTGGCGGGTACAAAGAACTCTTTCTTCACCCAACACTAGAAAAAGCACCATCTGACTGTGCTTTCTTGCTAAGGCAGAGGTTAATCCAGGAAGATTAACCTTTTCCATATCCTTTCCGTAAAAGAATCTGCAAATCTCAACTCCCCAGTGTCTAAGAAGAAAGCTCTCTCTGAACTTCTTACGCTGATGCCGTAGAAATCACTGGTGCCATAAGCACATGGTGTATGTTGATTTTTCCAAAAGCCGCTGGATAAGGCAAATTCTGTTACCAAACAACTATAACAACAAAAAGTTTTATGCAAAATGCAAACTTTGCTATCAAAGCACTACGCAATCAGCTTGGCCGGCCAGCCAGACTACTCTAGGAAGCCAAGAGGGTGCGTAGAGGTAAGACTGTACTAGGGTAAAGGAGGGAACCAAACCCTAATTAGTCTATAGATGGGACAATATATATTCTGAAAGTGCAAAGTATCTTCAAACTATTAATTTCTTTCAAACATTTGGAAATATGAGGAACTTGAGCGAAAATTCACAGTATTTTTTAAGCTAATTTTGTTAATTATGCTGTTATTTCTGATCTTCTGTTGAAATGTGCAGTCCTCTGCCAAGTGTTTAGGATACCACCCACAGCACATAAATATCAAACCAAAAATATTTTTATAAAAAGTTCAGCCAAGTATTCTCTGAAAAACTTTGACAAAAACCACTCATCAGTTCAAGATTGCAGTTAGAATGGGGAAAGGGAAGGCAAAAATAGCTGCAGTCCACCTTTGCATTGTCCATCAGTTCAGACAGAACTATGAGTTCGGATTTATTTGGGAGCCGGCAGCCTTAGGGCTGTTGCACCTTCACTCTGAACAGAGGCCAGCAGCAGATAATCCTCAGAACAGCCAGCACAAAGCACACACTGCATTCTGGCCTTTCTCAGTACACCCAAAATAAGAGCAGATGCTGAGATGAGTCAGTGCCGGGGGATTCCTGCTTTTCATAAGGGTCTTTGTGCAATGGAAAAATACCTTTTATTCATAAACGCAGAAGGCTGGTGTACACCGAGCAACAATGGCTGTAAGAGAATCCCATTATTTTTCTTTACTTCCTCAGAACAGAGACTCAAAAGTGCAATGTCCTTGCCTGCAATCTTATTGCTAGCGATGCTTTTGTTAGGGTGCCTAGAGGCTTTTGTGCAGGCCACAGCAGTATGTCATTTTAGTATCAACTCCTGCCTTGGAAATTACTAAAATCCAGCACATCTTATGAACGAGAAATGAAATTGTTCTCCAGCAAACCCTAAAACTGCTCATGTTGCTGGCAGCTATGTTAAAACAAGGGTGTGCAAATAAAATTCCTATTAAAAAAAAAAAATGAATTGAACTTTTCAATAGAATTAGATTTGCCTGAAATTTTCTTAGCTGGCAGGTTCATAAACTACAACAGAAACAAAGGAGGTAAACCGAATCATTCTTTATGAGCTATAAAAAGGCAGCAAAGGGGACCAAAAAAGCACTTTTTGGAACTATTACGTCTACAAATGATAATTTCATCTCTTCCTGACAATAAATGGCTCCTACAGATTTGTTAAGGTTATAAGCTCATAAAATGCAGAGTAAAATGAGCTTCCACTAAATTTCAAACAGCACTCCCAGCTGCAAGGTGGGAGGGGATTATAAAGCCCCACCAAACCATCAGTCCCCAGGTGGCATTTGCTTTTACCAAGATTCTCAGTGACCATGCAGAACAGCAGTGTGTTCTCAGCAAACTTCCCTGCCGCTGACTGGGACTAAGAAGGAAAGGTGGGCATTCGGCTTCGCACAGCAAATCTGCTGCTGAGGAGCGACAGTGACCGGATCTGCAGCGGGCCATCGCTTTGCACGCTCCTTTCCTAAATATAATTACTCATCTTGGGTCCTGAGCATTTCTTGTCTGAAGCCCAGCTTGTCCAATTAACTGCACACGGCAAATCCCTGCGCCTGCATATTCTAGGGTCTGCAATACTCCGACTCCATCCAGACGATCCCTGGTCCCTCCTGGCTTGCAGATCTACAAACGAGCAGGCAGGTCTCGAGTGACTCCGAAGCCCTTCCATTTGCTCCTTGCTGTATTAAATCATAATGGATTATTTTGCCTTCCCTCCTCCTGCATTTCTAGTTAAAACCATTTTCCTCACCTACTCTCCTCAAGCAGCTGCCATGTAGTAATTCAAGCCACGCTGCACTCCAGAAGAGGCTGCATTCCCGAGGAGGGCAAATCGCCCTTTTTTCTACAAGGAATTTTGTAGAGAAGAGCGCTTCAGTCTGAAAAGCACTGCAAAACCCCATTGTTTTCAAAGACTTAACTGAAACCACTCTTGAAGGGCAATACCTGATTTGTGTCACCTTCATTCCACAGACTTCTAATACCTACAAGATCACAGGTTAGAAACACTTTCAATTGCCGCTCAGCAAGTGAATCCATTTGACTGAAACCTCAGAGCAATACACTAAATATATACAGCTCCTTCTGCTCTATCAGCTTTACACGCTCCCAGAACTACTCAGCCAAATAATAGGAACAATGGCTTTGCCTTTGGGAATTGGTTGTCGCAAGCAAAAGGAAGAGAAATTAAAGTCTGAGGTCAGACAGTCCTTTCACCAGGCACAGGATCCAAACCTGTCCAACAAAAAAAAAAAAATCTCTGCGTCCCTAAATAACCAAAAGCATCTCTTAATTGGTGTTTAAAATCTTTTGAAATTAAGTGAGAAGCTTCTGCTGGAAACTGCATTATGAAAGAGTGTAACTGGTCCACCTATAGCCCATTATGATACAGATAATATCATAAGCTTCTTACTGCCCCATCACTAATAATGTCATTAATGCTGATACTGATTAATACTCTTACTACATACCTGAGCAGAACAGTCTTCTCTTCATATCTGAAGAGCACTTTCAAGCCAACCCCTCCTTTTCACAGGTCCTGTGAAAGGTAATGACCCTGTGTTGGCTACACCTGCAGCTTTACCAGAGCTCCCTGGGCAAAGGCAAAGGGCAGTAGGAGACAGATCCATCGCTTGTTGCTGCTTACACTGCGCCGTGGATTGTATTTCCACTGCTCCAAGGGCAAACCCACTCCCTCACCAAACAGTTTTTTGAAAGGTAAACACATTTATAATTTCAAATAATGACAAAGCTGCATGGGATATCCAAGAGAAAGGGTTTCTTTGAAGTGAGCTCTTAAAAGAGTGAACGGCACGCTGTTGTGCTGGAAGCGAAGGGTCAGACCGTCCTAACTACCAACGTTTGTGCATATTCAGCAGTGACTCATGAAATCATGAGCCAGAGCTGGTGACCTGCAGAAATTCAGTAACAGCCAAAAGAGAACTGAACATTTCTGTGGGTAATTAGAACATCCATATTTAGAAGGGGTCAAAGAAATACAATATTAGAGGAGAAACAGAAACCCCTTGGGATTCAAAGCCAGAATACATGAGAGAAACTTTCAGAAAAGTTGCTTATTACATTTTCATCCTCTCTGCAACTTTTTGTACCTTTCTCTGAAACCTGCGGTACGACAAAATGCTGGACACTAAACATAGCAGCAGCTGGGTATGAGATGGCACCCCGTGTTCTCATGTAGCAGGAGATTTCAAAAACATTCCCCATGAAATGAGGACTAAGAGTTCCTCATCTGTACATACTGAATGTGAAGAAAACTTTGTCAGAAGAAACTGTAAGTGCTACACTCTGTAGAGTATCTGGGAAGTACCTGTAAAGCCAGTAATAACCCAGATACCTTCCCACTGGCCCGCAGGCCAGCATTGCACACCCCAATTTCCCTGTTACGCACAGAGGTACACACCATTTCTTAAGCAAGCTGCCTCAAAGTCCCTTCACCAACAGCTTTTAACACTGGAGGCCACTTTTGGATCATGGAAGAAGTAGAGCGCAGAGTGTGATAATACGCATTCCACCCCCGATGCCAGTATGCTTCTGTGATTTATTTCTTCCCTCCCTTCTGTTGAAATCAAGTGTACAAATGGAAGAGCTGCACTGTGATGAGAAGATCTCATCTACATAGTAAAGGACTCCGCTTCACGAAGCCATTTCAGTATCATCTGTTCTGTGGCATTCCTAAGGCTTGGTTCCAAATCAGGAACATTTCTCTAGTGCTCAGCTCAGCATTGCTCTCAAAACACAGGTAGGCAATCCAGACTGACAGTCCCGCTCTTTCAGTATCTGCATGTCTCTCCTGGAAAATGAGGCTTCCTCACTAGGGACGTGCCTAGGAAAAGTTGTTTTGCGCATGCGAAGGGCGGCGCAGGAGGCACTATCCCGAGACGTTTGGCTATAGCAGCCATTTTGTTAGCTCTTCCGAGAAGCCCAGTATTAATTCTGGCAGCTTTGTAGGAACACTTGATGCAGCTACAGCCACAAGTGTGCCTGATGTAACTGCAATGCACTGATGCTCAGGAACTGCACTGCAAATCATCTCCTTGATGAGTTTCACGTTTTAATTTTTTTCCAGAGGATAAGAAGCTGTTAAGGAAATTGCCATACCTATAATGTCTTGTACAGAGCGTTTTGAGGAAGGGGTCAATAAATGTCATTCAACAAATCTCTACACAACAAATGGGAATGTGGGTGCCTTTCAGAGAGTCTGTTAACGTAGCACACAGAGTGTGGTAATTCAGCCTCCAAAAATTCTCATACTGCTTTCATTAAAGAGTGATTCCCTGGCTTTTTTTTTTTTTCTATTTCTAAAATTGACTTACAATATCATTTAATAAAACAAATTTACTGAGCTAAAATAGAGTTAATGGACTGTATTAAGTTTGCAAAAACTGTAGACCTGATTTCCTCTTATATCACTGCAAATTCAGCGTGACTCATCTTGACAGTACGTATGCCCACCCAGGCGACAAAGGAATCAGACCGCCATGGTAGGTTCTCCTGACCATCTGCCATGTGAATACTTCTAGCTAGTCCAACAATATATTACCTGGTTTCAGGCATTCTAATTGACTACGGTTTTTATTTTTTCTGCTAATTTATTCACCAGTCATATAGTCTTCATGTGGCTAATAAGAGAACTCACTCAAGCTTGTCTAAACATTTTATAAGTATGAACACATTATCTCTTATTGTATCTCCTTTGCCTGCCTATTAGTCTCACAATAATTAAAATAAATGCTTCTTTAAAAAAAAAATGTGACTGGGAAACTCCATGCTAAAAGGCAATAATTATTCCCAAGTTCATTCTTAAAGGAAGCAATAACACAAAATGATACAGAACCAATCAACAAGCGATAGAAACTGCGTGCCTTGAAAACAAGGTGCTCGCTTTACACCAGTATAAACCTCACTGGAGGATGTGGCATTACACCAGTATGAACATTAACCCATTCCTGGAAAGACATGTGATTCATCCTGAACAAATTACTTACCAATTACACTATATTGAAGACTTCCTTTAACTTTGCTCTTTGTATACTCAAGGCCTAGGTAAGTGGAACAAATCCTGGAAAAAATGGAACTAAAGTAATCCATGGCTTTTCGTTGATGTCTAAGTTTATGTCAGCCCACAAAGTAAACACAGGCCTAACAACCTCATTAGGTACTAATGTCATGAGGTGGCCATTCCGGTGATGACTGCGCTGATAAACAATTGCAAGTATTTATAGCCTACTTGGACTGTAAATTAGAAATACTAGATGAAAAAAGAAAAGAACAGGTTTGAATTACAGTGCTCTAAGTTTAAGTTCTACCACAGTAATCCCACTTCTCTGCTATTTTTATTATCACAAAAGCATTCTATTTCATCTTCCCCAAGGTGAATAGCACAAAGGCATATGGAATAAAATTAATTTGCCTTCTTTAGGACTATTTTATCATCTTATTTTAACAGATTAATAACAGCAAATCTCTTCTGTACAGCAAATCTTTCTGCCCTTTATTCTACACTACTATGTATGCAGCCATATACATGGTCTCATACGTACAAATGTAAACAGTGAGAGTAATATTTTAAGAAGCCAAGAGCAAAAAAATTGAAGGGGGTTATATAAAAATAGTCCTCATTAGAAAGGCAAACAGCAATATTACCATAAGAGCAACATTCACTCAGAATGTGCATTTCTGTTCACTCTTTTTAATAGAATCTTCCTCCCATTTTCTTTCATTTAGAAAGCTGAATTTGAATTTGTTCTCTGTGTTTGCTGATAGAATAAAAATCTGTCAAAATTGCCCCTCACTCTGTTAGCCCTCTGAAAACGAACTGATGCCATTACTGAAACGAAGGCTGACCTGTAACCAATGTCGTTATTAGCACGTAGACCACTACACAGCTAATAGATCACTGCAGAAACAGATGCAGGCAGATCCACAGCGTACACGTAACGGTTAAACCAGATTTGTTTCCGTGAGAAGACAATGAAGGCAATTCAGGGATGTGAAGCTGTATTCCAAAACCTCTCTGGAACAACCTGACGGGACTCTGTTAGGGCTCCAGTCATTTTGACAAGCCGCAGTCTCGACGGCGCAAGGTACGTCTCCCATTTTGCAGAAGTCCTTTGCACATCCAGTCATCCAGCAGCCTTCAACTAGCAAACAAGACCAACCAGGGCCTGGTCCCCCGACAGCACTGTGATGTCTCCCCCAGAGCCACGAGGCATGGAAGAAGCAGCCCCGCCGTTGGCTCTCATCTCTAGATAACAAAGCAAATATCTCCAAAATGTAACCTGTAATCCTGTCCAGAACGCCTTTTTTTTCCTGCCTGATAAGCAAGTTTTACTTCTTCCTGCAGCCAAGGGACTCACTATTCGCAGTGAACTTAATCCAGGTGTGCTCAAACTCATACTCAAAAGGTGGCTGGGTCCTATTTCAAAAATAATCACGCTTAGCACTTCTTATGTTCAGGGCATCGATTAGACAAACACGTAATTAGCATTAAGCAAAGAAGCATTTCACAGAGGACCAAATACTACACACCTAGGATAACATTTTGGTAACGTTTGGGATTGGCAAACAAGTTGGCTGCGTTCCTGACCTCCCCCTTTGCTTCCCACCTGCAGAGCAGGGAAGGAAATCAGCAATCCTCTTCCTCACGGACACCTCTCGGAGCCCACCGAGCCCCCAGCAGCTCTCCAGAGCTGCCATGGCCACGCCGAACGCAGCTATGACGCAGTGGCGCGACGGGCTGGAGTAATGATGATCAGTCAGAGACATCTAATGGCGAAATTAGTGAAGTGAAAGTCTTTCTGCATCCCTGGCAAGGCTCTCACTTGGAGACAAAAGGAGGAGAGCTTCAGAGCACAGATCTTTAGATACAGGACTGGCTTTGCTGTTTTGAGATGGCAGAGGGGGTACTGCAAACTGGTACAGACAGTTCATGGGAGCATCGCATGGGCCAAAAAAAAAAGCAAAATAAAAAGCACAGAAGTATTTTGGATAACAGGGTTCCAGGTGTTTTGCTCAGCTCAAGCAGAAAGGAATGTCCCATATCCACTAGAATGACTACTTGCTAAATGTTGGGGCTAGATTTCCATGTTTAATTTAATTTCTGCTGTTTGCACCACCCCATGTAGTCTTCTTAACCACTGGCACCTCAGCACCCTTTTAAGTTGTATCCCTGTCCCACTAGGTCACTGCTCAGCCCAGTGACTCAAAGGTGACAATTGTATCTCTCCTCATGAGTCAGCGTGATCCAGACTTGAGATTAGCATCTGACAGTTCAAAAGAAAGAGTTGGCAGATGATAGCGCTTCTTGATAGACAGAAATGTTTTAAATAAGCAAAGAAAAAAGGTTTAGAAATCGGAGAAAGACAAGAAGCCTAACAGGTTATCCATTCTACACCTCTTACTAGTACCGATCTATCCAAGATACTTATTTCTAAAGGGATAAAGCAAAAAAAAAAAAAAAAAAGGAGAATTAAGAATTTTAGCCTGATATGGGGCAGCCCAAGCTGGAGCCCTGTTCTTTCTGTTCCTTAGCCCTCATTCATACAAATTGCACCCACCTGCCAGGGAAGCTTTACAGCCCGCTCCTCCCACAGCTCTGCACAGCACAGGCAAGCTGGTACCAAAGATGTAATTGCTGAAGGAGCTTTGTGTCTTTCAGCAGTTCTCTATTCTGTTTCTTTTAAAACTTTTGTGAAAACAAGTAGGAATTAAATTATAGGTTTAGAAATACCTTATTAGTCACTTTTTGCTGACTCAGTTAGAAAATCCAGCTCCCTTCCCGAGTGTGCTCCAGTAAGATGGCATTAGGAGGGGGAAAAGCCAACAACCCGGTCTCCCCTTGCTTTGCCTTTCTTCTGCAGAACTAGCCTGTGGGTTCTGAGCGTAACAAAATGGTCTATTGCCCAGGTCAGTGACTTTAATCATTCCTTTTTATCTGTGTCTAAGTGTCCTTCTTTAAGATTGCAGGTGCTTATCTTATTGTGGATTAAAATTTTAAAAGCCAACCTCATCTCTGAAATTTTGTTAACCTGTAGGACTTCCCCATGGAGGGGCAGAGAGGAAGAAAAGCTCTGAGCTTGTAGGAAAAAAAAAATTAATTCAGAAGACCTTTATGTTTTTATGATCTTCTGGTTTTTGTCAAAAAGTATTATAAAATGTGTAACTCTCAAAACAGTGATTTTATTTTATGAAAACCAGATCACTGGGACCTACCTCAATATCTAAAAATTGAGGAAATAATATTTACTAGTTAATTTTAAAACATTAGGTCAAAATAAAAGAAATCTGCAGCTTCTAAGAGAAATGATGAGATAGCTGTGGGAGCTGCATCACCACTGTAAACTCTGGGATCCAAAATGGGCTGAATGCAAAAATTTACCTAAAATGATAAATAATTTTTGAGGTCCTGAATTCACGGGGGACTTAAGTTTGTTGAGTTTGATGGGTTTTGTTTTGTTTTTACAAAATTTTCTTCCGAATTGCAGAAAACTGATGTGTAACACTTTATTTTCATGTTCTGAGATGGGATTTAAAGGTGCACTCTTAAATTAATACAGTTAATGCAATGATAGTCAAAGTAATGAAAATTACATCCTACCACCTGCTAAACTGGCCAAGGTGAAGTTCAGGTGGAAACTGCAGCTTTCTGTAGTTCACAATGAGCTGCTTTATTTCAGTTTCTAAACTACTCCGTCCAGGACTTTGAAGTCCAAGTCTTGACAAAGCCTGATAATTGAGTTCCAGGATTTTTGAAAAATACACAAAGAAGCCTCTACATTTACTTCATAAAAAATGTTAGTCAGTAAAATTAAATGTAATTAAACTAAAATGGCCTGAAGAATATGGCTAATAATCAGTGCCTCTCTTTATAGAACAGCTGTTGCTTTCTTTTAGCTATTTTTACAGCATTTTCTCCAGTCGTCGTCCTCTAGCTTAGATAAGACCTGCACGGGCAGTATGTATGATATCTCTTTGTATTTTGTGTCCTTGTAATAAGTCACAAGATTTTAAAGTCCTAGGGAATCCAATCATGCAACAGGCAGAATTGTTCTAATAGAAGTCCATTGGGTCTTATCTCTGTGAAACTCCCGAGGAAATTTTTCCTCAAAGATGGAATGACTTAAAATAGGCTTTGAGCAAAGCAGAGAACTTGAAGTTGACTGAGATAAGTACAGGCCATCTGGAATTTTGAGCTGTAATGGGCCTCAGGGGCTGGAAATGAACTTCCTCCCTCCAGAGAGGACAATGTGTATTGTAGCCTCTTCCATTCCTGACTTACGCGTGTTAAAGCTGTTTGCTGGCGTGACTCTTTACTGAAGTTGCAGAAATTCCTTTTAATCTCTGGGAGAGGCTAACGCAGTCTAGGATGTGTTAAATTACTTCTGCAAACAATCAGTTTCTCCCATTCCTTTCTGGAACAGCTAAGTACATGAAGCCCCGTTGAATACATAAAGCTGATGCTATCCGATTTCCTCTGGGTTTAGATTTGAACGCTGACGTTTTTCGCCCGCGTTCCTCCAGATACACCTGCCTGCTGACTGCGCGCAGTTTTCACTCTGGCGCAGAACTGAACGCCGTACCCCCCAGCCCAGCCTCACACTGTACACACCTGCAGCACCCGGCTGGCAGGTACTACTTCAGATCGCGGGTACAACTGCTGCCTCCCTCGCAGATCCCAGCTCTGATGCTCTTCAAAGATAAGATTTAGATGAAGTTCCACGTGGAAATGCTCTGGTACATCCAGTTTAAGTGGTCACTCTTTGATTACTTGATAACCTACCAGTGCTTGCTTATTTATTTTCTAAAATAATCTACATCATTTTTTAAATTTGTCTTAGTGGGGAAATTTTGCCTTCTAGCCATATTGTAACACATGACAGGACGTCGTGTCTGTCACTGCTTCATGCTGGGCTCTCCCAGGATTTGATATCATCTCACTCCAAATAGTTAAGATAAACAAGAATTTTTGTTAACTTTGCTATATAGATCTGAAAACACTGATTCTGATCTTTTATGGAAAAGAGGAGAAACACATTTACAAATGCATACAAACCAGTTCACAAAACATTTTCTGGTACCTTGGTAGTTCACGAAAAATTGCAATTTGGCTGTGATAATTCAAATTATATTCATTGGCTAGCAAAAAAAAAAGAGAAAATAAGATAATCCACTGTATCTTTCAGTACTGAGTAACTCTAAAATATTTTGAAGGCTTTTTGTTGGTTTATTTTTTCTCTACAATTTGTAACTGGTATTAGAATAATTACATTCTTTTAACAAAGTAGGGATGAAAATAAGAAATCCCTTCTTTCACCAAAATACCTCAGACTACATCAATGCCTTTAGTGAAAGCAGAGGATGATTGCCTGCGCTTAAACTCTCTGTGGCTCTGAACAAATTAGTTTCATGAAAGCTTTTAGATGCTGAAGATTTTCTGTTTGAAATTGGCCTCCTGTCATTTAATAATTAACAAAATTTTTAAGGGTAGCTTAAAATTTTGTTGCTTGTGTTGAAGGCAAAGTACTTTGTATAGTAATTGGATTTTGGGATCTATGGATTACAGTTCCAAGTAACAAGATGGCATATCTCTTACAGGTGAATATTGGAGACGTGGCTGTAGAGCTGGGTAGGCATTGCTGTTTTCTCTCTTCAGTGATTAATTCTGTCCTTGTACTCCGGAACCACTGCTGCACTTGATTCCTCATTTAAATGCAAATACTGCCCCTGAAAAAGAAGTTCCACTGGTGTGCAGTAAGTTTAGCAGCAGTTCCAGCTGCTCCCATTGTGATGCCTGTTAATCAGGACAGCTCCTGTCCAAAGGTGACTGACTAGGCAGCTACTCCATCCTCCGATGAAATTAAAATAGGTCGCTCGCATAATTCCTGAACGGTTCCAGGCACGGAGTTCAACAAGGCCTTTGTGAATGACATAATTCATCCAATTCTACAGCTTCCCTATTTCAAGATAAATGTGTTCCTGTAGAAAGTTGCTTTATCTGGAGGCTTTTTTACTATTACTCTCCTTAATGATCTGAATTACTTCCCCAGTTAAAAAGATGTACATTTTAAGTGACCTGGCAGATTTAACATCCTACTAGTTCTTTCTCTGGATCATTTTTACTTCCAATTCAGCAAGGTGCAAAAGGAGTTATTATCTACTGGGTACAGGTACTGTTCTCTTCTTGGTTATGTCCACAAAGAAAGAATGGCCTTATACCAGGGAGAAAAACTCAAATTTAGGGTATCAATTACCTGTGATTCCAGGTAACTTTGATTTGCCAGTGCCAGCTTATGGCACAAAGAGTTTATGTATGGATGTTTGTGCTTGGCCAGTACAATCACAGGAGGTATCTTCTGTGCAAAGGGGCACGTCACTGCTTGCGTCATTGCTTGCGGTATTTCTAACTACGGAGTGGCTCTGCCGCCTTTTTGCTTACTATTTAGACTCAGTAAGAGTGAATTGTTTCTGGATAACACATTTAAATTCCTTTTACATTAGCTATTTATGTGTTCATGAAACATTTATTCCAAGTGATCAGGAGAAGCTGTTCCTGATCCCTGCAAGCACCACAGAGTTAAATCTTTGAGAAACAAGCTGTTGCTGTCGCTGAATGGTTCCCTAGCTACTGGTACTCAAGCCTTCCCAGAGGCAAACTAAACCAATTCTGGAATGCTCCCAGACTCTATCAGCTACTGAAATGAACCTCCTCCTAAGATACAGTTTGTTTTCCATGGGTTAGCTTAAGGCTCTGACGTAGGCACTTCAGCAACGCAGAGTCACACTGGGCTACGGAAACATCTTTGGGGTGCTTTGGTTGTGCCTCATGTTGCTAAGCTGATAACCAAGGATGGTTGGTTATCAGGTCTCTGAATTGCACTCTATGAATTTTGGATTCAAGTCTCATAAAGGGAGATGGAAGGACAAAAGTAGTCTTCTCCAGTGGAGACACCCAGAAGCACAAGACACAAAGGTAATTTCTACCAAACCAGATATTTAAATCACTCTAGTTTGGCCCACTGATTACGCCAGTACAAGATTTATTTTGAAGCATAGTACGAAGGAACGCTCCGTGAAAATAAGAGGCTTTACAAATAATACTGACCAAAGGAACAAGTCAGAGCTGCTTGAACATTAATTTGATTCACAAATGCCTTTTGAGGTTTGGAAATATATTTTTGTTCTGTATTGGGACATAAAGAAACTCTGTGACTATAACTGTGCTTATCTTCCTACTGCTCCAACTCCAGTCTCCTAAAAGGGACAAGTCTCCCCCAAGTAAGGGAAAATCTGTTTTTAAATATTCATCCATGGAGTAAACTGTATCAGTTTAAACCTAGAGACATCTGGTAAGTCATTACGATCTGGTTTATTAACAACACAACTTGAATACCTAAATCCTGTGTCTTTGACCACAATGTATACTGTAAAAACTAAGCTGATTTTAAAGGAGACTATTGTATGCCATTCCCAGCAGAGTATCGCATTGTAACACTTGGCAAGATTAGCAACAGTTCTTTAAAGTTTTTAATGTTAAAATAAAAAGTGGTAAATTGTTTTATGAACTTCTACAACTATTTTGGATCCTAAATTACCAGAAATCACCACTTACTTCAGCATTTTAAGCCAGCCCTTGGGTCCCCCTTTAAAAAAATAGGGGAGAATATGCCGATGCAACTTTTGGAAGTAAGAAACAATTTTTAAAATTTAGGAAGTTGACAGCCTCTGAGACTACTTACTACCAAACCAGTGCAATGCATACAATAAACTCTTCAAAATCTATCAACACAGACCTGTACGTACCTACCCCTTTAGGCATGTCCCCCTTCTCTCTCCAGCTCTATACATTCTGCCTTTCTCCACTCACCTATTTTCCCTGCCCCCACAAGCTAGGAGAGAGGAAAACGAGAGGACATAGAGACGGGCTTCTTAGGGCTAAGCAGATTGAGTGTTTCACATTTCCATTGCAGGGTCAGGTTTGGAATAGTTGAAGCTTCACTTCTTTCCTAGCACTCAGCAACTGCTAAAGGTCATCTGGGGTTAAAGGCTGCTGAGATATTTCCACATGGCACCTGCAGACCGCTCAGGATTAGTAGGATTTGTCCTTGCACCAAATAAACACCAAAGGCATAGCAGGAGAAGAGAAAGTTATTTAAAGGCTCTCTCTAGCTAAGGTTGCAGGAATTTCCTCCTGCGTGGCATCCAGCTGGCCCACCTGCTCACCTGCAGCAGCTCCAGAGGTGGGAGATGGCGTGCGCTGCAGCAGGCTTCTCTGCTGGCCTGCGCAGAAGGGAACTGCTCCACCCGCCACCACGCTGCTGCCTTGTGCAAACAGCAGCCTCCAGAAACCTAGGGAGGCCAAAATTAGACACAGCAGCTCAGATAACCTTGGGAGATATTGCAATCTTTTCCTTTGTTCATTCAGCATCGCTCGTACAGCAGGCCAGCTCCTGAAGCACTATATTTAGCTCAGGTTAACGTCATTTGGTCACACATGTGGATGCGTTTTACCCACACGGTATGTTTGAGAGTTGATAAGCTCTGCCTCCACACCCTTCATTTTGTATTTGTAGAGAGTTCTCTTGTTCAGCTTCATTCCTCACACAGCTATAAAGGAATGACAGAGGATTTCAAGGTGAAGAAAGAAACAGGAATTTTAAAAATGCCTGCAGCCCCTTACTTCCTCCTCCCTCATCCAGGTGCCCGAACTGCCTCCGGCAGCTGTTAGGCCAGCAGGTTGTCTCGCTGGAGCAGCGCAGTCCCAGCGCAGTAGTGGCTGAGTCCTACGTATGATGGCTGTTTCACCCGCGTAACACAAGCTGGTGGTTTTGGGCCGGGTCCTTACATCATAGGAACACAGCTGTCAGGAGCACTGTCCCAGGAAAGGCTGACTTGAAATCCTTTAACCTCAGTGCTTCATTTCTTACTTAAACACAGAAGAAAGTGATCCTCATTACAACCAGCCTTTATCTCCTAACCTGTCTGGTAAGGTCTGTGCTTGCTGCAGTGCCAGCTGTGGGTAATGACTTGTTCCCGAGTTTTCCTGGCATTTCCCTCAACCAGAGCAGCCTGCTGGCTTCTGTATGGCCTGACGAGTCTCAACCAGGAGGCAGCTGATAAAACAGAGGTGAGGCAGGGCCCACGCCTGCTGAAACACAGGCCACCTTCTAATACTGCCCAGGATAGTACGCTCTGTCACAGTAAAGAGAAATAGTTATCGAATTAATGTACTAGTAAACAAACAATATCCAGGTACGGGGCTGTAAATCGTTCCAAAGGAAAGGTTTGGGTTTTTTTAATGTGGAAAAAAACATTGGCATTCTGTAGCAATTGAAAGGGAAGTGGGGGCAAACAAGGGGAGAGTATTAGATCAATGGACACAAATTGGACCATGGCAAGGTCAAACTAAAAGTAAGGACTGAGGATGGAAGAGAGGAAGAAATGTCAGAATTTAACAGAATTTACCCAGACGCCCTCAGGAAGCAGATAAAAAAAAAGAAAAGTCATGCAAATATTCAGTCCTCTCCCCTCTGGAATGATCCCGTGTACTGCCTAGTGTTTCTGTTTACTCCTCTGCTGAGAGGAGGAAGCACTGTCCCAGACCTCTGAAACCCCCTTCCGCTAAGGAGATTTGCTTGCTGGGCCAATGGATTAGGATTTTGCGCTCTGGGAATTCTGTTCTCTGTTGCATTCCTGTTCTTGCTGTGTAGTTAAACGAAGGTCATTAATGAAGTTCTTAGTCTGGAGAAGCACACTAATTATTTCCCCTAGAACGGATGGCAAACACTGCAAACAACTCCACCTACAACGTATGTGGCAGTTACTACTGTCAGCCTGAACAAATGTTCTCCAAAACACATTATGTATGTATCACCACGCACAGGGATGCATAAATCACTGCCCATAAAATACTCAAGTAGCTGATAGAGAAAAATCTCTTGCAAGCAGGGTCTGCATTTGACTAGGACTATTTCAAAATAAGCTTAAGCAATCCATTTTACCAGGAATAAGTAAACACTGCAAAATCAAGAAGCTCAGAGCTTTGGTTGTGTTGCACAGACACATCCAGCAATATTTTCTCCCTGTACTTCCCAGAATAGATCCGCTCTTTCTCACACAATAATTACGTCCATCTGCCAGATGCGTTCAGCTCAGGGAAGCTGGCAGGTACAGACTTGACCTGTCAGTCACCGTAAAAAAAAGCTTCTCCAGATCTAAGTTATCTGTTTCAGTCTCATAATGAAGATGTTACATGCAGCATGAGTTTTGCAGTGCTGATGCTTTTCAGCTAAAAATAGAGATGAGATTTTGTGTTTGCTTTAAAAATGTATTGAACACGCTGAAATAAAACAGCTTGCTGGTTGTCTCAGATGTTAGCTGTGACTTTGAATTGTGGTTGCCTTTAGCAGGAACTCCTCAGAATTGCGTGTTTAAGCATGGTTCAGGCTGTGAATGAGTTCTGAACTCTGTAATGCCCAAACAACTTAGTAACTGGAATTACCTACTAAGACTTTGACAAGCAGAAAGGAAATAGACGGTTTTACCAGAGAACCTGAACGCACGGACTCCTGCACAAGCCCTCACTGAGGCTGCTCATGTACTAAAGCCAGAACAGAAGTGGTTGTTTCTTGTGTTATGTACAAAGAGCAGCTCTATCTTTTGAATAGTCAAAAACTATGAAAGAAGGACTATGAAAAAGAGCCTCCGTGAGAGGAACACAGTGTCTCCAATCCAGTACGCTGTCTCATCTCTGCAGCAGCACAGGTACAGATTGGAAGAAGTGCAAAGGCTTGTTGGCCAAGATGGCTTCGAGCTGGCAAACTGCATGGAAGTAGAAGTCTTTAGAAGGAATATGACTCGAATTCTCACCTAGATCTACTGGGAATATGACTGTAAGTAAAGGTTTAATGAAGGTACCTCTACGGACCTCAGCTGGAAACAGGTTTTGGTGGTCAGACTCCACTACTCAGCTGACAGTTACCCAGCTGTCTGTAAGTGGTACCAGTAGACTCTCACAAGACTTTAAATACAGGTATTCTGATTCGCTTCTCCTAATCTTGATCTTGAAATTTAAATATGAAGTGGAGGAGGAGCTGTGAGTCAAAGGGGTTTTTTTAACAGTTTTAATATTTGCATATTGCTTTAAAAGTATGAGGCAATACAGTATGCCAGTCCTGGAAAGCTTCTCACTTCTGTAAAGTATATGCACTTGATAAGATGCAATCCTTATCGGAGGATTTGTTGAAACCTTTGTTTCCTAAATGCCTTCATTTCCTTCCACAGGTATTAAAATTAACTAAATATCACTCTCTGAAGCCAGGTTTTCCATCAAGCAGTCTGTTGGGACAGATGAACACTGAGTTTATGGCTTATACATGTGCATCCTGGAGGCATATCTGGAAGCTGACATCTACTGTAAGCCACAGGTACACCGGGAGAGGCTTTCACGTGTTCCCAATTGCAGTGATCCTGTGCACCATTGTGGTACCAGGGAACAAATCAGGGATGAAAATTTCTAATGTGTTCTTCTGTGTATGATGTGCCATCAGCATGTCTCCTGCAGTCTGAAGACATCAATCTGACCTACACCCACTGCCATGTTCCTCAAGCAACAGGATTCCTCTTGGGAGCCTTTCAGCAGCTCTGCTGCCACATTAGGTCAGCTCCACTGCCAGCTGCCAGCTCCACTCGGTGCAGCACAGCCAGAATTTCCCCATTCACTCCTTTCAAAACATCTTCCCAGACTTGTAACAAAATGCTTTGTGAATGGGGCGAGTGGCTGTGGGAAGCTGAGTCCTCACTTTCAGTACTACACAAGGTAGAGGAAAAGCAACTCACCGGGGAAACCCCCCAAAAAGGGAATCTGGGCCTTGTCAAACTGTGTAAAGCTATAAACTGTGAGATCTTCAGGCACAATGCTCCTGGCAGTTCCTGCTTCCTCTCTCCCAGAGCCTCTCTAAGTGCTGTTCTACCGCTGTGACATCCGACTCTGAAGCAGCGGAGCCATGAGTGACACAGGTCTTTACAGCCCCTGACACGGACATTGTCATTATGTAACCTGTGTGCCACGACACGTTTATTTTTACAAGCACTTGTGTGCCCTCTGCAAGCACTTGGCAATTACGGGTGACACATGCTCCAACGATGTGGGGACACCAGATTGAGAAGGCCATCATTGGTTCACGGAGCGCGGTCCCCTGTATATAATCCTGTTAACACGTTAATCAAGCTTTAATTTAAGACTAAGTACAGTGTTTGCCTCTGCTGTTCCTACCAAATGCCTGCTCAACACAAGAGGTATCTCATTGTCCACCTCTGTGAACAGAGGAACACCGCGGCCATTCTGCGTAAGAAAAGTCCTGTGAGCAACATAGGGCAATGGTATTGCATCCTAAGAAAACACTTGTCTAAATGAAGAAAAAAAAACCACCTGCTGGTCTTGTTTCCTGATCCTCTTTATCTCTGTCTCCATCGTGTCAGCTGAACAGATCTCCACACTGAATAGCCAAAGCACGTCTGCATGCTCAGGAGCTGTCACGCAGCGACACTACACTGCTTCTCGCTGCTCTCTCTGCAGAGTGCAGGCTTTCTAAGAGATGCGTGAGAGATGATGATGTGAGGGACTGGTATCGGATCTTTGGTGGGTAATGGTGCCAAAAGGTAACAAACATGAAGCATCTACTTCACGACTTTTCTTTTGGTCTTGAAAACTCAGAATTGATCAGAACAATTTTGCATTAAAAACTGTTTTTCATTAATGTTCTTCATTGCTTTATATCAATTTAATCAAATACTTATTTAAAGATTTTAAAATATGACTTTTGAATTCTTTCAAGTCTGAAAATTGAGGGTTTTTTTAAAAAAATCTTATGATTATTTTTACATTATTTTTCTGTCAACAGCACCGGTGTTAAGAATAACAGATGCCAAGTGGGAAGGTGTTTCTGGATGCAAGAAAAAAAAGCATCTTCCTCCACAGAAAAAGATATTAATCCAAATAAGTAGCAGACTTTGCTTAATTGTTGTTTCTTTGTTACAGATCATCTCAACTATAATGTTATTGAAAAAAGTGAACTAGACAATATCCAGCCAGACCATCAGTTTTACTTGTATGTGAACAAAATCTCCAACTGAACTGACTTTGTACTTGAAATCTGCGTTCGGGTACAGTCCTTTTTATGGTTTGATTTCTCTTCACCTGAACTCCAAGACAGCCTGACGAAGGCAAGCATCAGCCTAAAGACTGTCTTTGGATTCAGTGATCCCTCCTGATTGCAATGCTTTAGGATCAGTGCCTCCTTATGTTCACCGAGTTCAGATGACATGAACATATCTGATGGTGCAGAAGAGTCCTTATATTGAGACCAGAATTTGGTTTTTTTTCTAGAAATGGAAAATATTTCATGACCACATCTATTCAGCTAGAAAGATGACTGCAACTACGCTCCCATATTATCTAGGAATAAAACATCATCTTCCTCACGTACCTGAACATCCACCTCATCACATACAAACTGAGGGAACTCAGTGGGGCCATTATCTGCTGTCCTGGTGGGAAAAACCCAAACTTTTAATCTGAAGGAACGTTGGGTATAAACGTTTATAGGAGTGGTAGCAGTATTTTACAAGGTTTATGGCACAGGTAGGCAACAGAGGAAGGAAGCCACATAAAACAGCCCATAGCTCTCCATAACCATTTAGGAATAAATTTCTCTCTTGATACTGAATATAGGTAAATAAAAGCCCACGTCATCTACTCTTGAATTTAGGGCAGGACTTCAAATTTAAGTAAGATAACAAGCATAAAACATTCATTAAAAAAAAACAAAAAAAAACCCCAAACAAATCCAAACCACAATGTCGTAACTGACCACAAGAGGTCAGAAACTCAGCAGGCCATCTTATTCCAAAGGCAGGCTGGTTACATTTATTTTCTGTTGAAGAGGTTGATTATCCTTAACCTTAAACAAATGATTGTTTTTCATTTTATTTTCTTTGGAGATATAAGAGGATTTAATTTGAAAGCCTGAGTTCTGCCCTCAGCTGGCACATTCTCTGGATACCCTCAAGCTGGTGATGTCCTTCCCACCCAGCTCTTAAGTGATGCTTCTGTTCTAGCTCTATAGCTATCCTGATAAGCAATACTCAGTAAATAATATTCTTTCGGTTTGTTTTTGTTTTCTCCCACTTTTTCCCTGCATTATCTATTAGACTGTAAGCTCTTTGGCAAAAGGAATGAGAGTTACCATCTGCCTGTGCAGTGAGCAGCACTCCAAGATGCAAAAAATAAACACTTACGACAGCTACATCAAAGGTAAAAGATCAATTAATGGTAAGGCAGAAAACACTCAAGTCGGGGATTCCCAAACTTGTCCCAGCTTTGAATTCCAATTTTGTCAGACAAATACTACAAAACCCCTTCTGAATTACTGGGGAGCCTACTTGAAACTGCCAGCTGTTTGAGCTGCAACTGCAAATTTGTTAACCTCTCCCTGGAACCGCTAAGCAGTCTGAGAGAAGCCTGTTCGCCTGCAGAAAGGCTGAGGGAGAGAAGCACAAAGGTACAATTGAGAAACATCACTTGAATCGTTACCTCCATAATTACATAATAAATGTTTAACAGCCTTCTACTGCAGACAACAAAAGCTACAAACGCTTCTTGGCAATCTACAGCAAGCTTAAGGCATATAATTTATAACTCCAAAGCCACAAACCACAAATGTAAAAGTTCCAGCACTGGATAAAATATTAAAAGCTATGAGATATAATACATAACGCGATCTGGTGCACTGTTCAGTGGGGGAAGCATGGCACCTGCTGAGCCCAGGGGAAGGAACCCCGCTCCTCAGAGATACCGTGTAGTGCTATACAGCATGAGAGAAGTCTCTAGCCCTTCCTCCCCCTCACTTGTGAGAAGATGGCTGCAAAGATAAGGAACATACAGTAACTTGCAGCAGGTGGTCCAGTGCCTGCCTAATTCCAGCACCAGCCATCTGCCCATCTAGCTGCAGCAAAAGGAGGGGGTGGATGTGGAGGTGACTCAGCTGAGAAAAGCTGAAATCCTACTGAGCTTAGAACAGTCTGGTGATGTTTTTTAAAGGACCACTCCCGTGATGTGAAAATACGCTTTGGCAAGTATTTGTTACAGATAACACCAGCCCTCAACCCTCTTATAAGCCCTAACTCTGCATTTCCAGCAGGCTACTGGTAGCTTGGTGTAGACTATGGCTATTTTGACAAACTTGTTAAGGATTTCTAAGCTCTGAGATAGAAGCTGTATTTTCTATACACTGTTGCAATATGGGACCTGCAAGAGCCACTGTGCTTCTGTTAGTTTCTTTACATCATCACCAGAAGGGAGCAAAAATAGCTCCTATCTCCTCTACGATACAGCAAATGTGCAAGGAAAGCAATTCTGTTCTCTCTTCATCCTACTGTTGAGCTCGTTTAATCACACAGAATGGAAAGGGCTTTTTCCAAAAGGCATTAGAGTTCACTTAAGATCTGGATCTGCTCATTGTGTCAAATGAAGATCAGTTCAATATAACGTGCCTTTTTTCTTTGCTAATATTTACACCATCCGTGAAAGGAGGGAAAAAAAAAAAAAAGAATAGAAAGGAAAACAAATAAACAAAAAAGTCAAACCAGTCTGCAAAGGTTTCATTTTCTCTCACATATACCCTAAGCAGGGTTTATATTAGCTGAAATAAGAAAGGAACATCTTGAAATTGTTCTTTCCCCCCGAGCCTGCTTCTGAGCAGTTGCACTGTCCAGGTGAGGCTGGGCTACAGAGAGGGCAACGTCTGCAACTCTTTAAAAAGCTCTCCTTGTCACAGACTTGCTTTGTTATGATAGCATTTCTGTTGATACTGTAAAATCTATAATGTATAGGCTGAAAATAATCAAATTATCATATTCAAATCCGTCAAGCTTTTCTATATTTGAATTTCAGTTTGACTATAGAGAAGCACGAGGGAGCCATCTCCTGAGCTGCGCACTCAAGTTGTGTTTCAGAGCTCGAAAATATCTCCACTTGACATGAATTCACCCAGTAACTGTTTGTGCAGAACACCTCTCATCACGTTTATACACAACATTATTTTATGATTTCAGCGTACAAAGTCATGGCCAAAGAAGCACATGAAGAAGCTCGCGCTGGTTATTCTAGAGTAAGGATGCAATAGTTCTAAAATTCTGGATTGCAGTCACAAAAACCCTATCACAAACCAGTGTTTGCTCAGACCTTCAACTGATGGAACTGGAAAGAGCAGGAAGGAACACTCTAGTTCTACTGACACTAACAAACTACAGTACATTCTCATCTTCCTCATTTGAAGACATCGTTGTTTGAGATGTATGCTGTTTTATAGTTATCTTCAAAACATTTAGCGTTAACCAGACATTCAAAGATTACACTGGGCTCACAGACTCCTGCACCACTGACAGTACTCTCTGGCCTAACGCCTACAAATGCAGGCAAACAGAGCGTCTCCTTCAGCACTTCCTATTGCTTACTGGCATTTTATAGAATAACCTATCAATAAAAGCCTCTCCCTTTGATGTTTCACAAGATCTGCAGGTCTTTGTGCTAAGTTTCTCTTCCTTGACCCACGGGGCATGCAGAACATGCAAATCCTCAGGGATCCTCTCCCATCTGTAGCCTTCCCACTTTTAAGGCAACCCTTAATTTGCCATTATTTTTTCTAAATCTACATCACAAATAAATCCGGTTCTTCCTATTCCTGGTGACATCCCATTAAGGAGTCTTCAGCAGGTCCTGTAAATACTCAGACTCACTTAGACTGCATCATCTGGCAAGAACAAACCTTCTGTATCGGTTTGGCTCAAACCACGCCACTGCAGCTAGCTGAGATTCCCTGCTGTCTCATAGCAACGGGATCATTTGCTGAAAAAGCAGCACTGATCACCAGCTGGAGCATTTTTTTTTTGTTGTTCGCACTTAGTCATTAGGCAAAATCAGATGCATTCAGTGGATCTGGACTATCACTTTGACATGCCTTGAAACCAAATTACATCCCCTGTAGTTCATGTGCTCATAAATCAGTTAGCAGTTACAAACAGGAGAAAGATGCAACTCTTGTTTACAATGGTAATATTAGTAATATAATTAGCTGTATTCATTACACGGATCCAGAAGCAGAAGCTGCAGTTCTTCGTTAGTCTTTCCCAGGACTACCTAAACCTATCAAAGCACCTTTACTTATTTCCTCCCTAACAATTTCTGGAGCAAGGAACACCTCACCATACTGGACTTGTGTTGTATTCTCTCCAGCAAGCAAAACTGGCAAGTTTTTCCTGAAACCTACTTTAAGAACTACATATATTTAAAAGTAACAACAAAGAAACAAACAAAAGAACTGTAATCACAAGCAAAGTCAGGCTTGCAGAGATGTTTCTATACCAGACCTTGTTTGGCTGGCTTTGTGGAGTAGGGTGTTGTTTTTTTTTTTTTTTGTATTAGTGGATCAGTCAGCAGAGGTAGTATGTGAGCTCAAGAGCTTCAAGTAAGGCTGGTATTTTCAGTTGCTCTAAATGTTAAAATTGTTGCTGTATTATGAAAAGTGATTTTACTAAAATGTCATTAAACAAAATCAGCGTTAACATTTGAGCACCTCCACTACCACCAACTTCCTCTGAGAAATCTGCAGAGCAACAGGCTCTTCAGTTTTGCCTGGGAGCTGGGCAGACACAGCATCTCACCAGGGCTTCTCCCAAGCCTGACTGAAGACGAAATCTGTCTGTGTAACAGGATGCCTAACAGTTTCATTTGCAAAGAATACAAACCATTCAAGAGCTTTTTCTCAGGCTTTATGAATCTAAAAGGAATTTAAAAAAAGAAAAGGTTTGTCACTAAAATGAGAAGATACCACTTTGAACACGTTGAAGGAAGAGCTCTTCTGAGGAAGAGGTTGCTATTTTTCCCTGTTGATTTACAGAGCAAAACTCTATTTCAGCAGATGGCTCATTAAATTTTTGCACCATGACTGTTAAACGAGAAGAAAAAAAAAAAAAAAGCCTACAAAAGAACTCCCACACCAGAAACATAGGAATAAGATGCATTAGCTTCTTGCTGTGTAATAAAAACTTTATTTTTTTATTCATGCACTGATCATCAGACTTAATACCTAAACCTAGCTTACAAAATAATTCTCCTCATGTTTACAAGCTAGCTCTATCTAAAGTGGCATTGTTCAAGACAAGATGCATCTTTAGACAATAGACTGAAAACAGATTCCATCTAATGTTCCCTGCTAGGATTTCTTTTCCTTAAAAACCTTCAAAAGAGAAGGTTCATGAGGTTTTTTCTGTACACTTTCTGCTAAAATTCGAGGTCCAAGTTTGGAAATCTCAGCAACAATCTTTATTGCCATCTATTCCATGGCTTGCCCTTCCTGTTTTCCAAAACCAAAACGCTCTATTTATTTTGAAAATGGGATATCCTGTTGGAAGGCTTTGAGAAAAAAAGAAAGAACATACTGAGCCTGAGACCTCAAGTACTCCTTCCTGTACCTTAAGAGAAATAAAGAAATAGCTCTAGTCAAAAAAGGAAATATGTCAGGAAAAAATACTTGGGAGTTACAGTCAGAGCAGTACTTGAGGAATAAATAGTACAGAAATAATTACAATTATATAATTGGTTATTTTTTTATGGAAGTTCCTACATACTGTGTATGAAGCCCCCCTTTAATATTGTAAATTTGGAGTAAAACACTTTGACAGGAACACGTATGAGCCCCATTCATAGACCAGACTATTGTATTGTTCTTTAGCAGCAGAACAGAGGGTTCTTTCACTAGATGAGCTTAAAAGTTTTTGAATCCGCATTAAATGTTAGTAGGCTTGCTCCAGACAGCTATCTGTATAGTCGTCTCCTACACAGGGTCCTTAATTTTTATTTCAGAAGCATTAGCCTTATACAGCAAGACAGTGGATGTAATGATGACCATAAAAATGAAATTCTGCGGTTTCACTCACGACTGAGTGAGATCCAGCTGCCTGAGCATGGGCCTTTACTGTCATCGCAGACACTGTGGGACACCCTCTTCAATGCATTATAATTATTAAATCAATGCATTATAATTGCTAAGACTGCACCTTAATATCTCATTCTGTTTAAAAAGTTGCTGGAGTCATATTAGGTTTGCAGCTTAAAAATTCAAGAATGCCCAGTATATCAGAATATGGGAATTGACACTGTAAGACAGAACCCTTGATGTTAATCAAAGAGCTTTTTTAATTTAGCCAATTAAAAAAAAAAAGACATTTAAATGAAAGGGACCAGCTGAATCTCAGCACAAAGCTAGGATAATCATTATCCATTTGCCCTAATGTTCTTCTGAGCAAACACTTTGTACAAGGCTTTATCTAGGACTAGAAGAAATTCTCATATCCATAGGAAAAAGCACCCACAATTTTTTTTCAATAATCAGAATTCCCCTCTGAAATCTTTACAGTAACCAAAAACATATTGATTACTTGCAAAGAATGAGAACATGAGAACACTAACACTGCTATTTGTTACCTGTACCCTGGGACACAAAGAAAATAAAAACCTCGATAGTTATTTATAACATGAAAGGAAAAAGGATTCTGTAAGCACGACCTGTGCCTCAGGGTCAATCTATCCAGGCTATCTGAGTCATAAACATGCTCTAAGTAGCTTCCTGGTCCAGTCTGACTAGCTGTGAAGATTCAGTGCTGCTGCAAGAATGAGAATGACATTTTGACATGTCATACACAACTAAAACTATTCTAGCTACAATATACTAGTTTTCTGAGAAATGCCAAATAAGGCTGCTGGGTGATATTCACAGCTGGGTCCCGAGACATTCTAAAGAGAACAACAACAAGGACATGACTCAGAGATGGGTGAACGTTCGAGAACTGTGTAAATCTGAAAAACTGCAGGAAGCAAACGATACAGGAAAAAAAATATAGACAGAGCAGAGTCAAAACTCCTGGAAAAATTCCTGGGTCTGTTCCAGACTCATGGTGTGACCACAGGCAAAGCTGAGCACACCATTTTGTGAAAAATGAATCTAACTCTTACGTCATATTAGACTTACGATGCTTATTCAAAAGCTCTTTGGAAGCTCTTGGATCCAGCGCAGCGTGTATTCAGCACTTTGGGGACAAATATCCCCTTCACATATCCATAAAGGGGTCAGAGGCACGTGGACTTACAGCACTACTCGAGCAGTTCTCTGAACTGTTAACAGGATTATTACCTGCATGGATAAGGGTTTTCTAATCTCCAAAGATGGCACATATCCTTTGGCAGGCAGATTACTGATGTTTTGTACTACAGAAATATGGAAAACTATCCGTGTATTTGCATGGCAACCATACAGCAGTTACATACATGCATTTTCCTCTGTCATTGTCACCAAAAGCTAAGAACAATAAGCACCTAAGAAGGAGTGGAAGATAAATCAGTGGGAAACACAGAGCTCTTCATTGTGACCTTCAAGTTTGTTTGTGGGAAAGCTTTCCTAGTGCAGTGATAACCACCTTTAAACTTCACCTCGATTTTAAACCCTACTGTATCCCTCCTCTTCAACCGCAACAGGATTTTTCATTGCACCCCTTCGTGGATCTCTGTATACGGAACACTGCTCTGAGGACTCAGTTAAGGACAACCAGAGAACTAAGACAGCCAGGCACTTCCAATAACTTTTCCAGTCCCACAGCCCATATAGAATGAACAGTGCTGGCACAATAATGCTGTTTACACTCCGAGATTTCCTCCGTATGACTGATGGCTACTGAGAAACGTCTGCCATAGCAACATCAAGCACTGGTTAGTCACACAGTACCTCTCCATCGCCTGCCCTGTTGTGTCGGTTTCAAAACTGAGAGGTATCTCTGCGTTACTCAGCACGGGACCTTGCCCGGTTGGAGCTGTGCTGTTTCGTTCCAAAGCCTTTTGAAGCAGGGAAGAACTTGAGACAGACACACTAGAAAAGAACGAACCTCTAACAAAGTTATTTTATGCTGTCTTGTTAATACACAAGCAGCATCTTCCAAAACCTAAACTCAGGTGTCAGGCAACAGGTACAGAGATGGAAATAAGAGAATAAACTGATGTAATTTTCACCTTCAGTTAGCATTTCTACATGTAAATTATGCCAGCTGAGACCCTCTCCTCAACTTTCAAGCTCAGTCCAGTGAGTCAAATGGAATACTGTCCCCCTTTCCACAGCTCTGCATTTAAGTGTTGAAAGACCTGAACAGGCCCGAAGGAAGATTTATACTGCTTTGGATTTGCTTCTAATTTACTACCTGTATCTTTTGGAGACTCATCATTTGTGCAATCCAAGGAGCAATTCAAAAAAAAAGAAAAAAAAAATAGCAGAAGAATATTCTTTATTCTTCCAGAATCCATATGCTAGGATTGTCCATGTGTCTCTTCAAAAAGATCATTTGCAAAACGAAGACGAGATACAATGGAAGAATTCTAACATATCTTTTTTTTTTTCCCCTCTCCCAGTTCTGACATTGCCACTGACTTCACAATCAGAGTTTCACTGCTTCAACACATCATACACATCAGGTCACATGCTCAGTGACAATTTCACAAGTATAGAGGAGGAGAAGGAATGGCACGGTAGGCAAGACACTGGGTTGTGCTTTAGAAGATATATTCCAGTTGTACTTAAAGTTCCTGCTATACTGTTGACTTCTTGCCAGATGAATTCTCTCTGCCTCATTTCTCAATCTACAGAGATTGTATGCACAAGTAGTATTACGAGCCTCAGCTAGTTAATGGTTGTAAGATGATCCACTAGTGGCAGCTATGTAAGTAACTAGATAGTCAGGAAAAGTGTATGTGGGATATTAAGCTCAGCAAACACGCAAATAAACACTGTTAGCCATGGCACTTTACTCTCAAAATGTCCTTACTCCATGTGATTATGCCAAGTGATTTATAAATACTTCAGAGGAGCATCTATGCAGATAATCATCTACCCCCAAACTAGCTCATGCTCAGTTTAGCAGCCATAGAGGTCGCAGTGTAACAGATTAGATTTGAGCAAAAATACCCAGCTGCTAGAAGTACAAAGATGGAAAATATCTGCAAAATACTTTGATCTTCATGGATAAAAGACATTATAAAATGTATGAAATACTATTATACAGCTGTAATAGTGGAAACAAGGATTGTTATGCAAAATGAAGGCAATGATGCATTTATTCAAGTATACAGTCTTTCAAATAATCAGAACTTAAACTCAGATACTTTAGAGAAAACTTCAGCAAACCACACAATGCACAATTCTGGAAAACCACTGCTGACAATTTGTACCTTGAAGAAGAAGAACTGAGATTCTTTAAACACTGTATCTCCTATGACTCACATAATTATCACATATATATCCAAATCCTTCTAAGCTCTTTGTTCTGAATAATATCTTGTAGCAGTAAATTGCACATGCCATTTGCCCTTGTACAAAAACTAGAGCCACTCCCACTTCGCACCTTTTGAAGAAAAGCAGCGAGGAGCATCTATGCATTTTCCCTTTCAGAAAACATTTGCCACTGGATGTGTTTGCTTGCGTGACTCCCCTCAAGTTCTGAGGTACAGATCTGAGTAACAGCCTCCCAGCTACAGATTCTTCAGCACATTAAGGCTACAAACAAAAAGGTCGGTCACTGGGCAAGGACGGGTATGGTAGCTTCCCAAATAAACAGATTCATGCCCACGCATTTCTATTTTTAAACTCATCTTTTGCTTCAGTGTCGCAGATGCTGTGCACTTTAAGCAACAGCTGTACAGTTACAAACTCCCACGCATGACACTTCAGAGCTTCTTCCAGGGTGACATTGCAAGTTTTGCTTTTAACACCAAACTTGAATGTTTCCAACTCATGAGTTCATACTGGGATTTGCAGAAATACATCCAGCTAACCAGAACAAGTGAATCAGAAGTATTTGATTTATTTTTTATAATCTCCTCTAGTTCATAATGACTTTTTAACGATGCTAACTGCAAGCCTGCTACTTTGAGTAGCTTCCCTCAGAAGGGCACAGTCAACATAAATAGCCTAAAGGCTCTTTAGTTTACTGAATAATTTTGAACCCTATAAACCATTCGGTTAGATCATGTGCAAGCTTAATACTCAAAAACATATGCAGATTTCAGCTGCTGAGAAGATACTTGTGTCCTTAACAAGAGCCCCTGGAAGAGATGCAATTCAGTTCAGCTCTCTGTGACTCGAGCTCATCTGTTTGTAACTCATGGTGACGAACAGGATTTCGCCATTGTACCCCCGAACAGTTCAAGATTCATTGTGCTGCCATAAATTAAATAGATTAAACAACGAGCCAACAGCAAAATGGAACTTGGTGGTCTGAGCTGGAAACTGAAAGTTTCCTCAGCTGTTGTTCAGTGTCTTTGTCATTCAGCTCTGGCCAAACAGCTGCACATTCAAAAATTTAGGATAATAAGCACAATGAGTAGCAGTGAGTAGTGTACTTACTGGTAGTAAACTGGTGTGCGATGACCATTGACCATGTCAGTCAATACAGCTCTTACGGATGTGTATGTTTAAAGCCCTTTCAATGCTGCTTTCCAGTCCGCAACTCACTCACCTCAAAAAAAGAGTAAGAATTCCTGTGTTTGCTTCAATTTTTTTTTCATTAAGTTTCTGGGCAGTTCCAACAGCACTGGAAGCTACAAACTAAATTCTGCGCTCTGTGATTTTTTGCTCACCTGCCTCACATATAGAAAGGGCATTAGGTAGACCCATTTTTGTGAAGTGCTCCAAACCCAGAAATTAAATATTAGGAAAGTTCAAACAAGTATTCTTTAAATATAAAAACCAATCCTACTCGGGTCTCTATGCAGTTTTCCCTTTGCAACTCCCATTTTTCTCCAAGTCATTTATTTCTTTGCTCTTTACTTCCACTGCCACTTACGCCCTTGCTTATTGGCATATTTTATTTGCGCGTACGCCAGCCTCCTGCGCCACTCTGAGCGGAGCCTGGAATAGCACTGGGAATGGAGCTTGGCAAGCTGGGTGGGAAGAAGCAGGGAGCAAAGCAACGATGTTTGGTACCCACTCATGTTTATTAGCAGTGGGGAAATATAACACTACTTCCTTTCGGTCATATCCAGCAACTTAAAATAAAACTTGCTCTTTAAAACACTACTACATTTAATTTCCAGGGAGAGAAAAGATTAGTTGGTTCATTGCGAGGGGGAGGGATTCGCATGGCAGCGGAGAAGCCTGGATGCAGGGATTTGGAGAGGGGGATAATTTCTGAGCTAATTATCTTGTACACCACGTTGGGGGTGGGGGTTTAATCAATGTTAGTATTAAAAGGAGCTGTGGAACTTGCTGCAGGCAGCACTACATTGATCTTTTTTTAGCTTGGTCAATGACTAACTACAAATTTGAATAGTAGTTAATAAGGGTACTTAATCAGCCATTGCACTTTGTCTGTGCAATGTATTAAAAGTGCCACCTAGTGGAAAATACCACTTTAACGAGAGGCTATTTCTGTGACTATTTTTAATTCAGCTACATGAAATGTAGTTGTAGATCACTCAGTCGCCTACACTGAGACACTCTGTCATGTCCAGGATATTTTCCCTACTAAAGCAGGTGAAAGCACGCTAGTTCCAGCAGCAACACAAAAGAAAAAAAAAAAAGAAAAAAATCCTTGATGCTAGTTAAGAATTAAATTAAAATAACGCACATACAGCCTGTATGTCACATACAGCTAACTGCCGAATAGTACCTATGGTGCAAAGAACAGAATGTGCTCCTAGAGCCTCTGTTCACAGAGGTCTCAAAACCATTATCTAAAAGATCTTCACCAGACAGGATTTAGCAGCCCTAAGTCAGTTTTGCCATATATTAAAAAATAACACAGTTTTCTTCTAAATTTCAAAGAGCTGCAGACATGTGAGTTTCCACCATCAGAAGAGTGTTAAACATATATACACAAACACACAAAAACCACAGTGCTGGAATGCCAGATCACATTTTATTTAACTCAGCTGGCCACTCGGTTCATACCAGGCATTCATCTCACAGTTTGTGGGGGTTTTGGCAGGAACTGGAAACTTTTTGTTATGCATTAGGTCTGAACTGGCCAAAGTGGGCTTCTTGTCTACGGGAGAAGTTTTCCCTCCTAACTCCTGTGGGCAGCCAAACGATGAGCTGAGGCCCTGCAACAATGGCAATGTGAAAGCAGACAGAGACAGCGAACACGGCTTCGGAGCAGTTTGTACTTTCCTCTGGAAAGCTTATTGAGCAGGACCCTTTGGTCCACTCCTACATTTGCTAGTGAATTATCAGATTAGGCTGCAAGGATTTCACCACTTTCAATCACATTGGATAAGTGGCATGATTCACACAGCCTGAGGAGATCCAGTGCATTGCAAGGTGTTAAGAATTCAAAGCACAGAGCACCCTGAAAACAGCAGGAAAAGAGATATTCTTTTCAGAGCTAGAAACATTTTCAGTGTTCTTATGAGACAGCCGTTTGCTTCAGCCATCCCAAAGGCTAAACATACCTCGACATATGTTAGCCAATTCACGTTTTGCACTCCTCATACAGGATCTCCTCTGTGGCATTTACCAAATTCTATCATATCAAACGAGGTCATGAGTGTTACTTCTATTTTACACATTAATACAGAACACACATTGTCTGGTCAGCCCAAGGTAACTGAACAAACCAGTGGCACTGAGAATCATCTATCTTGTTGTTCATTCCACCTCACTTCTACATGTTACTGTCTACTCAGATATGTCAGTTCTCTCTTTACACCACAGAGCACTAAGCAGTGCCATCCTGGAAGTTGGTATTGTTCTTTTAAGAGCACATATACTGATTAACAGAAGATACGTTAGAAACACAGCTACTATTTAAAGACAAAACTGAAATGCTACTGTCCTGCTCTTCGTTCTTTACCATCATCACTTCGTATGACATTTCTACCAGTGTGAAACACCAGCACCTGAGCAGAGGCCATGTCAGATTACACGGGCGGCAATGCATCCGTGTAACAGAGACCAGCCTGGTCTCCGTCTGCCACCCGCACGTGGCAGCTCAGTACTCCAGCTCTATTGCAGCGCATTTCTGACCTTTGAGCACTCTGTTTAACAGAAAATTACTTGTGACAGTTAACTTTAAGAAGCCTGGCATATTCCATAATAGCATTACTTCAGGTTTCAAAAGATAGATGTTGCAGTTAATGAAATAGCATAGCAAAAATCCCTGCAAAATAACCAGAATTCTAGGCCAGGACCCTTCAATAGCTTTGCTCCTTCCTGCGTGACAGACATCATTTGCCTCCCTTACAGCACTCCTATCCCGTACAGAACAGCAGAGACCACGAACTCCGAAATCTGAACAAGGACAAGTCACTGAAGAATTTATTTGAAACATCTTGCCATTCAGCCAGCTGACCACTAGCTGTCCCCATTGCTACAGGAGTAAGGGATCAGTGGTGAAACTGGAATGAACAACCCTTCAAAAATGTGTCCTGCTACTCAGAAAAATTAAAACGAGCTACTACAGTTCTGTAAGTCTGTAGATAAGAAAATGCATGTGTAGGAGAAGGCCTACATCCCAGGGCAGAGATGTATTACAATCTGAGATGGATCAGCATGGAAAGCTTTGTATACAGTCTTAGCAGATCCATGGCTTTATAACATGATAAAGGACCCTGGAGACCCATTCATGCAGCAGAATAGGAAAATAATCAAAGTTGGCTGGAGCATTCCAATGTTCCTGCCTAGTCTCTGACCACAGCCATCACGTCATCATCTGCAGTATCTGATAAAACCACTGCAAAAGATATTTTCCTAACCAGTATCTATGGTGGACACTACTTCCTAATCTCAGAATACAGAAACTATTCACATTCAGAACTGGAAAAATGTGTATCAGAGAGGCCATAAGGTGAAGGTGGTTTAGGCTCATCTCAAAACCATAAAGTTCTTTCCTCTCTTGAGAATTCAGGACAATTTCTCATTTCCATTCTTCTTTTGACTTCTCAACATGAACCCAGAACACAATTGTCACTATTTTTGTTAATTCTACAAGATTTTGGATTTGTTCTCTTCACAAATCAACTTGGAGAAATCTTGTCTCATATTGATAATGGTTGGGATTTATTATCACATAATAGATGCTAATAAGAAGGCAAAATAATATTTCAGAAAGCAACTAATTCCACCTTGATTGCTTTTTTTAGCCTTAATGCTGCTTCTCGCAAAAGAATGATGAAAGACTGCATCTACTTAACAAAATTTATGTTCTGAATTTGGATGCTATTTATTGCTTTTCGTTCAGCCTTTGTAAATCAGATCCATTATCTGCTCTATAATATTTGCTCATAAAAAAATCAAAGATATTAAAAAAAAAAAAAATCTAATTTCTAATGTTTCAGGCCTCCAGTACATTCCTCTAGCCAGTGAAGCTGTTAATAGGTCATACAAGGGCAGCTGTCACTCAAGTCAGCTATTTAGATCAGAATCCACCCTTTTGCTTTGCTGGATTGTAATGCAGCAAAGATGAGAAGGGCAGGAAAGGCTGAGATTACTCCATCCTTCAGAATACAGTTAACAGTAGAAAGATATTCAGGAAAGAGAGACAGATTCCTGCTCTGGAAAGACCTCTCTTCTACTCTGCGACTCTCATTGCTGCACGCCAAAGCATAACGCACTAAACCAAAATGTTTGCAGAGCGCTTTATTCAGAACAGCAAAACTAAATTCAGAATTATCAGTGGAGGATTATTAGCAAAATAATATAAGTAAAATATGAGTTCTAAATTTCACCGAGCTGGAGAAGAGTAGTTCAGAATTCAAAATATATTGGCAATTTTCTTTAAAATGGGCTAAAATCCTGAACCAAAACTCCTCTCAGTTTGAAACCTACAATTCAGTTCCCAATTCTGACCTTGGCTGTATGTATTATCAAGGTACACCAAAATGCTGGGCATCTGATGTGCCACTAGCTGCCTACTGAATGCCTGTGTGAAGCGAACGGTGATTGTTTTCACATCTGAAGGCACTGTATTAGCACATCCTAACAGACCTTAAGCTTTATTCACCAAATTAAGTAGCTTCAAATACTGTACACATATAGTACTGTGTACAAACACTTTACAGGTGTAACAACTGACTGGAGAAACTTCTGATTTTTTTTTCCAGAAGCTTTGACTGAAGAATGGCATATTTATTAAGGACTGGCTATACATATAGACTGACATCACCAAGACGACACCTGCTACCAATACATATTCTTGCTAGAAAGTATGAAAAGCAACTCAAATCCAAATCCCTCCATACTTTGTATTTGAGAACCTATGAAAAATATTTAGTGTTAAATGAACTACATCAGCATGTGATTATTCACATACCCCCAGCAATTAAAAACCACCTAAGTTTAGAGACTGTGGTTCAACTAACAGGTTAGAATCAAATGATATAAATTAAAAAAACTTCGACTAACTGAAAACAAAACACAGCTTGCTGAAACTAGACCAGCTTAGGGTACTTGGGAATCCAAAGGAAACAGTTTCCTGCTTAGAGGTCACAGCATGTGGCCAGAGGAGTAAAGTATTGTCCGTTTAACAATCACATATCGTAAAGTTCTTTCTTTGAGCAGTATGGAACAAGGAAAACAGTCTCCATCCATGTCAACATAGACACACATTAGCTGAAAGCATCAAAAGGTATTTTTGTGGGGTTTTTTTTTTTTTTCTCTAACGAACACTATTTTACTACATCTGGTAGCTTGATGAACCAAATTATACCATTATGAAAAAATGGATCAAAATGTTTCTCTTCTAATGTGGCAGCAGGATAACGAATGAATGCACAACTGCGGTCTGGTGTATCCAGCATTCCTGAACACCAAAGAAGGGCAGATCAAGATCCAGACTACGCAGTGAGACCCAGCCCTTCTGCGGTGTTTCATGCTGTTCGTATATTATACAGCTAAGGCCTGTAGGAAAAGTTTTGTCGAAGGAACATAATTAGAACATTTGCCAGACGGCTACAATTAATGCTCCTGTAAATGAGCAAATACTGCTTCTTCCTCTGGCTGATTTATTAGTACACCTGCACTCAGGAGGTATAGAAACGCTTAAAAGGATGAGTTTTCAACAGTTTTGAAGAGGAGAGAGGAAATTCAAATACAGTTACCACAAAAAGCCATAAAGAATCTTTTTTTATAACCATTCCAACACAGTCTGAAGGTGAGAGCTAGCAAGCAACCACCGTGCTCCAGACGATTGAGAAAGGGAGTGAAACACTCTCGTAAGAAAAGAAAAAGTATCTACAGACCATGCTACGTTTAAATCCCATTGCACTGGTAGCTACAGATACAGGCTATCTGGAGACATCTAATTCGTAATCAGACAAATATGATTTATTTTGCTGATGCAGGAGAATTAAGCTGTTCAGACACAGGATGTTCCGATTATTGGCCTCCCTAGGTTTGAGGAGTCTGTACCAGCTATACTGGGTCATTTTGAACAGCCAGCTCCCACAGATGTGTAAATTCAACTGAACAAACTCACATACGCAAGCAGAAGAAAGTTTCTGCCAGCTTCTCCCCACCTAATGATTTTTAAAATACCTTTCAACAATTATGCCACCAAAGCATCATCCTCCAGAAACTTACAAGATGTAAAACAGTGCAAGTTTTACCTAAGTGCATGGCAGGAAAATCTTAAATACTCAGAGAGGGTAGCCTGTGCTTCTCCACATAGCCCTGAAATCAACAGTCACAAAAGGTTTTTCTGCAACTACAGCTACAAGCCAGCTTGTGAATTCAGCCTCAGGACACCATTCTCTCACAAAAGGAAACAAGGGTGTTGTCAGGTGTGTGAAATGATTCTTTCCTCCTGAGAACCAGGAGGAACCTGTGAGTTTAAATGGTGTTTAAGTGTAAAAGACTCTCAAATTAAAAAATACACCTCTGAACAAAGAAAAACCTCATTATACTTTGCACCTGTTTAAGAAAAAAATCCTTTTAACAAGTTGGTTCATTAATAAAGGTGCAATTAAGTATCACATCATTAAAGGAACAGGAATGAAAACACAACAAATTCTCCTTAAGAGACAATGGTAAGGTATCAAAAAAAAAAAAAAAAAAAAAAAAAAAAAAAAAAAAAGGCACATTCTAACAGAAGAACTACTGGACTAGCAGATACCAGGCTTTAAGTATAACCTAGTGCCTGAAGTTAGATTCTGACATGTATTGATCAAGAAAAGTTCTACTGTTACTGTGTGAACCGTTTTTGGTTAACTACATATGCAACTCTGCTTGGAGACCACGAGATTTCAAACTACATTCAAAAAGCATAGAACAGGGATGGTAATACATAAAGGATCTGTGAGAAAGGAAGCACCAGAACTAGCAGCAAGGTGGGGTTGCCTGCATGGGCAGCCCTTCATTTGAATGCAAATGTAATTTTGGGGCAGGCAGTTATCTGTGACAGCAGGCAGGACCTTAGTAAACTGTTACCACCAGCACCTGGTAAAACCATTGTTAATCATGTGTAGTAAAGGGACATCAGGGCTAGCATGAGTCATTTATAGAGCCAGTCAGGGCTAGAAAAGAGAGAGAAAGAAAGAGGAGGGGAAGAGAGATCAAACAAACACTGTGAGGAGCAGGATGTCCCAGCAAGACAAAGCCAGGCTGTGAGCATCATGTATGTGAGTTATCTTTTGGATAAAGAAACCAGCATGTATCCAGGATCTGCAAGGTGCAGCAGCAACAACCTGCCGGTGCAAAACTTTGTGTCTACTCCACCCTATTCAGATTACATGGGATATCATCCTGTGCCAACTCTGGACACCCATGGACAGCCTGCGGGAACCTGGGGATCTCACTACGGCCCACAGAGGGAGGACTGGAACGCTTACGGCCCAGGACCGTCCAGCACGGTTGCTGCTGCACAGATCAACGGCTCCTCGCCCGGACAGGTCTCCTACAGCTCTGCTGATTACAGCTCCCTCCATCCTGCTGCACCTGGGGGGTTACCTCCTGTAGACACAATTAATACACAGCAAATCTCTCCCAACAGCCAACGGCACAGCTCTTACGAATGGATGAGGAAAACGGTGCAATCCACTTCTACAGGTATGAGGGCACACAGGTCTTATGCTGAGAAGAACTTTCGATTTTTTTTCAGCTGCTGGGTTCGTTTTTTTTTTTGCCAGGTTACCTGTTTACATGGAAGTGTACAGTTTAACAAAGAAAGATCCTAATTATTCTGAAGGATTCTCTTGCTAGCAGTTAAATATTTGTTTGATTATTGGATGGTCGTTTTGATCAGCTGACTATTTCTTATATTTCTTTTTTTTACCTTTAATGCTGAGGCAAATGAAAAGCAATGTCCTTTGACAGTGAAGTGTTTTCACTTCAAATATGTTTAAAAAATTGTGATAGCAAATAATCACTTTTAATATGAGTCCTATAAAGTGGAATGAAGCAGCACTTTTGCAGAAAGAAATAATGATGAAAGTACTGTATTTCACCACTACCTGTACTTTGCTTATTTTTCTGAAGTTCTACAGTACATATGAAAAGCTCAAGTAAAATATATACAGTAGGGGGGCTGGAAACAAAGCTTTGTATTACAAACAGCCTCTCTAAACCTCAAAACACTGAAATGAAATAAGATCCGCAAGATCAAACGATGAGTCAATGCTTTAAAAATAGGAATGATAAGGAAAGGCTTGCTTCACTTTATAGTAGTAGACCCCAGAATATGCTGAATTACAAAGTTCCACGGTAACACAATCAGTTAATACAGCAACAGGTCAGTCTCATGCATAGTAGTCGATGAGTACAAAACAATTCCTCAATCATATTTAATCAGTAAAAATAATTCATGAAGCATAAGGAAAAGGTTCTGTTTGATTGTGATGAGGAACGGTAGAAAAAATGGAAATATTGAGCATCTCTAAAAGAAAAATCTGTACTTTGCACAAATGGAAAAAAAATTATGAAACAAGAAAGGGGAGAAGATGGAAAACTGCCTGAAAAGAACAGAGGCACAATCCACTCTATAGAAATATTTGATCCTCTGAGGTGCTGAGCAGCTTTGACACGCACCGAGAGCAGTAGAAATTAAGGATGCTCAATATTTCCCCTAAAGAGATGCTCTCAGTATTTCAACGTTACAGCCCAGGAAGGTTCCTTCCCACCCCCTTAGCTCTGTTCCCCACATGCCTGTAAATAATAGTTTTCAAAGCAAGTACTGATTCTGTCTCTGATGGGAAAGTAATTACTTAAAATATATTTTAGAAAAATGAAAGCAACTGTATAGAAAAATTATCTTTGTTAAAATAACACATCCAATTTATATGGACAGACCAAGCCATCCTCGCTCCTGTTGAACACAACTTTAGTTCACAGAAAGTTCGTAAGAGTCAACAGGACAGAGCAGGTGAATAAGAATTCTGGCAAATGAAGGAAGGAAGAGGAAAAAAAAAAAAGTTGTTGGGTTTTTTTAAAAAGTCATATTTGTTCTTCACTGCCTGCTACCCAAGAAAAAACAAAAGAGGGCTGGTCTTGTAAAATCTTACAGCTTACTTTCAAATAGTCCTTAAAAGGTCAATGAAATTGCTCACAAACGATATGATTTACAGATGGCAGAATACTTGCTCAAAAAACCCCACTACTTCTCAGCTTTTCTTTACCTACCTGCCTCTTGCTCCTGCAGATTTAAATTGCAGCATCTCAGAGAAAGACCTGATTTGACCTATGCTGTCCCTTTTATAGTGGAGACACTCTGAGATATATATATATTAAAAATATAGATATATAATTTATAGATATAATGGACAATAATATTCTAACTGGCTGCTTAAGAATCATGCTTAGGGCTTTCCAACCTTCCAAATTGCAAGCCTGCAAGGGTCAGAGCATTCACAGGAGGTGCTGGGAGTCTTTCCATTCTGGAGTGGTCCAACCAGTTATTGAGCATCTTCATCTCAGGAAGAATTAAGAAATCAGCATGTCATAGAGTATATCCTCCCAAATGCGCACGGGGCAGGGTAAGGCCCTCTGAAGTCAGTGGGAGCACATCCATTCATTTAATAGGTACTGGGTTGTGCTTTAGGGAAAAAGCTGGATAAGTAATTCTCCTGCCACTGCTTCCCCTCTTATTTTTTGCTAGGCCAGGAACATTCAGTGCCAATAGATCTGCTTCACTGGACTTGGTTCTTTCTTCATTCGCTCCTTTTCTCTATTTAAAAGGAAGAGCACTTAGGTTCTTCTCCATTTAAAAGCAATGTCAGATCTAGCAACACACTTAAGTGAGTTTGGTTCTGAGCATGCGAATGTTTCAAGTGACTTCAAATGCTTGACTAGGCTAACTGCACTTATCAATGTTGTTGCTGGATCATGATCAAAATCCTCAGCTTTTTCTTAGATGGAATCCATTGCTTTTCACATCCCTAAAGCTCTAAGCATACATTGAAGATTACCCTTCTGCCTCTGCAAAATCTTTAGGAATTTCCATAGAGCTTTTGTACAGGCAAGAGTGAAGGAATCACACTTATTTATTAGCTTTCCTTATTCCCTGTGAAACAAATATGAGCCACTGTTCTTAAAGATGGAAAAATGAGGCTCAGGCTTACCTGAAGTAATCAGCACAGAAATTAACTAGACAACTTAATTTTATTATTTGTTCATTACTTGTTGCAAAATACTAGTTAATAATAATATTATTTCACTATGGAAACAATAATTATTAAGGCAAGTGATTCTTGCAAGATATTCTTGGAAGTGTGCCAGAAATGTTGCTGTAATCTTATCCCTTTAAGATGGGGAAGAGGTTCTTTCCAAAGGTTTACTTACACTGAGCGGTCTGACTTCTAACAGCTACAGAAACAAGGCCCAGAATCAAGGACATTTCCATCTCCAGAGATTTCGCGGTTAGCATCTCTTATCGGTGCTTTGTTGCCTCATGACCTGAGAGATGACAAACAACATTTTATTGAAATTTCTACCACTGCCTCACACCGTACAGCACTTTTGGTACTCTTATCTACACAACTAACCTGGAATAAGAGAAGAAATTATTTCAAGTCTCACTCTAACTTTAAAAACAACATCCAATACAACACCTTGTTTTCAACTGGTCTTAAGCAAAGTTTATGAGGTTATGCTACTTGAAACCACTGGAAGATCTCAGTATTTCATTTGAGACTATCATTCCAGTCTGTGCTACTGGAATGCATGTCCCACAGAAAAGATCTAATAAGGCTTTCATCCATCATTCTCCCTCTGGTTGAAGGATGTGTGAATGCCTCTCCCTGCAGCTTTGGAACAGGAGGGATTGGGACTTGATCCTAAATGCAGTGCATGTAAGATCCAATGCCGAGTCACTGCATTCTTGAGGGTGTTCAGGACACAGGAGAACGCAGATGTGTTCTGACTCAGAACACCTGAAGGAGGAAACACTGACTACTTCCTATTTTCAATCAAGAACACCAATTGAAAAAAGACCCTTCTCTAACCCTTACACTGCTCCTGCCCCCTCTCCTAAACAACCACTTTGAAACAGCGAGCAAAGCCAAGGCAACTGGCAATTTTAACAGAGAATAGAACAAAGCCACCACAACTAGAGATTTGAAGTGGCAATTCCCTCCCCACACAAAACAATTATAGGCAAATTCTCTGATGGAAAGTAGGATAAAATTACCTTAGAGCAAGTTATAAAGCTCCTCCTGTTGTTTTCAGGATTTTTATGGAGGTATGCACTCATACAGGAGCAGACTTTACTTTTTGCCTTCAAGAGGAACACAAATCTGTGGTAAGAGTGTGCCCAAAGCAATGAGTTTGAACAGCTAACTATGAGGCAGTTCCAGCAGCAACAAGAATTTGTTGACAATGTTGAAAGTACATACAAGATCTGCACTTGCATTACCATAAAATAGGGAGGGAACAAGTTCTGAAACAGAGATAAACTGATTATGAGCAGAGACTTTTCCCTAGGATGACAACTCTTCTATCATTCTTGTTCAATAAGGATTTACTCTGAAGAAATACAGACAGTTTTTCTGATGCTGATGACAGGTGCTGACAGCATCCTTACTAAATGCACTGTAAACATATAGCATCTAGTCTTTGAAGAAAGAAGAAGTTATATTCCTTCAAATCCAAGGAAGAGAAACAAGCCTCTTAAGAAGCCATTGCAGCTAAATGCCTAAAGAACATAAAATATTTGGAAAAAGTGTCAGTTAATCACTTGCTTTTCAGTCTATACAGTCATTGGCAATGGGATTTCCCCTGATCTTGCCACTTAGAAATCCACCTGCATTTTCTGCACATTGGGTCCTTCTCCCAAATAAAATCCACACAGAGCAGTCTGTCCAATTATTGGTAAAGGTAATAAAAATTACTCTGCTTTGGATTTAATTACTTCTGTGTGATGAAGATGAATAGAAAAGTGTACACTAGCAAACTAAAGGACAGAATTTGGCCAATGAGCCAAATGCAGACTAGAAAAACAAATTCAAATTTGAGAGCATCAGCATTTTAAACAGAAAGAAGGGAAAATCCTTCAAGTCTCTTGAAAGGTTCCAATTCTATGATGCTATCCTGGTCTTTTCAGCATGAGTCCCCTGAACGTGTATAACAAGAACAAATGATCAAGACCCAGCAGAAAATACAAAGTTTTACCATGTTTCCCAAACCTCTGTGCATCCAACTTTGCAATAATGAGTAGTCCTGCTCATCACACCAAGAATTCTGGCAGGAATATTATTGCTCACACTATACAGGATTGGATCCACGCAGCAGTTTCTAAAACAATAGCATTGTGTGTGGGTTTTGGTTTTTGGCTTTTTTTTTTTTTTAATTTAACTTTACGGAACATCATGTGTAGCACAATGTTTATCTTCAAGACTTATTTGAAGTTACTTTTGCTTCACATCTTGGATTTAGTCAGTGAAATTACACTAGGGAGAATGTGGCCCTTTCTTTTCCTACACTTTCAAAGTACATAAATATCTAGAGATAGTCCCAAAACAAAATGCTTGGACCTAATCTGTATCTTTATAAATGCAAAAGCTATCCTAACCTGTCTCTTAATACTGAGCTAACACAAAAATGCAGATTTGAACTGAGCCTATCTTCAGGCCAGAAAGCTGTTTCACATGTCAAGCTGATTTAAGCTAACTTCAGTCATCAATTACAGACATTAACTCCCTCTGATTCAGCATTAAACTATGGACTCCAGATTATGATGCTGTGTAAGGAATCCAACATTATTCTACGCTACGACATCTTCTGTCTGAACTAGGTAGCTTCTGGATTTTATGAATGATGCCAGTGTCAGCAGACGAAGAGTATTCCTGGAAAGTTAAGAGAAGAGGCACTGCAAAAGAGGCCAGGGGTAGTTCTAATGCTAATTTATTTTGCTTTGTAAACTAGTTGTGAGGTCCAACGGTGGTTTGTTTTTGTTTTTTTTTTTTTTTCCCCTTTCCTGGGCTACATTGTCTGAGGTTTTGAGGCCTATCTGTCATATTGAGGCAACAGACCCTTTCAACACTTCACTTTGCTTTGATATGCAGTCTTGTCTCTTCCTTCTCCCTCTTTTCTTCAGGAGTTATATTGCCGGAAAGGGTGATGATTTTCACAGCAAATAAAGAGGCCTTCTCCTAGCTTTATTGTCTTCAGAAGAAATGCTCTGTGAATTTTATGACCAATGGGAAAGCTGTTCCCTACCCCCAACTCAAAACCTGGCCAGTCACAAAAATTGCTAGAGTGTGTGTGATAGAACAGGATTCTTAAACTGTATCTCACAAGAAGTTTTCTAAGCCTGAAATGTCTTCTTTCTTGTTACTCCGAAGGCACTCTTCAATAGGCACTATTGCAAAATAGGTTTTTGACAAAACTCCCTGTTCTTCAATAGCTCATTAAAGCCAGGAAATCCACTCCCCCAACACAAAGGCAGTCACACTGCAAAGGTAGTTGCTTCAAAGCTCTTTTGTTTCATTTTTCTTCCACCCAACTACTAATAACCTCTCCAACCACTTGCAATTCCATAGTATAACTGTCCATGCCAGAATACATTTCCAATAAAACTGACACTATATTGCCCATTAAAATTATAATCTGTCACTAAGCAAAGATTAATTAAGACTGTAAAAATTTAAATGTTGGTAATTTCACTCACCTAAGTGAGTAAAATACGCAAGATTTGACTAAAGAAATGGATTAAAGCATTAACTTTTATCATTGCATCATGAAATTCTGCCATTATCTCCTAAAGAAGTCTGAGAAGTGAAGAACATCCTTCTGCTGTCTCTGGGGTGAATCCCTTAGTCCTATCAAATTTTATTCAGGTGATACTTCTCCTTGAAATAAAATGCTGTAAATCAAACCAGTAGAAGGTCTTCAAGATTTGGCTTGGAATGCAGTAGAGTGGACCTATTTCACCTAATAGATGGAATTTAGAGGCTAAAGTCCCAAACTGTTCAGCGATAGGTTCTGTTGCTGCTGTTAACTCTAGCAAATGAAATAAAAGTGTACTTTGCCTTTGCAAGGCAATGCCATACACACATCTAATTCCAACGCAGCATCCAACAAAGGCATTAGGCAGACCCTCACTATCATCAATGAGAGCTGGGAATAAAACACGACTGCCAGAATGAAAAGTATCCTCTCAGAAGGCCGTGGCAGACCTCAGCTCCCATTGTCTCTCACTGAGGATGTTACCCTACACAAAATATCAAATTATTAAAGACAAGATTTATGTGACAAATTAGAGAATTTTTCTCAGACCGCTGTTGGCCATAGGAAGGAAATGTTCTCTTTTGCTTTTCTAGTTTTTAAATTATTCTCTTAACTTTCTTTAAAGAAAGAAATGAGATGTGAAAGCTCCCAATCTTCCTTCAAAAAGAAACCAGATATCATTCCTACTAAAAATAAACTGAATGCTACTCATATAAAAATGACAGATTTTATGGGAGAAAGTTCTGCTTTCCACATACACTTAATTTCTTCTTCAGTTTAAAAAGCAAAAAGCCCAGCCCTCTCCTACTCAGATAATAAGGGTTAAGCACTTAAAGCCAGAAACAGGAAGGTTTATCTTGAAGTTTACCATCTTGTTTTGGCAATAGAACATTTTATATTTGTCTATGGCTTCTGAATGAGAATAGAGTTCAAGATAAGATCACCTTGTTGCTCTTTGTGTACTCCATCTTAACACCACAAGGGAGACAAGGAAACATCTTAAACATTTTGTCCCATAGAATGACCCCAAATTCTCATTTAAAGAGGGAAGAATCCTAACCAAACCACTGGCTAGAAAGATCAAAAGTTTAAAAATATCAAGTGAGACATTAAAGCACCACAGGTGACCATATGCTAAACAAACAATTTACACTTCGAATGAATGAAAACAAATGTCCCAGTACTTATGTGGACTGAACTGAATAACTGCTGTTCTTTAGAGACTCTAAAATTCTTACCATAATGTTGTAAAATTAACAGCACTTTTCACTTGATTATCAGTGTAAACATAATTGGGCTAATTCTGCTTTCACTACAGTTTCACAATGATAGAAACGCTACTGAAATGAGAATGTCCTATGTATCTACCCCGGCCAAGGACAGCACAGCAGGATCTTCACAGGGAAGGTAACAGATTTGAGTCAAAGTGGTTTTGGCTGCATGGATTGAACAGAAACCTAAGCATAAGGAACGAAGACAAACACACCCCCCCCATTTTTCCTATTGAAAAATTCCAAGTAACCAGGCTGATGGCCTCAAGACAGCTGGAAAATGCCCATAGCGTTGTACACTCACTATTAATGCATAGTCCTTTCCAGGGTTGAACCTGAATCTCAGGAGGCTGTTCTACTTAGTGATGACTAAGGACACAGATTCATGACCTACAGTACCACAGTGAAACACACTGCAAATAAAATACCTACTAAAAATAGATTCCCTGTCCCAGACAATTTACAGTCCAAAGAGACACATCTGAAGAAATGTCCATATAAATATATAATGACAAGGAAGCATCGAAAAAAAATGGTAAGCCTGTGGTTAGCAAACATGGTAACACTGGTCTTAACAGAGCAATGATCCAGTCTTTCAAAAATGTGGGAAGACCCTAGGCTAGGGCTGAGGGACCTTGGTTTTAAGCACGTGCTCATCTCTGATATACTGATTGCCTTATATGAACATTAACAACAGACGAAAGGTGGAAGAGAAAGGAAGCATCTGTAGCCTTTCCCATTCTCAATTCTCTTTCACTACTGCCAACACGTTCTGTCCTCAGAAATTATCCTGTATGGAATCCATAAAATTTCAGCTACTTGCATCTGTGTTCACTGGCTCACGTCATCTGCCATTACCTTTCAACGACGCAGACACTGCTAAGCCATGCCTGCCTCAGTCAGCTGTACGCACAGCTGAAAGGATGCAGCGGTGCTGCTTGCAAAAGAACAGATGCTGCAGTACTATCATTGTTCAATGTCCTTTGTTAAGTATTACTTTCTTTTACTCATTTTTACTAACTGTCATGTGAAAATCTACGCTACTATTCCCTGTGCTATTATCAAGCTGTGGATAGACTGTGCCAGACTTGAAGGAAAAACACAACCTCCAAATTGCAGTAACAATCACAATATTGTATTAAGTTCTCTAGCAACAAGAAGTAAGGAACTTTGGAAGCTCTCAGTGCTTCCTCTGCAGTAAAATATCCTTTATGATTTCTCTCTGAAGCACATAGCAGTGTATAAGCTTTAGGGACAGAGCAACAAGAGCAACTCGACACCAGGCAGGAAGCCTGCATCAGAGGTGAGAACAGAACCCAGCTCTCCTGGCTCCCTGTTCTTAACAAGAATGCCTGCCCTCTCCCAAATGATAACACAGGGTGATAACGAATATGAGAAGCAGTTTATCATCTATCTACTAAGGAGCAAAGCCAAAATCTGATGGTATGAACCTCTTGTGCTGTAAATCAGGAGCGAGTCAAGGGAGTTACTCTGGGTAAGTGCATAGAGAATCAGGCCTAAAATACCCACAAACATATTTTCAAATGTAAAGTCAGTATTTTGTGTTACTAAAGTTAAAAATTTCTAGCTTGAAGCAATGTGTTCTTCTTTCAAAACAGGTAAAACAAGAACAAGAGAGAAGTACCGGGTGGTTTACACAGATCATCAGAGATTAGAATTAGAGAAGGAATTTCATTACAACAGATACATTACAATCAGGAGGAAGTCTGAACTTGCTGCAAACCTAAGACTTTCCGAGAGACAGGTAGAGTATGGATCACCCATTCAGGATTTTGTTTGAATTTATTATTGCTGATGAGGAGATAACCATGCTGGTTAAGAATACAAAAATGCTAATACCTTTAATAACCAAATACTGCGAATGGGTTCCCTTTGCAGTGTAGGAACTCAGACTATCCAGCTGAGTGGCCTGACAGCATTCATTGTTAGCACTCAATTCTAAATATTCCACCAGCACTACTTCAGGTATCATCAGAGAGCTGTGCAACAACACAGAAAAAGCAAACACCAGTCTTACATACAGTCCTGTTCTGAGAAACAAGAGTTTCAAAATATCAACTAAATCCTGCCCGGGTTTCTCTCTGTTTTACTGGGTAGCAGTAGCAGGAAGAAATTTTTGCCAACATTTCTAAAGCGGAGGTCCTGGTTCTGCTAAAGTCAAGTGGATCTCCCTGAATAGACTTCAGGACACAATATGCTCATTTGCTGCCTTTTCTATTTGCAAACAGCCACAGCACTGTTTTCTCAGTCCGTTATTATTCAGTATCATTCACTGAAGATTATGCTTGATTCACCATTGTTTCACGGGCTCTACTGAGCAGGCATAGTCCAAAATCCACCCAGTTGTAGCACTGTACATTCAACTTGAACTTGCCCTACACAGCACACATGGAAAGAGCCCTTTCATACAAATGCAACAACTCCATCACATGAATATGACTGAACACACACTGTCCTGTCCCCAAGTTCCACTGCACTCAGCCTAAAATCTGGAATTATTTTATGGAAAAGCTTTTTTTCCTGGCCACACCAAAATCCCGACCAGGACACTGGAAGGAACATCTCAAGAGAAAAGGGCAAAGAACAATTGTTGAAACAAGTAAGAAAAGATGTAATATCTAATGAAGAAAAAAAAAAAAGGCAAAACAAAGCATTGCTAAATATAGGAAGCGTATAGAAGTAAAGGAGATAATGAGGACAAGAAAGAAGAGTGAAAATTAGACTTCAGGGGAAGAGTTACTTGCACAACCGAACAGTGGGGAAAAACACTGAAAGGAAGGAGTGCAACAAGTGAGGAACAAGTCAGACATTAAACTGACCATGTTAGCTTTTAGTCTAGCAATATACACCTGTATTTACTTGGTTTTCAATGTAAAGATACTCTCCAATTCTTTTGGCCATCACTGTGACACACGAGATTGTTCTGCTAGATTTTGTACTTAAAAAAAGCAGCTCATTCCAGAGAAATATCTCCTAAAAATAAAACTAATGCTGAAAAACTCTCTCTCAAACTATTAATAAATATTTTACTACTAGATAGGGAAGATATGAAAAACAAGCAAACAGCTCTGTTGTCTCAGTTTGTCACTGCCTTTCTCACTGGTCCTCATGCAATCAATTTTACCTGTGACCCTTGACTGTATACATAAAGGACAACATTACATTCCATTAGCAACTGAAAAAAATTTCCTCTGTTCCTCTGCAGGTGAAAATCTGGTTCCAGAATCGCAGAGCCAAAGAAAGAAAACTAATGAAGAAGAAAATGACTCATTTTGATGGCAGCAATCTTGGCTCTATGCAGAGTGACTCTGGCTCAGTGAGCCCGATGCCAGTTCCTGACCAACAGACTCATTCAGAAATGTCCAGCTCTTTATTCCCACCTCCACCTCCTCCACCTCCGCTGCCCATGAATGGTTTGCAGCACAACGGGAACCTGCAGCAGGTAGTGGCCTCTCAGTAAGACTGCCCGAAGAGCTACTGCGTAACGAACACTACGAACTCCCGGTACATGGAGCACTACAGGATGAACCAGAGGACGGCTGCAGCTGTTTCGCAGGAGTTCCCAGTATGACACAGTTTTGTGCACATAAACCAAGAGCCACCTGCCACGCCTGCAGGACAGCGCAGGTTCCCAAGGGCAATGGAACTGCCGTGTGACAGGAGTCTTAGTTGCAGGGAGCCTCTGCAAGAGGATGCCATGCCCAGCCTGTGCCACAAGGCAAGCATCCCTCCAGCCACGCAGCAGGTGGGCAGGCACTGGGAGGAGCGCCGAGGACCAGACATGGCCACTTGTTACAGTATACTGCAGACAAAAAAAAAAAAAAGCACAAAACCGGCCTCAGGCAACACACATTGCTGAGGCAGTAACAGCAGCTGTGTGCAAGTCCTTCGTCCCTCAGCAAAGAGCATATTCCTCCTCCTTAATCTCCACACAGGTTCCATGTACCAGTCTCACTTCCATGGACTTTACACATGGATCTTGGTAAATGAAGACCCAGCTTATATGTTTTGACCAACTTGACAGCGCCAGGTCGTGGTGATTGCACTCACTACAAGTTAAGGACAAAGGTCAGGGACGAGCTTTTTGGAATTTTTTGGTTTTGACAAGTTTTGATTTCCAATGTTCCATACACTGGTATAAACACGCACTCTTCAATCTTACCATAAATGTTTCAAAAGCATTCTGGAATTGTGAATCTTAGCCCAAGTTCATTTTTGATAGAAGAAAAATCTTGTCAGATTCATTTTGTATCCTAAAAGAAAGAGCAAAGAGGGGGAAATTCTCTTAAGTATTGTAGGCATTTAAAAAACATTTGCATTTCATGAGACAGCATAGCTGATGGATAAAGATGCAATAATTGCATCCAACTAATTTTGATCCAGCATTCAGAGCTATTGTGACACTAAAAAAAAAATCTGAGAAGCCAAATCAATGGAAGACAAAGCAAACAAATATTTCACTTTAAATATAAGCTCTTGGCATTTTTTTAACTGGGTCTCAGCTCCCGAAGTGCCAGTCCCTCTCATACTGAGCAGAATTTAGTAGGTAAGCAGTACTTAGGAATAATCTGGATACTTACTTCCTGAGATGACTAAAAATTGCATGTGCAGGACTTGTCTGCAAGGGGAAACTTTTTAAAGCACACAAGTGATTTGGGAATTTCTACTGCCACTGTTAAAAGCAACTTAGAAATTTAGGATGCCTGTCCTCACTAATTTTCATCAAGGTGTCCTCCTGAATATCTGTCACTGTTGCAAATAAGACTTAGGAGCATTAAGTCATTTAGGCACTACACTTTTGGGTTTTTTCCTTAATTATAACAAATACTACTATTAGGTCATCAAAATGTTGGCAATTGTAAAATTACTTTGTATATAAAGAACGTTAAAATAAATGACTTTTTCATAATCTTTTTCCAATGTGGTATCAGCTACTGTAGCAAGTGAACATGCAGATTTTCATGAGTTCCCACTCTTCCCTTTCACAATGCAGCTCTAGTTGCTGGAAACAGCAGTTTGAAGCTTTGCATAGGTAATATAAGTGAGATGAAGAATCGGTAATTCAAAGTTCAGCAACAGAAAGGTTCCTGCTGATTTCCACATACTATGAAAAGCGGAACATGACCAACAGCATGTGGGAACAAAAGTGATTTACCATCCGTATTGGTGAGCATAGCAACCAAACCAAAACACTGGTCTCCCAAAAGAGCTATCCATTGGATATGTCCGAAAGAGGAATCCATTGGAAACACACAGAACAGCCATTCTGTCTACAGAGGGAAATGCTAGAGATATTTTACTGACAGTTCATACACACATGTACTTAACAGAGACTGAAAAAGGTTCAACGAGAAAAGCATCCTCACATTGGCCAATTAAGCAGAATTATGCTTGCCTACTACAGAAAAATCAATAAAAATTTCCAGATTTAGACTTTCAAAAGGTAACAATATCGAGGGAAACTTTGTCTTTTGTACTGATATACAATAATTCAGGACCTAGTTCTAGATGAGTGCACAGAACCCTGGCCCAGGGTTTTGCAGGATGAAGGTCATAGCTATTTGTTTAAAGGACACTTCCATGAGAGTTTAATTTCTTATTAGAAAATAAGAGAGGAAAAAGAAAAAGTCCTTCAAGAAGGAACTTAAAGAAAAGAAATATCTGAACAAAACTTCCTTCTCTTTAACATTATTTAAACACCATTCAAAGAGAGGGGGATCTGGCAAAACAACCCGGTTTATCTTGTTTACATGTAGAAGAGTTATTGAGGAAGATAAGTGACCACTTTGAAGATCTGCCTCATTTCTGTTCCAGTTTGCTGAAAGCATGCTTGCTATAGGTTGCTATGTGTTTCCAATCAGAAGTTGTTAAGTACACAAAATAAGGCTGAATTTTATTTGCAGAAGCACATGTTCAAAGGTTAAAATTTATTGCTCCAAAAGCAGTATCTATAAACCAGGGCAATACCTTAGAGATTATTAACCTTCTAGTTATGCCAGCGATTGTTTTAAGTAGTACAATTTTTGTTTGTAAAACCTACCAGCAATCTATTCAACTAAATACTTTCAATGTTCTTTAATCCTTTAAAGTTGCCTACCAAAACCAAGAGAAAGCTATTTTTATCCAAGAAGCTTGTGTAGTGCTGTTGCTTAGATGCTGTATTGTGTATAATTAAAAATGAGACACATAAAATTGGAGCCAAATCAACTGAAATTATTTTTGTTCAACATTATGAGTCATGAAATATTGGTGCCAGTCCTCAGAATAATACCTCCTTTCTTTCTGACTCTGGGTGTATCACATAACCTATCACTTTTATCACATCTGAAAACTAGGGACACTAAAGCAGAGTTGCTGTGAAGATTGATGGGTTGTTAGCAAAGTGCCTTGAACAAGAAAAGCATACCTTAGACTACATCACAAGAATATCTAAGCCCTTAATCCTAATTGTGATTAAAAAAAACGATCAAGGTATATCCAATTTTCAGAGGAATTCATTAACCTTTAAACCCCTTACCCAGCAAGAATTGTGATCTATATGGTACAAAAAGATCAAGAAGAGCACAGCAAACAAGCCCTTCTACAAAAACTTCATTCAACTAAGCAAGATATACAATTCAGAAGGACATTTCCAAAACAAAAAACACTTTCAAAAATGCAGTATCTGCAATTGCGCAGGGGTTATGCAATCATTAATGTACTTACGAGAGAGCATCAAGTATGTGCTACCTTCTACTCAAGGAGCAGATTCAAAAATCTATTCATTCTGGACGTTACCATAAAAATTAAAAGGTATACTCCTTTAAGCACCCTTATTCGGTGTGCTGGTGCCATACAGGCTTACTCCAGCCCAAGCTTTTACACCCAGAGCGCACGCTGAAACGATGCGCCCTGTGAATGACTTACCCAGCCAGTCACATTTCGGAACAGCGCTGGATGTTACTAGCTGCACACAACATCGTGCAAACCTCCCCACGTAAAGGTTTTATGAGGAACGTGTTTGCCAGCTGTTTTCATACTCAAAGAGCACAAATACTTTCTTGTACATTTTGTAACAAGCTCTGTCCTAAGAGGTCTCACAATAAAAGAAGAGGCTTAATTAAGATACATCCTGTGTGTTCTTGGTCTTCTAAGCCACAGGAAAATACAGTCACTAAGGCAGGACAGACTTTACATAGACAGTAGTCTCTCTTACCTGGGAGTATGAAAGAAGAGTTAAATTTGTGCTACAGAAATGTTAGTCTGCCAGGAATATAAACCATGCGTATGGCAAGAATGGCAAACAGTAAAAGCGATCAATTCCTTTGTGACCTCATGAAAGACCACAGCAAAGAACCTCTTGGGGACTCAACAGTGAGCACCCAATAATCCCATCCAGCTATACTCTGGTCAGCATGAATTAGTGGGAGCCCTATGCTTCAGGAAGGAAATCAAAATAAATATCAATAGAGGATTTCCTGTTCATTTTTATGGTTCTGCTAAAAAGAATTGATTTAACCGGGAGTTCACACGCTGGCTCTGTAACTCCCACCATATTAAGTCTGCTTGTGAGCAGTACAACATACTCTTATTACTGTCAGTATTGATTTTGTAGCAGATTTTAAATTATTTAAATTTCAGAATAGCAAGACCCTCCTTTAGCTCCAGATCATCCTTTCCTGGCAAATACAACAGTGATGCAGATAATCTACGAAATATATTGTTACTACTTTTAAGAAACGAAAGATAAGTCATTGTTAGCAGCAGTTAGAAAACAGTAATGGAATAGTTAGAAAGGTAAATACAACCACCATGTTCCCAGCAACTCCCTTTTCATCATTTTTCAAAAGGACTTATTAACAGCCAAAATTTCTAAGCATGGAAATAAAAATGAAACCATTGAGGAAAGCTTCACAGACAACTGACATTTTTATTTCTACTGTTGATCACTTATGAAAAAGAAATACACATTCGGGACGAGAGACACTACAGAACTGAAACTGGTGATATATCCCTTTTTCTTTTTCCCCAAAAGAGCTTAGTTTAGCGAGTGAAAATAGTTCAGCTACCATTGCTCATTCATCTCTCTAGGCTGTGCCACATCTGTCAGTACAGATACAGCTTGGCATGTGCTTGCATTTCAAGTCCTGAAAATGAGACAGAACTAGGGTGTTGCATATTAAACCAACCAGCACAACTAAAACAGTAAATAAAATTTTCAGAAGCTTTGTGTTTGTAGAAGCTTCTTCAGTGAAAGCAAGAGCAGTCTCTTTAGCTGTGTGCTTTAAAATTTTAAGACCATCTGGCTTCCTTCATGACCAGTCAGATTTTTTTCCAACAGAACTGACCTCAGTTGACAGCATGCCATGTACCGGCTGACCTTTCCTCAAGATTTACACAGCTGATTATTAATTTTAGGAGGAATGGGTATGCGTGCAAAGACCAGCTTGAATAAAGGGTTAATAACACCTCTGAAATACTGCATTAAAATTATCGGCAATTCATAGTTCGCTAGCACAGTCCTTAGCTAGCCATTCCACTGAAATCCCAAGCATGCAGTTATAAAGGTACGGGCAAGAAGCATTTAAGCCTGATGTGACTGATGTGCTATTACAGTGCTCATCTCGAGGTAAGAAAACAAACACCTGCCGCTATCACCTTATCCAGAATGGTACACAATAAGTTTACCCACTTTTTTTTTTTTTGCCTCAGAAACAGAATCCCAGATAGATTTCATATAATTTCCAAGCTTCAAAGATGGACAGATTCATTGTTTCTTATCTCCATACAAAAGGAAGAGCAGCGTTATGAATATGGGTTCCTAATTAAAACTATCACAGGTATAAACACCTTTACTCTAAGTTATTGTTGTACAGGCCAGTTTTAATCTACCAATAGTTCCTGAAATTGCAGTTATAATAGCTGTCATTAAAACATTTAATTGCACGTTTGTGATTATCACTACCCAGTTTGGAAATGCTCTTTAGAACAGCACATATACCATAATATGCCATCTACGTTGCCTGTGCAAACAATACTAATAAATGGTTATCACCATGCTTGTTATTATTGCTAGATTTTCACCTACCACTTGTCAGAAAACTAGAAAATTATCTTCCCCAAAGATCTCAAAGTACATTTAATTTTACACACATACAACTTCACTTCAACAAACACTGAGGCAACTCCGGTGGACACTGGCTGAGTAGATAAATTATACATAGCATTTTAATAGGTGGAGGAAAAAAAAGGAAAATTATAACCCTGAGTTCAGTTATCCCGGCAATCCATCTCTCTGAAGCATGCCAAAGAGCACAGCACTCTTGCTGCCAATACCACACAGATCTTCCCTCTTCAGTCTCTACCATCTGCAGAAAATGGAATAAATACAAACCTCCACATGGATGAGATTTCTGGATGTCTACCCCACTACCTCAGAACTGCTTTCACTTTCCCACCACCCTAGAAATCCAGGATAGTTCCACAAGCACTCTGCACAGGCATCAGCAGCACACCAGCCCTTCCTCTACCACCAGCAACTCATTGCCATCCCTTCACAGTGCAAATATGGACAAGGCAAGAGCAGTGCACTTTTCTTCCTTCCCCCCCTTTTTTCCTCCCCGAGAGCAGTGCCCACTGAAAGTGTTCTTTACACTACAGGATAAGTTAGTGCTATACACTGAAGGTGCAGTGGCTCTGTAGCTACTGACACTGGAGCTGAGCAGGAAGGACGCATGCATGGCCAAGAAATGACTCCTGGAAAAGCAGACTCATTCACAGTCAGTCAGCTCTCAAAAAAACATCAGTCACAAAATTCGGGTAGCCTCAAACTACTGAACAACATACAAAGGTATGGCTTCTTTTTAATACATCAACGTGGTTCTGCTACAGAAAATGGGAGGCGTAAGAGTCAGGGTGCAGAAGATTATTTGAATGTTGCCATTTTAGTTATCTTATTCTCACTTTGGTGTTAAAAATCTGCAGTCCTACCCAGCAATCTTATCCTTCTATGTAAATCTTTTTAAACAAAATGCCTTATTCAAAGCTTACTATTGTTACCCGATATCAAATCAGTGTAGCAATTCACCATCGGCGTATCTTGATCTAATTATGTTCTGGAAAGAATCGAAATAGATCTAAAGAAAATTCAGATAATGGAACAGGCAAAACAAGAAAGGGAAAGGAGAAGCATAAACAAAAGATAAAAGAAGAACAGAGAATAAAGGATAAAGCTCTGAGATACAAAAATAGGATTAGGAGACACTGAAATTGTGGGGGGTATGCGCAGGGGCATCCCATAAAGAAAGAGGAAAATCAGTGATTAAAAATGTCACCAACATCTAATGCATTTTATGACATTAAATGTCATTCACTGAGATGCAAAAACTGTGCTTAGAAGTCAAACAATGTGTCTGATCTGAAAACTGGGATCAACCAATGTCCATTTGTACTAGGTCAATGGATATAGATACAGCCAATGGAGACAAAATTTCACCCTCCTATGGATCAGCCTGTGACTGACAGCTCTGCTTAACATTTAGCAATACATCGGAATTTAACTGCTGGCACGATGCTCACAAATAGGCCAAAGATCCCAAGGATACTTCCAGGATAGGAAAAATTTCTTGTTTAATTTGGATGATATTCTGTAGAGTTCTTTGTTCTTTTTAGTACACATTAGTACTAAAAAGTCTGTGGGCTCTCAAAACCATATTACAATTCCTTCTCTTTCAGGATGAGGGGAACAAGAGTCTCTTCTGATTTTTAAGTCTATTTTCATAAGGGTACAGCAATTACAGAAGGCTTTCCTTTTTCCAAGTGCTATCCCATGATGGAACGTTCCTCAACATTCTCAGGATCCCAAGGATTAATAAAGAAATCTGTAAATACAGCAAAATTAATTATAAAAATTTCACTACACTTCTCAGTAAAAATTTTTTTCAAAAAAAAAAAAAAAAAAAAAACAACCCAAAAACCAAAACCACAACAGAAAACCAGAAAAGTAGTACCTTTCCCATCTTTAAGTACACATTTAGAATCCTGGAATTAGAAGGGATGTGTGAATATGAGTAGTGTCAAAATACAAAGGATACTGAATGAAAAACCACACCTTTGTAAAGGGAAACAACTCATTGTAATTTGCACCTCTTTTGCAAGCATACCCTTTGACAAATAGTTAATTGCAAAAAAAATTCATCCAAGATAAAAATATATAAAATTCACTCTACAAACTGTAGCTAGACAACCATATAGAGGGAATTCTCAAGTCAAAGTATGGTTTAAGTTATTCCATGTTAACATCAAGCTCTCAGTAACGACACACAAAACGACCTTCAGAATAACTTTTCGCAGTGGGAACACTAACATTCACTTATAGAGCACACACGTGCCAGGCGCTTTTCAGAAAAGCATCACGGTAGTTCTGATCCACGAACGGGATAATCATGATAACCAAGATGTTCCTCCCTGCTGATTTCACTTACCTTAGCTGCCACCAGCGAAAACAGACTAGCATACAGCCGTTTCAGAGGAAGGGACCCAGCCTTTCAGGCAGATAAAGGTTGTCTTCAGTTTGAAACAGAAGCCAACAATGTTACTGGACCTTATCAAAGACTTTTTTCACCACTTTTTACAGTCATTTTCTTTGTACTTCTGGCACCATCTTTGTTTGGAAGATTTATTGTCTGCTTTTTTAAATGTATCAGTTTGCAACAGCCGCCAGACGAAGGGATCTCTTTAAATCACTCCGCATGGGGAGAGTGTGGACATGTGTATTACAGTTAGAGCCTGAACTTCTCCCACGCTGGAAAGCCCCTTACAAACATCAATAATGGGGGGAAACACTTTTGAGACAGTTATATTCAAGATATGCTGTTTACGAGGTACTCTGCATCCTGAAGTTATTGCCTTACAATTATTCAAATTGACTGTACCCCTTAACTAAAGAAGTAAAAATGAGATTTTTTTTTTTTTTTTTTAGTACCTGAGAATTAAAGAGAATAACAGATTTACTTATTGATTGATAACACATCACAAAATAAAGGTTTTGGACAAGAAGCACTGGAACACCAAACACTGCTATTATAGTCACCACTGTCTTTCCTTAAAAAAAAAAGAAGTCTATTTACCAAGTTACAAATACAAGCAACTGTTGCATCACCTTACAGTACTGGAATTGCTGAATATCAAGGAAGGGTAACAGCATAGATAAAAGTTCTCTAAAAGAGAAAGCCTCAGAGCTAGCAGAAAGGTGGGGCTGGTCAGCCCTTCATTTGAATGTAAATGTAATTATGAGGCAGGCAGTTAGGCTGACGTCAGACAAGATCTTGGTAAACCATTACCACCAGCACCTGGTAACACAGTTGATAATAAAAGAGGATGAAGTAGATTCCAAGCAGAGTGGCATTATTAGAGAAAACTAAACACAATTATTCTTAAGCAGCAGAAGAAAATACAGAAGAACAAGATGTTGTGACAACGCGTTTACAACCTGTGACAATCATGTATGTGAGCACTCTGTTGGATAAGGAGAACACCATGTACTCAGGATCCGCAAGGGGTAACAACAACCTGCCGGTGCAAAACTTTGTGTCTACTCCACCCTATTCAGATTACATGGGATATCATCCTGTGCCAACTCTGGACACCCATGGACAGCCTGCGGGAACCTGGGGATCTCACTACGGCCCACAGAGGGAGGACTGGAACGCTTACGGCCCAGGACCGTCCAGCACGGTTGCTGCTGCACAGATCAACGGCTCCTCGCCCGGACAGGTCTCCTACAGCTCTGCTGATTACAGCTCCCTCCATCCTGCTGCACCTGGGGGGTTACCTCCTGTAGACACAATTAATACACAGCAAATCTCTCCCAACAGCCAACGGCACAGCTCTTACGAATGGATGAGGAAAACGGTGCAAGCTAACACTACTGGTAAGTGTATATTCAGCTTTCAACCTGAGAAAGCATCTTCTGCTATCACTCATCTTATAAATAATTAACTTCACTTGCAGCACATAGGTTGGCGCGTCATTTATGACATTTATTTAAACTACTGCTGTTTAATGCAGTTTTAACTAAATTTGCACTAGTTTCACTTTCATCCCATAAAGGCTTTATATGGTTACTATAGAGGAATGGCTGTTGTGTTTAGATATGGCTGCATCTCACTCAAATCCAGGAATCTCTGTTGTAACATTCTGTAAAGCGTTTTGAATTAAAACCACAATGCTTTTGAGAATGTTATGGAACAATGAATGCAGCAACATTTAACAGTTACAGGCAAAAATACCACATAATTATTTTGTGCTACAAGGTAAACATCAATATAAAATCAGGTTGATCTTTTTAAATCTTTACAGACTTTTCAATACTTTTAAAGAAAATCATGTGCTCTCATGCAACTGTAGTGATTATGCAATTTTCTACGGTTGTTCCCATGTCTTTTATTTTTCTACCTAGATTTATTAAGTGAGAAGAAATATTCCTAGAGAAGTAAGCTGACTCAAATGATCAGCATAGACTATTTTGTTTGTAGACCGCGTATCTCATCAGTTAAGCTTCCTTTTCATTTAGTTTCAAAAGTTTTACAGTGTTTTTCTCAAGTACCAGAATTTTGCAGCTTGCCACAATTACACAATTAAAAATCACTTTCTTGAAAGTGCCACTCATTGATGCGCCTGTTTTTGTCACAAGCAGCATGCCAGATGAACCTTTCGATGTATATTCCCAAGGTGTAAATTGGGTGTAGCAAGGTTTGCTGATTCTATTGTTAAGGTTAAAAGTAGTAAGTGCATGTTAGAGAGCATCAAAGAAAATGCTCTAAAGTAAGAAGAGCAATTACAATTCAAGCAATCTTAGAAGACACAGAAAATCGGCACTGCTGCTTGAGACGCAATCCTCCTTCAAATGGTTATTACTCAAGAGCAAGATTAGTCTGGTAATCGTTTCTTAGTTATAAAGTAGATACACACCGTTTTCCCACTGTTACTAAATATAAAATGCCTAGTGAACATTAAGATATCACAATGCCATCCTTCCACTTGGAGCTTCCACAAAGGTCTTCAAAGCCAGGCAGATTTACAGTCTGTTTTTCCCCCCTTATGTATACTCATGTAAATCAGCAGTAACTTCATTAACATCATTGGAGATTCCCAGATGTAGAAGTGATGCAAGTCTTGAGCGCAGACCAAATTCAATTGAGACTGCTGAATGTCGATGAGGCACCCCTGCCTCTGTCAAGTTGTCACTGAATTTTAAATGTGTTAGCATCCTTAAAGAATAAAACAGCCTTAAAAATCTAAATCCTAGTTTTACACTTATTGCAGAGACATGCAAGACCTTGAAAGGTTTCTCATAAGCTTGCTCAACTTCATAATATATATATGCAATTCAGAAAAGCAGTTATGTGCTTAAATTAATCTCCAGTCTGAAAAGCACTTAGAGAATTTACACACAAGCCGAAACACTCTGAGCAATACTGGACAGGTGAAACAGGGCCTGTTAACAGACATGTCCTGAGGCTGTGCATTCCTAGAGCCCAGGCCTTTGAAGTGTTAAAAGCAGCTCAAGACTTCATGGAATTGGGCTCAAGACATCAGCCCAGCTTAAAAAAAGGAACTGGGACAGTAAAGCACCAAGGTGGTATTTTGCAAAACAAGAAAAGTACCAAATAGATTTGGCTTTTCATTGGTGTTTTCAAAATAATGTTAATTGTAAAAACTGGAAAATTGTAATACCGACAGAAAAAGTTGTGAAAAATGAAATCCAAACAATGACAAGGCTAAAATTATGCATGTAACAGCTACATATTAACTTATCAATGCTTTTTCTAGAAGATAATGTAAGAAAACATACTTGATGCCACTATAACCACTCTTTCAAACAGACTTGCTCTCAGTTTCTCTTTATTGCCATAATATTATCCACGCTACCAAAGTAGCTACTAGGTCCTTCCATACAGTATTATCACTGCTTAATACAGTTCATTGGTCTAAAATTTCACAATTGCAGCCCTAAACTTTACAAATATATTTATGTACATAAATACGTGTATGTCCTTAACTTCACCAGTGGCGTATACTCACATCGAGGTACATGAGCAGCATGGAATAACAGAAATCAAAACACATATAATTAAATGAAGTAGCCTACTGAAATACTGTCCTAATGACAACAGGAGTTATTTTTGGAGAGGGGATGTTAATTGGAATTTTTTCTCCTCTATTTAGACTCTATTAAAACACACCACATTCTGAGTCAATATTCGTATCTAGCATTTTATAGAAAAAAAATAAATTACAGGAAAAGTGAAATGAAAATTTACCTGACCGAGTCAATTCTCAGGATGAAACAACTTCACACAGACAGAAGAACTATGTCCTTTCAACAAATAAAATTTGATTTGAAATTATAAATCCTCTTACTAAAAGATCATAACCCGTGTAATCAACAGTGTAAAACGTGCATTTTATGAGAGCAAGTGAACCTTCAAAGCATGAAACATACTGAGAAGAAGGTATCTAAAGAAGGGCCTAGAAAACAGATTTTATATCTTTTAAAACTTTATATGAAACTTCATCTGGGAATGACTCTTCGTCCCAGAAGAAGAAAGGACTTTAAGGGGACTAAACAAAAGGACAACATTATTTGTGTGTCTCCCAAGATCAGCCTCATCTTTTTTTTAACTATAGTCAACACATTTTATGTCTTTGTTTAAACAAGCAGCGATGTACAAGTAATTCAGATTACATCACAGCAGAAACACAGCCAGAAAGCAAAACAAAAAAGCATGAAAGAAGGCCAGGGCTCTGCCCTAATGCTAATTAATTTTGCTTTGTAAACTAGTTGTGACATCTATTTTCCACTGGCCTACATTGTCTGAGGTTTTGAGGCCTATCTGTCATATTGAGGCAACAGACCCTTTCAACACTTCACTTTGCTTTGATATGCAGTCTTGTCTCTTCCTTCTCCCTCTTTTCTTCAGGAGTTATATTGCCGGAAAGGGTGATGATTTTCACAGCAAATAAAGAGGCCTTCTCCTAGCTTTATTGTCTTCAGAAGAAATGCTCTGTGAATTTTATGACCAAGGGGAATGGGGAAAACTACTCCTTTTCTCCACCCTCTCAAATCATGGTTATATTTGCTGATTATAGTGAAGCCGGAATAACTCTGTTGAATTTTAACTTGTTTTCAAAGATTATCTTCTAAGCCTTTACTTTACAAGGAACCTGAATATCTATACTACTGTTAACATTATAACTATCACTTAGAGCAAATATTTCAAAGCCAACAATCTGTACCTTGAAAAAAGTAAACTTAGTTTAATGCTTGTTTTAGTCCTGCAAATTTAGACAGGAAAATCTTGTACACTAGAAGTCAAAGTGGCACAAGATTTGGGAAAACATCCTTAACTATGCTTATTTCAAAATGTGTTCACCTATGTCTACCTCCAGCCTTCAGACAAAAATATCGCAGTTTATCCAATGTTGGTCCAAAATAAAAGAGAACTGAGGAAAAAATATTCCTTCATCTATTTCTGCTTTTTTCCTCTGCTAAGATGAAAGAGTCTGACATTTGTTTAGGGCTTGTAAATTCCAAACCAATTGGCTTGTGTTTCTGAATGTGAAAGAGGTTCTTGATAAGATCTCCTTGTCGCTCCTTTGTGTGGCGTGTGCTTCATCTTAACACCTCAATGGATTTTAGGGAACCACTTTAAAGGAGTCTTTGTCCTACAGTTTGTCCCAGAAAACTCACATCAAAAAAAACCTGGGAAGATCAGAAGAAAAAGGAAAACTATCTAGTTGACTGTTGAAAGTGCAAAGGAGAACAAATAAGTTGAAAAGTGATCTCTCTGTATTATTATTACATAAAGAACTGTTTCTAAGAGTCTATTAAATGTGAAATATCTTCTAAACTTCAAGTAATGCTCCTCTTAACAGTATTTATCCAATATAGCTAATAATATTTCTTTTACACATTAGAGAGAGGATGAACTGAAATTATTTTACAAGTATTTTATTGCCTCATCTTACAAATTGCCAAGTGCCTTCAACTCAAAAGGGAAGCTCAGCACATATAGTACACCCAGTAATACCTCTACAGGCACTCAGTGTCTTGCAAGACTGGACCTTTTTGAAAAAAACAATTAAAATTATTATTGAACTTATAAGCATGTCCTATGGCTACATAAAAAAGCAGACAAATTTCTAGCAGGACATTTCTTTGTGTTAGACAGGTGATCTTTAAAAACTCAAATAAAGAATTAGTACAACTAAACAAATTGTGACTGAACTTCAGTCTTGAAATCCTGTGTATCTACGCCCTCGTATGCATGGAAGTCACTTCATTGAGCGCTGAAATGAAACCCCTTTAAGATCATATACAGCCAGCAACAATTATGTTCTGCTATGAATTATTTAAGATGCTTCAGAGTGTTTTTGACTTAAGAGCTTTACATTTAAATGTGTGTTTACAGAGAGGGGGAGATAAAGAGGGAAAGACAGTTATGATAACCTCAATACCCACTTACTCACCCTGCACCCCGTATTCCTTCTCTGTTACACAGAAAACAAACCCATGCAAATACTCTGTAGTTTAATTAATGCCTGTAAAATGTTTGAAGTGTTTGAAAGAAAGATGCCATAGAAAATAAAATTCAACATATTAATAATATTTCTTTCTTAAACAGGTAAAACAAGAACAAAAGAAAAGTACCGAGTTGTTTACACAGATCATCAGAGACTAGAATTAGAGAAGGAATTTCACTGCAACAGATACATTACAATAAGGAGAAAGTCAGAACTTGCAGCAAACCTGGGACTATCTGAAAGACAGGTACACAGAGACTCTCATTCATACACACTCACTCACCAGGCACTGTTATTGCCAGGGAACAGGAGCAGCATTCACATTCTGTATCTAAAAGTAACGCGAAGGTAACCATGACATAGTTTCCAAGTATATTTGACACTCAGAGAATACACTACGCAAACACAAATTAATAAATAGGCTAATTTGACAGAACCCTCCAGTTATGGGTAACTAAACATTAGGAATTCATCTATACCAGAAAAAGTACTTACTCTTAGGTGTGTAACAACTTGCTAGACAGCTATGATTTAAACACTTCAGCTGAACGTTACCTTAGCTATGCTCTCAATAGTTACGACATTCACCATTCACCTGCAATCATACAAAATAGCGGGCACAAAACGCAAAGCATTGGATGTATTTCAGCTGCAAGCCAAGAAAAGTCAGCATTCAAAGAGCAATCATGCGATATCTATGTACTTTTGTTACAATTTTTTTTACTCATATTTCCACAGGCTACATTCTTCCTTAGTCAGTGAGATTTCAGTACATTTTAAGGAGTTTTTACAGCCTTTGATTTTCCAGTTAGGATTTCTTTACTGTTATGTTCACAGGTACTTCACCTGTAATTTACACCCACCATATGCAGGATACTTTAGCCTATGAAATTTGGTGACAAATTTTTATGCCTATTATGCACATACATGTAGCCAAGACTATCCAGGAAATTCTATCTATTTCAGGAAATTTTCAAGTGCATACTTAGATCCATTGCTTCTTTGGAAAGCAGCTCTGCATTCATTCATATGAAGTATATATTTAAGTTCTGCCCTGAACAAAGATAGTCTCCTGAGGAGAGGTCCAGATATCTTAGCTGTGTTCATACAAAGGCTAGAGGACTTCAGGATAAAGCATTTCCCAAAAATCACTGTGTTCGGGAGCACACTTATGAAGCACAGCCCTGTAGTCTCCAAATGCAGTAACTGTTGAATCCAACCCTCCTTATACAACAGAATTGTAGTGGTTCTGCTACAGTTGGATAAGGGAAGATTTGGCAATCCTGAATAAGGCATCTCATTCATTAGTAACCAGATTTAGTGCCCCCAGGTAAATTTAAACACAAGATCTTTCTTGTCAGAATTTTGTTCTTTCTGAATAGACACATGCAGTTCTCTAAAATATTCTCCTCTTTCAGTGGCCTCCTCTGCTTCTGCATTCAGTCTATGCAAGAACATGGAATAGAGAGGGACCAATTGAGGCTGGAAGTGTACGGATGCATAGATAAGCAATGGTATTTTAGGATCAAGCACTGTATTTTTATAAACATATTGTAGCGCAGTGATGTTCTATCCCCAACCCAAATAGTACACAGACTACACTCCGCAGACTGTAAGTAGCCCCAGAAAGTAACTACAAAAAACAAGTCTATCAGTGATAGGCTAAAGTTTGTTCTACAGTACGATACAGCTGGACTGGAAAATTTTCGGAACTGCAATTATGAAAGATCCAAAGCCGTCACCTTAATGTTACGCAAGCTGGCCAATTTAGAACACACGCCTGGAGTCACCAGTGACACCACATAAAATCAGCAGTTTCCTTTTACATAGCTGTTGCTCTTAAAGCCATTCAGTTTTTCACGGGGAAATTTCCTTCAAGTATACTGTAGACAATATACACAGTCTATCTGCATTGACAAAGCTAAATGTTTCTTATTGTCATTACCAGTAAGGTCATAAAAAAAATAACTAGAAAATAATAATGAGATTTTTAATACAAAGCAATGGTACAACTTTCTGTATCATATTCTACTCAACACACCTTAAAGGATATTAAAAAAAAAAAAACCTGTAAAAAGTAAGAACAAAAAAAAATTAATGAGAATGAAAACAAACTGTTTTTTGTAACACAGTGAGTTCACTTTACATCAGGTCTAAGAAAATAAAGCAATCTTCTATTGATTGTGATGCAGACAATTAATACAAAGTAATTAAAATTTTTTTCACTGCACAAATCCAGTGTTTTGGTTTGTGGTTTTTTGGTTTTGGTTGTTTGGGGTTTGTTGGTTGGTTTTTTTTTTTTTTGGTTTGGAGAATATGGGGGTTTGTGGGGTTTTATGTTTTGAGGTTTTCTGGGTTGTTTTCTTTTGGTTTTTTAATTTTTTAAACATATCTATATTTTCATTGCTATTATTACTGTAAAAAGCTGACCACTACTTTGTATTAATCACGTATAATTTATAATACCGCAGGTGAAAATCTGGTTCCAGAATCGCCGCGCTAAAGAAAGAAAACTGATCAAGAAGAAAATATCTCAGTTTGATGGCAGTGGTGGCTCAGCTCAGAGTGACTCTGGTTCACTCAGTCCAAATGAAATATCTAGTTCTCTGTTCCCTCCACCACATGGAATAAATGGATTACAGCCTAATGACATTCATCAAGTCATAGTTTCAGAATGAACAGAGAAAAAAAAGTGGAAAAAAAAAAAGCAAGAATGGATTTCCCCACCACCACCACTCCTGCCTTGAAAACCCAACTTTGCAAAGGACCGTTCTCATTTAACTGTCTTCAGCATAATGATTTCTAAGTACAGGATCTGGGACTATTATCAAAATATTTTAATTATTGCAGAAATCTCAGGGAACTTGTGCTGCCAAGATTCATCACTCAAAATCTTTAAGTAGGAAATATTTCCTTCAGACATTAACACAAAGAATGATACAGCTGAAGAATCAAATAAATGTAGTTCTAGTCTGATCATACATATACACAGAAAACTGAGTGAACTGATTATAAAATAGAGTACTATTGCATAAAATATAAGATACTGGGTGTATTTCATTTTTTACATTTTATATAATTAGAGTAAACCTTAGATGTTAATAAATATTCACCCTTAAGCGTACTGAAAAGAATGCTTCTTTTTGAAAACAAAACATTTAAAACTTTTAAACATCCAAGAAAAAGAATAATGTTGCTATACCAACATATTGCATTTAGTTTAGTAAAACAAATCTTCTTTGCCCTGTGTAACTGTATTCAAGCATGTCAAACCCTAAGCAATAGTTACAAATATATATCATACCAAACCTGCCAAGATTGTTCAGCTGTAAGAAATGCAGCAGTTTGTCATGCACACAGTGAATGTCAGATAGTTTGGAAGATACAAGTATTACCTCAATCTCCAACAAATGCATATAGTATTGCTCAAAAATATAAGCAAATGTAATGGAAACAGAACTGTTACTACCAGCAAACCACCAAAAAGAAAACAAGTAATTTGTTTAATGTCTCTAAACCTTTTTAGCGAAACAGTAACAGTCTTAGACCACTGATTTTATACATGACACTTGCTTTGGGCTAAAGATAAGAAAAATCCCAAAGTAGCTGACACTGTATTTCGAAGCTGTTATCAAGCAGCTTAGCATTCACAAAGTCACATGGAACAAAGAAGTGTTCACTCCACGTGAACTCCTGAAAGAGCACAAATTAAGGATAAACACACTCAAAGTGTGATTAGCTTTAATTATTCATCCATGTTGGCAGGTGAGAAGGTAGCAATGGTACATAGAAGACAACTGATGAGTCTGGAAAAAGTAGAAAGAAAACCAAAAGCACTAAAAAAAAAAACCAAACCCAAAACAAAATCCAAACCCTTTAGTAGTACTATTCGTTGGATTTCCATAATATGTGCTTTTTGACAGCATACAAGTCAGTGCTCTATTGGAAAAAGTAATATTACTGAAAAGGTCATCACGAGCAAAGGTAATAAAAAGGGAAAACAGAAAAAAAGCAAAGAGAAAACATCATTATCTGTCATGCATCACTTATTTGAACAGCATCAAACTCTTGGTCTCAGAAACAGCAGATCTAATTCTGCTCTTCTTAGTTTCAACGAGCATTGATAATGCACCGAACAACATGGACAGAACTTGTCAAAGCACTCGTTATTTGTACTCAGTAAATTAGATATCTTAAATTTGAATGTGCCTCACTGTCTCCCAATTATTTAATAATAACTCTGTTGGAGTAACTCCATGAAAGTAAGTCTATTTGGAGTTACAAGAATAACACTGTTCAAAAATAAATACTAAATTATGTAACTGTAAACATAAATGCCTCAAGCTACACTAGGAAGAAAATCTGTAACACGGGATAAGATCTTACTGATTGTAAGCATTTTGTGGGTGGTACTCCAACATATTTCTAATAATCTTCTATTCACGTGGTGAAAATAAATGGGCATATCTTAATGCAAACAAACTGTAAACAGAAAATCTTGTATATATAATAGTTATAAAACTCAAGCCAATGAGAAATTGAGACTACATCTGCATGGCTTTAATTCAGGATCTTCTAAAACTGCTCACTGATAATATAATGTTATGTGATTGCACGGACATTTTAGAGGACAGAGCAGAACATGCACAGAAACAGATCTATTATTTTCTGGGCAGCTGTGTGACTCTTCTACATTGCTGATGTAAAGGAAAAGCTTCAGAAGATGTGATCCAGCCCTTCTATTTAATTTTTGTATTTATGTGGCTGAGAAGAAACACTAAAGGCTATAAATAACATTTTTCAACATTTATCTTTCCTCCTTTGAGGACTTCTCCAGGGACTTTAATTAGACTCTCCCTGAGCACTATTAGGCAATTAAAATAATAGTAAATCAAACACGATCCTTCTCACCCAGTGGGTATCTTCCCCAAAGCTCTCTCAGTTTTCTGTCTTTTTCACTTTATGTAAATAGAAAACTATCACACTGTTTAAATTCAGCTGTTGGATTGGTATTTCAAGTTTGCAAAGTAGTGAGCCGCTTTAACACCATGCTGATATCAAAAGAAAATTCTGCATCACACAACTGTCTAATTCCAGCAGCCAGCAAATCCCTTCTGACATTTATTTGAATCATCTTTATTCTTATGACAATACCACAGAGGCACCAAAGCTTTGGGAACAATTGCCTTTCTCAGTCCTACCATCGATAAATACTTAATCAAGAAGGACCACTTTGCCACAAACTGTTCATGCTGTGATTTGGCTTCATTAATTAACTTCTAAACATTGATCTGTGGGAGGACATAAAGAAAATTACCGATTTATCTGTAGTTACAGTAACGACAGACAGTTGAGGCTAGAAATTGGAAAGGACCTTATTATAAACTCCTAATTGGCTGCTTGTAGTAGTAGTAGTAAAGGTCAAATAAAAACCTGGATCAGAAACTTGATAACCTCTTAAAACTAAGATTACTTTTAAAAATTGATCTACCTCAACATTCGGCATTTTCAGTACAAGCAGCACAGAGCTGCATACCCCTTCACAAAGCCAAAAACCTTCTCGACATTACAAAATATTTGTACCACAGAAATAGTTTAATTACACCTCTCACACCACTCTCGACCTGCCTTACTTCAATAACTGAATATATCCAAATTACCCTAATGAATTACATTTTCTATTTCTAAACAAAATAATGTGAGTTTACAATGAGATGCTGGATGCACCTGGAAAGGGAAAAAGAATTCTGCTAAATGCAATAACTGAACTCAGAGGATCTTCTTTTCATAATAAATTCCAGAACATTAAACAGGATCACCTACACATTGGTTACAGTTCCCAGTCAAAATTATACTTTTATTTCCCAAAGAGGAACAAGCAGGTAATGCTAACATTTTGAGAGCTATTTCAAAAAAGCCTCAGGTACTTATCAAACAATCTTAAAATGTGTGGTTAGTATTATTTTTAAAAGAAAATATTCACATTGAAGAAACAATTTTTATTATTCCACGGATGCACTAAACACTAACGATCCTACTGAAATTATCTGCAGCATATGGTATCATGCAGCTTGGGTAAAGGTTTCATAATTTGAGAATGAAAAACACTCTCACAGGTGAATGGCTCAACAGAGGGCTGAATGGTAGATGGCCAAGTTGTAATCATGGATTTGAAACCCATTATGAGCTGCTGCTTCTCCTGGGCAAAACGTTTGAAATGCCTGCCAACTCTTATCAACTTAATACTTTGATCCATTAACTGAAACTCCCTAAAGCCTAATATTGTTTCTATCGTCCCACATATCACAAGTAGATCAAATAAAATATGAAACATTAAAATTAGTGAGAACTTAGAACATTGCTAGGAACACCTCAAAAAGAGATGGGATACAGAACAGCAGGCCAGTAAAAATCTCAGTATTTCACCTGGTTGTTTCCTACAGGTTGCAGGATTCCTCTCTGAAACCCCTCATCAATACCAGTTTTCAGGCAGCCAGGGCAACTTTCTCTGAACAAGGCATAGTCTCAGCCTCAAGACATTGGCACGAACACGCACAATTTTAGCAGTATGTGTTTGCCGTGCTGCCACCTGACAGCTGTAGCTCTGCAAGCCAAACACCACAGCATCTAACAAGGCTGGCTACGCTCACCAGAGCAGCAACAACCACATCCTCCCAAGGGCTGAACCACGTTCAGGAATAAACCTGCCCTAGGTCTGAAGTAAAAGGGCAACCTAGCAAAACTGTGTCTTGTAGTGAGGCTTATACACTGTGCAATGGCAGACTTAGGAGCAGTTGGATATGAAAGGGGACATTTTTAAAACTGAGTATGCAAGGAAAAAGGGAAACATAGAACAAAATGATTCAGAACTTAGATTGTAAGTACCTAGATCGAAGTGTTCTGGACAGAGAATACACAACTGCCACCGGGCAGCCGTTCGGTTGTGATTCTTTGTACTGAAGGAAAGAACAAGACCATGTACTGACAGGGCAGCCGGCAGCTTGCAGGCTGTAAGGGGCAGAAGGCTCCCTGACAATGTGATGCTATCATACAGTTTGGCTTTTAAGGGCGCTCAGCCTCCAGCAAAACAAAACAGACACTGGCTTTTTGGCATAAACGCGTACGTAGTCACCGACATCTAGTTCTAGACATCTGGCTCATCATTCACATCCAACACCTTTACAACCACGTGTAAAAATCCTGTCCAGCCCCTCATACCACACAGGGGTGGCTGGCGCAAACTAGACTGCTGGTTTTACATTTAATACACTTGTAGACCACTTTCAAGCTTTGTCTTCGTGTAGTTCTGTATGCATTCTGCTACAGACTTACTGTCAACCGCCACAGCAAATTCTTCAAATGTGATGCGAGTTCTGTGCTCAGACAGGATCACTTACTGCATCTTCCTCTCTTGGAAGAGGAGAAAGTGCAAGAATCAGTTTGGAAGGCAACACAAGTCACCAGCAGCCTACCACGTGCAGGGCAGCCAAGAAAACAGAGAGCTGAACTGAAACAAGTTTGAGAGCAGCACCAGAAGAAAATGGTTGCTCGCCAAAACACTGTGAAGCATAAACACAGATGTTCGACATTACTGCAGCTTAACTTGCTCCTGTGTCAAGTTAATACTGATTCCAGCCAAGTTCTCCAAAGCTGCTCATGTGTCACATGGGTGGAAACAGTTCTTATGAAAACTGCTTTTTATACATCACGCAATGATTTTCTATCAACGGAAATAATTTTTACCAAGAGACACCTCATTACTAACTACCACATCCTACCAGTTGATTTCTTCACAACTTTATGTCAATCTTTCCAGAACTTTTCACACTAGGAACTGAAGAATCACGCTAATCAGGCCAAAAAAACCCCAAACCAACCCCCAAAAAACCAAACAACACAACACCAAAAAATCCCCAGCTCTCCACCATCAAAAAACTCTCAAGAGCTTGTATTCTGAACTCTGTCTCTCAAAAAGGAATTGGTAATCTCACCTTGTATAAACTGACTCAGGAAGGGGGTACCTCACATGTGAGGTCCAACACTGTTTATTCTGTTCACTCTTTTTGAAAAAGAAAATACTTCTGTTACATCAAAACTGAGGCATTGCCACCTTCAGCGAGGCCCTGAAGTTCTGGATCCCTTCCACTTCTTGAGCTAATGTTGATCAAGAAATATGACGGTTCATCCACCAGCCTTCAAATAGATTCTCTGAACTCCAAGAGTATATTCCTGTTGTCCAGCAACTTCTTCCTTTGTTGAAACACTTAAGTCTCTGAAATTAGTTAATTACGACAGCCAATATGATATCTCTTGTTGCATATTCTTCCTGCTGAATAATGATTGTGATGGAGATTGATATGAATGATGATGTGATGGAGATTTATATGGAAAAAAAGAAAAAATAGATTGGAAGAAGACTCAGTATCTCTCAGGCCCACATTCACTTTCCATGTTGTCTCAATAGTGCTTTTATTTAATATCATGCTTTGTTTTAACTCCTAGCTTTCCTGCACTCTCTTTTCATGTTTTGGAACACTTTTTATTCCAAGAAAGGAAGTGATTTAGGTGGATAAATATTACCAGAGGCCATCACCTCTCCACAAATGATTCCGTTTTTATGACATAACCATTTAATCTAATAAACAGCATCCTAAAAAATATTGAAAACAAGCCATCTAAATACTTCTTATTGTGAAGCCATAAAGTTGAATCACACTGAAAAAATTCCCTACAGTATTTACATCTGAAAGTCAATACTAAGCAGGCATTCTTCAAATACAGATATGGGTGACAAAAGATGTTTTTCTAAAATGGTCTATTTTTATTCCAGATAGTCATCATGCCTGCCAGGAGAGAACAACAACAACAACAGTCTGCTGAAACTTCAGCTGAACTTTGAGTTTAACCTATTAATTAAAAAGGAGATGATGTTAAATATGAAGCTAGTATAGCAAAGTACCTTTTTCAATTAAAGAGACTTCCTTTCTTGGTTTGCTAATAGCTCAGACACTCATTATAATAAGAGGTCACACAGTATATTGTTCCAAAACTGTACACTTCCTGATTTTATGCTTCAAGTCAACAAATTATTTTACCACTTCTGAGCACCTAACAGAATTTATGCCTTAATTCCACCAAGTGCTCACTTCTGTCACAACATCCATTTAAATATCTGTAACATTAGCTTATTTACTAAGTCAGAACAAAAGTTGCACTAAATTGTAGGCTTTTCAATTAAACATGCATGATGTTTAATTTAAACATCTGACTGCTGCAGGATCTCTCACTGATTGCCACAGCTTCTCTACCACCTGCATCTCATCATCATTCCTAATGTCAAAGTTGTAAATCCTTGCAGACAAGTACACGGTTTCTTTATTTCACTTTATAGTAAACACACTGCTTGTCTCTTATTTTGTTTCAGCCTTCTAAAAATTTCAGATTTTTATTTGAACAAAAGTGAACACATGCAAGGAACAGGAAGTGGGCTTGGCTTTACAGCACCCAAAGGGGGTCCTAAGCGCTCTAAAATAACCTAGCACAAATCATCCTGAAGGGCTTGATCCACACCCCAGTCAGTGCAGAAGCACTTATCCCAGGGAAAGCTGGAGCATGCCAGCAGGGCAGTGTCCGTGAACGTGAGAAACCACAGCCCGCACAAGCTGCCCCTTTTGCTCTCCTTTATTCACATAAGCAGGCTGTGGACAGCTCCTTAGCCAGCTATCGTTGTTTTACCTGTCTCCCTTACATATCTAGTGTTATGCACAGCAACATGCGTAAATTCTCAGACAAGGCTGAAACTGGGTTAACTCCTTGCCCTCCCTAGCTCTGTGCAGCATGGAGCCAATTTTCCCAAAAGACAGTGAGACACACCTTAATGGCAAACTTTGTCACCCTCTTATTCCAAATTATTTATAATCATGTTGAACAGCACTTATGGCTGTTGCACTTAATTAGTAATCTTTCCCTGTATGAGGGCTGTATTTTGTTTTCTATTTTCCGTAATTTAACTGGTCATTAAGCTATCCTTCATCTCAAAACAGCTTAGTTTCAGCAGCTGAGACATTTTTATGGAAAACTATTCTGAAATTCAAATACTTTATATCAATGGACTCACCACCAGGGTCATTTTAGTTTTATAAAAGCATACACACACAAAACCACACATCCTTTAGCAGACAGGGTCAGGATCTCTCAATTCATAAGGTTACAGAGATGCTGTTGCAAGTGGTCAAGAAATCTTTACTTTTTTTTTTTTTTCTCAAGGTCAATAAATCCTTGCTACTAATGTACTCACAATTCCATTAACAGTATTGCCAAGCCACAGTTGAGATGAAATAATGATGATAATCAAGAAGTATAGACACCAACAGCTAAACACAGAAAAAGATGTCCAATATCTTTACAGACATGCCTAATTTAATTACTTAAGACAACGCATTTCACATCTATCTGAGTAAGAGTTAGAAACCCTACCTGTGGCCCTCTATTCAAAGTATTCCTTTGAGTATGGAAGCACCTGTAAAAACTCTTCACTTATCAGCTTAAAATATTCTAATAAATAGAAATTAACCAGTAAGGTTTGTGAAAATCAGTGGTCATACAAAGCTTTGAGAAAACAACAAGTGTAGCACCGTGATGAAGACAAAGCAATTAAGTTTTCACTATTTTATTTAGCATTCTGCAGGGATGGTGCTGCAAAATGCTTCCATAATAAACTAAGACCATATTCCACGGATTGCTCTGAAATAGTCCCAGAGCCGTGTGACTTCTCCTCAGCAACAGCACAGAGCCTTGAACCCAAGAGCTCACGTTTAGCTCTTTCTCATAGGAAATGCTGTCCAAAAGGACAGCAGGTTACAAACCCTGCAGTTGTACTGTAAATATAATTACCTTTCTCACAGACAGTTCACCACAGCTGCCAAGAACTAAAATAACCCCAACTAAATATTAAAGCCTGTAATGTGAACACGCCGCATCAGACCTATCATTTCTTAACATGTTCTCACATCCGATTTTATCATTTTGACTTTCACATCAGTTAAAGCAGACAACCTGAATTTAACTGAGAGCAAAATAAAGGCCAGTACCTTATCAAGAACCCCACATATAACTTTATTTCGGTGGTTTCAAGACTTTATTTCCATGGGTTATGAATGGCAATCATGTATATACAAATGAAGACGAGCGGAAAAAGTATGAGATCCTCAATTATAGAATTATTTTCACTTTTTGGATATGTTTCTAAATAAGACATCTTTTTAACATTTGGTCAATGACAGCGAGATATATTCTGTCCCACACTTACTTCCTCTGCCATTTATCAACAATATTTATGACTAAACAAGAAAAAAATGTTTTTATGAAAATGGAAGAACACAGAACACGTATTTGAATTTTATTTTATAACAACATCTTGTCCCTTAGTTATGACTTTTTTCTCAAGTCATTAGATTTACCTGCAACTCCACATAAGATGGATAACGCGCTGAAGAGTACACGGCACTGATAAAATTTTGCTTTTGGAAGCAGTAAAAGGTTTCACAATCAAGTCGCCTGCATTTTCCTGCAGTCTAGAAAGTCCTGAAAAATAGCAAAGATGATTTATAAGGGAAGTCTTCCTAAAAACAGCTGAAAGGGATGGAGACCTGTTCTTCCTCTTTCAGGAAGAGGTAAGCTCCCTTCCTTAGAGTAGCTGTCGTTCAGGAATTTAGATTTGACCACATACCAGACCCAACACATCACTTTATGGTAACTAGACTAATATTAAAAAAAAACATCTCAGACTTTTATCTCTGATTACTATTGTTGCAATTACAAATACCAGTACTTCTCTGGCTTACTTTCCCTTTGCAGTAGGTGACTTAAACTTACCTCAGTAATAGTTTACACCTGTGTGCCAGGGTCAGGGGAGAATATTCCTCTGCTCTCAACAATTCTAAGAGGTTTTTCTTCCCCCGGTTTTGGTCCTCCTTCTACGTGGATCTTCTTCCCTCTTACCACCCCATTACACTGCATAGAACTCAACTCAATTTCCAAACCGACCAACAAACCCCAACACAACCATCTCAAAGCTTCGTGAAAATCTAGCAGCCACCGGCCTCCTCTTGAAAACCACCCCCTCCTCCCTCACCTTCACCTCCATGAGTGGGCACGAGTAAAACCTAAGCAAGCGAGCGACGAAAAGGGAGAGGGGAAGAGGGGGAAGCATCTACCTGGCTGTTTTTATTAAAAACGCCACGGAAATACACCTGGAAAGGGGGTAAAACCGAGAGGGGCGGCCCCGGCCGCGCTGGCAGGCGGGCGGGGCGCCCCCTCCTTCCCTCAGCAGCCCCCTCGCGCCGGCTCGCGACTCCCGCCTCGAGAGGAGCGGCGGGAAAAGGGGGCGCGAGCGCACACCTGAGGGGGAAAAGGGGGCCTGGGCCTCCCCCCTCCAACTCAACCCTACCGCCGGCACCGCCTCCCGAAAGCCTGCGGGGGACACCCACGGCCCTCCCGCCGCCGGCGGCGGAGCGGGAAGGCGACCAGCCGCTCTGGTCGGCGAGGCGGAGAACGTGAACAC
>WHYT01017173.1:197335-212591 GCA_009806455.1 Tetrax tetrax | reverse complement strand
CCCCCCCCCCCCCCCCTTCTCCGGCGGGGCGCACTCCCCTCAAGGCTCTCACAGGCGCGCGCACGCTGCCTCAAGCCCCACCGCGCATGCGCGCCGGCATCCCGCCGCCGCCGGCGCACGGGGCTCCGCCTCCCCCTGCCCGGCGCGCAGGGCGCAGGCGCGCGGCGAGGCGGCGCAGGGGGAGGGGCTGAGATGAGCGTACTACTCCCCAATATGGCGGACTTCGACACTATCTATGAGCTGGAGGAGGAGGAGGAGGGGGAGGAGGAGTCCGAGCCTGTGGTGCGGAGCCAGGAGCTGCCCCGGCCCCGCGACGCGCCGGATCCCGTAGCGGTACGGGGTGCCGGGCACATCACCGTGTAAGGAGCGGAGGCTGGCGGCGGCGGGCACGAGGCAGCGTGGCAGGCCGGTGTGGCGGGGAGGGGGCGGCCGGGAGGGAGCAGCGGGCGGCCCGGGTACCGTGCTGCTCGGGTACCGTGCTGCCGGGGGCACGGTTGCTCGCTGGGCGTGCCGGGAGGGGTTGAGGACACCAGGAGGGCTGAGCCCCGTACCTTTTTGCCCCGAGGTTCTCATCTCCCGCGAAGGTGAGCTGCCCACGTTGCCGTGATCTGCAGCCCTGCTCCCTCAGCCCACCCTCCCCCGTCACCTGTTTTGTGAGAGGAGTTGGACTTTTAACGTGTTAAAACGGCAGACTTCATATTTTCCAGTACCTGAGACAACCCAAAGTCATGAGTGAACAACTGAAGTTCAGTTGGCTGTTCGGTGCAGAATCAGCCTTGTCAGTCTTGGGTGTACTTCCCCCCCCCCCCAAACAATCTGTTAGATAAAAGCTAAACACCACACGATGTGAGGATGAGCAGTTTGTTTAAACAGTTTCGCTGTGACCCTCCTCTGTCTCAGCTGAGCCATGGAGCCCCCACACTGCACTGCAGAGGAGGCACATGGCTGCGCTGTAGTTGACCTACTCCAAAGTTAGTTGTGAGTTGGGTTTAGGTTAAGTGTTTTTATTGTTAGAACGCAATGTGAGCCAGAATGTTTACTAATTTAAACAGTTGGAACAGAAGATGAACAAATGGTGTGACCATATATGTAATGTTTGCATGTAGGGATTTTCTTAATATTCCTACTCCTGCAAGCGGAGGAATTAATATAGCAAAGTACATCCCTAGCGAATTGTTGGTTGTTAAGTTCATTTTCATGACAGGGAGGGAGGTATTGAAATTTTTGCATTGCAGAGATCCATCAAGCTTGAGTTGCTTTGGGTCTGTGTTTGGATTGTGTAAAAGAATGCGCGTTTCTCTCTGTAAATAGGTGCAGTGTGATCTAGCTATCTGCAGCAAAAACACTGGGTGGGGAAGGCTCTCATCCTAAGAGAACTAATGTTGGATTTGATTCTGTGTCCGTCATGTAAGTCTAAATAAGGTTTGAACTGAGCTGGTGCCAGTGGATAGTTGCTCTGCTGCACCGCAGTACACTTGCTTGCGTTGATGGAATTTCTTTCTGTCCTGACTCCAAATAGCATGTGGGCTGACAGGAGGAGGGATGTAACACAAGCAAAATTATCAGAATACCACGTACCCATCTTATTAGTTACCTGGTTTTAAGCGCTAAACTGGAAAAAATGTTACACACTTACTTGCTTTGTCTACTGTGATGCTTTTTGTGTATTAGTGATGTTCCTTAAAGTTCCTTCTTGGCTCCAGCATCTTTTGGGGATGGGCAAGAGCATCTCCAAGAACTCTTGTCAACTAGTGATGTCTACATCAAAAGAAAGCAATACTTGTAAGTCATGCGGAAATCATGAGCTGGCATATGTACCCTTGCAACTACCTGAACTGAATTCCCATCCACCTTATTTTCCCTTTTTTCCACTCCTCCCAGCTTTCTTCCTATAATAAGTGTCCTACCTGAGTGGTTGAAGGCAGCTTTTATCAGTTCATGATGTATTTTTAGATCTCCTTGTATTAATAAAAAGAATTAGTGGATGTTATCAATAAAATGCAAATAAACTCAGGACATTATAGTATGTAATCCTAAACTCCTTAATAAATGGGAGATATTTTGTTTCCTAAGGAGTTTCTGGTTAGTGTATATTAGCTCTGAAATTCTGTCACTTTTTTGATCACACAGATGCTGCTGCTTTTGAAATCAGTTGGCTTCAGAAGCAGCCTGCTCTAGTTACTGAAGTGAGATACGTCATCAAGTGAAGCTTGTGTTTGTTTTCTGAACCTGCCTGGAACGTTGCTGATAAAAATTTCTGTCCTGACAAGCTATGCTTTAATAGCATGTCAGACATGCTATTAAAAAAAAAAAAAAACACAGAAAAGAAAACTAGTGATTTTTAAAAAGCCATTGTTTTCCTTGGATTTTTGTTTCAGATGCCTTCTGTTGCTCATCTGACACTGGCCTTCTTGGATACTTTTGGTGTGTAAAGAAGGGATAACTCTCTAATTCCAGGGTCATCTTCTGGTCCAGCTTTTCATGCGCAGCCCTCTTATAGAACTCCCAAGTTGGTAGATTCAAACTATGTATTAGTTTCTTGCATGAGAGTTTTTATTCTTATGACCTTGTCAGTGAGCTGCTGACCCTAACAGAGTTCTACTGCAGTATTCAACAGTACTAAATATAAATTTCAAGAATATTCTGAGGGTTTTTAGCAGGATCTTGCTTTTTGCACTGACTGTTTTGCTAACCCTTTTGCCCCTGTGCATGGTAAGAGTGATCATGTAAAGTGTATTTCCTTTATTTTACTTGCAGAGAGAGAGAAAGAATGTGCGTGAAAGCGGTTAGCAAAATTTATGCTCATCTTGTTCAGTGTTCTTTCACTCTAGAAGATTCTTACTTTAAATATGACCAATAGTTAATGTTTTTGTTGTTGTTTTCAGAAAGCTTTTGAATTTTAGCACAGATAAATTACTAGGACCCAGTAAATGCCCTTTCTTTGCTTCTGAAGTTCCATTTTAATGAGTTACAAACCCATTGTTCTCTGTTTCTTGCAAAGTCAGTGTGACTCTGGTTGGTGTATCTAAATATCTCAACATAAACATTTTTAGTGAAGGCTGAGTCATATGCCTCCCAAAGCAACAGCAATAACTTTCAAACGCAGAGCAGTAAACAAACTCTGACTTGGTTATAAGTTTTTGTTTATCTGATGTAATTTTTCCATATCATTAAGTCTCTCTGGATGGATAGTAATGAGGTAATTAAATAGCCATTAAACGTATTTTTGCCCATGGTATGCAGCTTGTGATTCCTGCTTAAGTCTGCAAACCTCCTGGGTTTTGATACAATTTAACTTTTATTCTTTCATTATGTTTTCTTTAGGAGGAGGGATCCACAACCCAGGTGCTAACAAAAGGCATATTGTCATCGATTAGGGAAGGCAGGGAAGAGCCAGGTGCTCTCACTTGTGGTAATATGACATTTGATTATTGTCTGCTGTTACTGCATCTTCTGCATAATTAAGACAGCAGATTCCACACACTTAAACCAGCAAATGACCTCAGCCTTCCACTAGTTATCAAAAGCCTGGTTTTACAGAACATCATCCATGGGTAAGGATGCTCTTCAGTAGTTCTGTTGGCTTCATAGGAAAAGGTCCTAGACTAGGAAGAGAAAGTGTTCAAGGAGATTTCAGCTCAGGGCTCTTGATGAACGTCATCTTTATTCTCTAATGCTGGACAAAGCTTAGGTGATACCTCATACAAACATAAGGAGATACGTAGGATCTGAGTTTGTCTGTTCAAGATGGTGTACAACCTATTGTACAAGAATTATCTGAACAGATTTAGCTTGTGTAGTCTAGTAAGACTGATTACTGGCTATAAATACCATAGTGGGATAAACAATAATGAAGTGCTATTTAAGTCAAAAGACAAAAAAAAAAGGTAAAGCGCCTGTAAATATGTCTGTTCTAGATATGAGAAAGTGTTTTCCAAAATCTCCCTGTTTCATTTCTGCAGACGGGAGACTGTACTTCCTCATGCTTTGTAAACTAACAGAAATAATTTTGTAATGTGGTATCTGCTGCAGGTGAGGTTTGTGATTGGTGATTCAGGGTGTTCATTTCAGTTTTAATTTGAGGGATTTATGAATATACCTTATCACAGCTCTCCATGAGAAGTTGCATTCTCCCCACTTTACAGATGGAGGAAAATGAGATGATGGTACTTGTCTGATGCCATACATTAAAACAGGGAAAGAGAGACAGAAGAAGTAGGAAGTGAGGTCATCCTAGTTCTGTTCCAGTGCTGTGTCCTGGAAGAAACAGTGCCTTACTTTTAGAGATACCTGTCATCCAGCGATAAAATTGCAACCAAGGTATACGGGTGACTTACCTGAATTTCTAAACGTTAGACTTTTGGCAGGTGTCACTGGGGAACTACAGAACTAGCCCAGAAATAAATTGCCACCAACTGATCTTTAAATGATTTAAAATACAGGTACTGGAATTTATTTTACATAGTGATTTTTAAATGTACTGAATTTTAGAAGGCTTCATATGCCAGATCATGCTAGATCATTAGCCTGTTGTAGAAGGTCTAATGAAGTTACTTAACTCTTAATCACAACTTTAGGTCTTAACTTTTTTACATTAAATATTCTAATAACACTTCAGTACTTCTACGAAGTTGCTTGCAAAACTGTAGAACTAGATGACATTCTGCTTTAATATTTCTGGTTTTTTGGTTTTGGTTTTGTTTTTTTTTTTTAATTTGGTTCTTGAATTCCACCCCACCACCCAATAGGAGCTTAATGTTTCTGACCTCTGTGGTGAATAATCATGTGGACAGCCTGTTAAACCAGGGACACTTTAGTAAAACGGTGCTAAAGGCCATCAGTGATGCTGACTAAACATAGTATTGTAATGTAGCATAGTCCTGCTTTCAGTATAGACAAAAACTTTCACATTTGTTTAGCCATTTGCAAGTGTCAGTGTGAAAGAGATGCATTTCTGAAACTAAGATTTCTTGAATGAAATGTTTTGGCAACTGATAAAAGGTTTGGGTTTTAAGTATGTTTTATTACATTATCAGCCTTCAAATTTAATGTAATAAGATGTATTGTGGTCTTGTATTCTTATTAGATCTAAATCAGAAAGCACTAATTTATTTAAATCTTTATGGAGATCGGTGATACAATAGGAATTTTGATAAGTATATGTGACCAATGAGATAAAGGATGCTACCTATGGTTTAGGAAGTTTTTGAACTACAAATTGTTGAAGGTCAGAAGAGTATTCTGGGGAAATGTAGTACACTTTGCATTATTTGTTTTTCTTTGGCTGTTTTCTAGGCTTACGTTACTGGCCACTGTGAGAGTTAGAGTTTGCGCTATTGGACCTTTGTGGACCTTTGGCATGATTTAGTGGAATTAGTCTGTTACAGGAGTAGAGTACATAATTCTGCAGTACTACCTGAACTTTCCTGTAGTTCATTTGTTATGTTGTCTGACCGCTACAAGCTGTGGGCTGTCTATCATTGCTGATAGACAGAAAAGTCCGTATTCCTCAAAAGAAGCTTGTGTATGTATGTGCTTCGTATCGTTAGTCTTTTCTGGTTTTGTTTTGTTTTGATTTTTTTAAGACTGAAAAGACTACCTCATTGCTCTTCAAGCTTCCTTAAAAATAAATATATAGTAAAACAAAACTTGGACGATTTTGGCTTAAAAAGAAAAGCTACAAAATGTGAAGGCTCACTTGCCAGAATACACTCACAGAGAATGGAAATGTGCTTCTATTAGTAACCTTTGCACTTGCCTAAAACCTTACTGGTTCTAGCGTTTGTTTCTGTAGCACTAATTTAACACCTGGCTTTCCAGTTCACTTGAATATACAGTAGCACGTGCTGTGCTGATGGTCAGTTCACTCATGTTCACTTCTAGAAACTTCTCAGTGAAAGTATGTGGAACGAAACAAACGCTAATAGGTGGCAATTGGTTATAGTGCTTAGCTTAAGAGACATAGATTGAGAAACTTCAGTTATGATCTACTCTTTGGGTTTTTTTAATGTTGTACACAACTGGTGCTCCAGTATGCTCCATTTTACCACAAGTCAAGGCTCTGACTTAAATTAGCCATTGAAGAACCTGATTGAACTTCACCAGTATTCTTGACAAACATTTTAACTACCTTAGTGGACTTCTAAAGACAGCACAAGTTCTTTTATTGCACTTCTCTCTTCTTTAAGGTTTATTTTACATTTTTGTACACTTCTGAACAAGTTACATTCCCAAGTTTGGATATCGGAGTTATTACCCTGTGCACATGAGAATGATGTGTTAGATAATGATAGGGCACTGGTGGCTTTTCGGCAATACCAGGATTTGTACAGGTGACCAGTGAGGAGTACTTCAGGTGTCAGTTTGACTCGAAGCAGATACTCTCTCCCCAGAAGGTTTGTTTCTACAGTAAATACTACAGTACCAAATGTGTTTGGGCTTCTCTTTTTGGCTGTGATCCTTTTGATTTTCCTCTTTTTTAAACAAAAGTACTTCAGGAGACAATTTAGCAGAGCTGGCAGTGAACTCGATGTACAGTGTATTTAACTTTACAAACTTAACATTAAGCTCTGATTAGCAGGTTTAGCATCAGAGCTTAGTTAACTTGTTGCCTACTTACATGCTTTAAATTAAATAAAAAGCCAAGTCAGCCTGCACTGTCAGTATCCTGCTGATCTACAACACTAGCTTTTTGGAAATTTCAGTTGGCTCTGTAGTTTTGGAGCTAGTGGTGACACAGATTTACAAGCAAAGCCTAACTCCCTCTAGGTTTCACTGGTTATAATGAAGACTTACCTCTTGCTGAAAAACAAGAACACTTCAATGAAGAATACTCACAGTGATACTTAAGACTTAATTTTCTTCAAGTTCATAGTTGTTTTAAAACTGTTCTTTGTATAGCCTCCTACATGTTTTGCATGAGATAGTTTAACTCAGCCCAAAGTGATTTTTTTAAAACTGTATGGATATAAGTTTTGAAGATGATGATGAATGTGTTTCTTATAACTAGTTTTATCTGTTGCATGTGAATAAATTGCATGAGTAAGAACAGTAGCAGTAAAAGGGTTATTGAACCTAGTAAAACTGGAATTTAATAGCTGGAGGGTTTTTATCTTAAGGAAAGCAAAGATTGAAACTTAGTGCTATCCAATCGTAAAAGGATTTTTGCACTTTTAGCAACTTGCAGCTGTTGAAGTAAGGCAACAAGCTGTATTTGTCTTGGAAATGACTCTTTGAATGATACATGAGACCTTATATAAGCTTAGATTGAAAGCTCATGAAATAATGTAAATATAAGGGCAAAATAAATTAATAGGTTTTTTTTAAAGTACAAAATTGATTATATTTTTCATTAAGGGAAACAAAATAAGTTAGGTGGAATATATTTTGTTTGTCTCTTTTGTTTTCAAGGTTTGGCTTGAGCAACAAGTTTGATACAGAATTTCCTTCTGTTCTGACAGGGAAGGTAAGTGTGAGATTAAACTGTTCTTTTAAATGGAAAGATCCAGTGCACCCAGTGGTTTCTGTGTGACAAATACCTGCTCATGAACCCAGCCTGAAGGCTGTTGAATTAACTCTGTCCTGTATGAACTGGTTGATGACCAGTCCATACAGTGTACTTTGAAACATGAAAAAATGATTTGCAGTGATCGCTATAATTATTGACATACTAAACGCAGAAAAGCTCAACGTGGCATCATGCTGTTTTCATGCAGGCAATCTACATGAAAGCAAGACTCACTTAACTTTGCTTTGTAGATCTCTGGAGTTTGTGCTGCCTTCTTGTGTGAATTAAATTATTTCAAATACTAGACCTCTCTTTTTAATGTGTCTGTCAAGCCTTGAGTTTATATTTAGACAGATCTCTGGAAGAGAATCTGTTTCACCTGAAGCTTTAGGGAACAAAACATTGTCGTGTTAAACCTACAAATTAAGCAGGCTTTTAGCACATTTTCAGAAATAGAGTTGTTTATTTCTGAAAATTAGTGGTGACAAGTCTTTTGCTTTCTCTGGAGTCCTGCCATCTTATTGAAAGCAAGTTTAATAAATATTCATGTGTAGCTATTAATTAATGAAATCTTGTAACAAAATTCTTGGTTATGGTTTTAAAATATTTTCATAATTGGTCTTTGGGGTTTTTTTTTTTTTTTTTAGATTTTTGAATTGTGAATTATTTTTCTCTCAGATTTTTTCTTCCTACTGTTTTACTCTAGCACTTTTCTTTTGCTTCATTTTATATCTCCCTTATGTATCTTTTCCAGAAATCATGAGGAAAGAGTTTATTTGGCTCTTATTACTTTTTCTAATGTCATACCATACAGTTACACTACCTCTGCATTTTCTTGCAGTAGCTGTTGAGTCATATTGACAATATACTAAAATACAGCTGGATAGCGTCTCCTGGTTCTGCCAGATCCATCTGGGGTTTTTCTCCTTCATTTTCACCCCAGGGTATAATGAATAAAATACTTATGTTAAATTTGTCTAGCTTTTTTTCTAAAAGCAGTACAGTTGAGAAGCAGGCAGCTACTTGGAGTTTTTTGTTTTTAAAAGACAGCCTGGGAAGTCTCACTGAGCTCAAAAGGAAGCGTCTAACTGATTCCATAGTTTCTAACGTGAGGGCTGGTGATAATACCATTTGCATTTCACTACCTTGCATGTCTTAGGTTTATTCTTTTCTGCAAAGCTCCTTTTGATCACTGAAAAGCCACAGAATACTTTTTGGAAATAACAATTTTTATGTTGTTTTAGTCAAGTTTTAGTTGGCTATAAATATGCCTGTAGAAAACACCTAGCATGAAATGTTAAAACTTAATTTGATTCTATAATATAATCTCTTTCTGTCTCTAAAATACCTGGAAAATAAATTAGTTCCCTTTTGTGAGGGGAAAACTCCAATCAAATGAGGTAGTAAACACATTTTTCTTACTGCCTGCCACACACTGCCGTAAAAGACATTAAAAACCACAGAAACCACAGTTGTGGGTTTTTTTTAGTTTTTAATACTTTCATGAATTGCAAGAAATAAATAATCTGCATCTTCCACTGGTTGTGACAGTCAATCACCTTTGTCTCTATTGAAAATGAAAACTTGGTCTTTTTTTTCCAGTAAGAATGTTTCCCTCAAATACCCTGATAAAAAATTCACAATAATAAGCATTTTAGTCAATTGCTACACCACTTGAAGATCTTTTACTGTTCTTAAAATACAGATTTTTACTTTTTATGAGATCACAATTTAATGAAGAGCATAGAGACTGTTTGTATTAGCAATGTGTGATTAAAATGTTCACTCTGAACTTGCGTTAGTACACAGCTAGTGTAAGGCAATGCCATACTTTATTCAGCACGTCTTCATAACATTAAGATTAATGGCTTTGTTGTGCACTCTGAATTGATGCTAATAATGTAGTGCGTCTGCTAATGGAGTGTAAAAGATGAAGCCATTAGGTGAGCGTGATAGATTTCTCTATGATACTGTTTTTCTTTGCCAAAAATATGGATGAAGATCTAGGTTTTTAAACGCAGGATGAAAATCTATCCAGTGCACAATAAAAATCCTAAATAGATGAAACTATCTGGCTACACCTTTCTCCCAGAAGCACTGACTGTTTGGACTTATGCCACTGTGTAGCCTTAGGATTTTACTTCAGCTTCCTGACCCTCAGTTTGCCCATCTACATAATGATGATAGTAAACCTTCTGCTAATTTTCTTTTTCAAAAATCTGAAATAACTCTCCTCCTTCGTCCCTTCCTCCTCATCTCCCAGTTTTTGCTGTCTGGATAGTTACTATAAATTAGTGTAAAGCTAAGATGCATGCAGTTACATCTTAAATATTTAGCTGAGACATATTTGTTGGGGTTTTTTGGGGAGAGGTGAATGTGTATTTTTGAGGATAAACATGGACAATAAAAGACTAAAGGAAAGGAAAATGTCAGGTAGGTCAGATGTTGGGCCTAGCTAGTTCAGCTAGACTGACTTAAATATTTATCTTGCAGGATGAGATGCAAGCTTCAGCTGGTTTATGAATACTGAGCTAGGCTTCTGAACAGTGCATTCATGTCAGTGGAATATTTTAAGGAAAGATTTGATTACACTTAATACAGAGGCAATATTTAACTTTTAATACTGTGATTGGACTTTGGCCTAAATTTAAATTCCGTGTACTACAGTTTTATAGGATTATTAATTCTTTTTAAAAAAAGCATTTAAAAGCTTTCACAAAATACTCTTCGTGATATGTGGCAGAAGAGCACACGCTGCTCCAGGTGACGAGAAAATGGTGAAGGCAGTGAACCTTGAGGAAGAAAGTGGAGTTTCCTGCCCTGATCTTAAAACAGTGAGGGTCCTATACAGAGATGACTGTGCAATGCAGGGAAATGTAAGCCATAAAACGTGGTCTTGGTATTGTGATCCCATTGCAACCTGTGATTGATAGGGTTTGTGATCATGATGATTGAAGGAGAAAGATCAGGCCTGCTGGGCTTTACTTGCTCTCTTCCTGTGTTTGTAGATTCTCTTGCATCCTGTTGTAAAATATTATGGCACCCCCTCCTTTCCTTTTATGTTTTCTTTTTCCCCCCCTCCCTTAGAGACCTAAAAAGAGCTAATGTCTCTTTACAAGGTGTACTGCACAGCCAGGAGCTATGTACTTATCTCATTCTTTTCAAGATCCAGACAAACCCTCCAAGAGACTTTCCAAAATTACTCAAAACTAGACTTTCTTAGGGAGCTTGCTTTGTTCGTTGAAAACATCCCAATACATGGGATTTCTGGTGTCTTTTGCTACTTTCTTTCTTTTGTTTCTCCCCGCCCCTCCCCAACTAAGATATCTATTGTAAAATATATGTAAATGTTGATATTCCATCTGTGTAAAGAAAAAAATTTTTACTTCCTCCATTTGTGTATGTAAAAAGAATTATAAGAAAGTCTATTTAACATTAGGGGGGATAGAAGTCTGTGTAATTGCAAAATAAGTACTTTCTGTGTACTTAATTCCTACTATTAAATAATCGCAGCCTGACTTGTGTACAAACCCAGATGACCTCTGACTCAATACTGCATGGTGATCTGAATGGCCAGGAAACAGCTGTTGTGTTTATTTACTCCCTTTCCTGCAGTGTTCTAATGAATTTAGCTCTTGTGAATAGGTGGAGGTAGCAGAATCAGGTCCTCTCCATTTCCTGTCCCATAGTTTTGCTCCTTTGGTGAAAGGAGGCTTTGTCATTAAATTAACGTTTTTGTTGTAGCCCTTGTTTGCAGAACAGAGTTGGGCTTGCGTGGTTGGAAGGATTATGTAGTAGTTGCACAGCTTTGTACACAAACTAATTCTAGGGGTTTTTTTTCTTCAACATGATGAGTAGTTAGGAAAGATTTTTTTTTATTTTTATTTTTTTCTTTTTTGAGTTGTGCCTGACTAGTCAAGTTTATTGAAGTTGGATCAGATTATTCTGCTTTGTGTGTCCAAATGCTGGATTGTGTTAGATTTAAGAGCGCCACCTCAGAGTCAATACCAGCAATCTGTACTTGACTTGTCAGATATAAGTTATTTAGATTCTGTAGAGAGATGAGGGGTTTGGGGTCTGAAAATAGGTAAGTGCTCTTGCTTTTTTGTAAGAAACCTGTTGCTATCAGAGAAAATGTTGTTTTGCACTATCACTCTTCAGTGGCAATAGATAGAAAATATTACTTCGAGTAAGCTCTGCTGAATATTCTTTAATTTAAATGAGTTGTTTTTCAACAGCTAGGCTTTATTCATAATCCTGGACAAGATGTAATTCTTTGCCTTGAATGTAATCCAGTGTATGTCTCTCCAGGCTTCCCTATTTTAGGAACCAGCCACAAGTGAAGTTGTGGCCTCGTGTCGATATGGACCATTTCAGGAATTTCTTTGTGGACAGAGGTCCACCTTCACCTAGGGACAGTGTAGATTTGCATTGGTGTGAAATTAATTTGGACAATGTTATCCTTTTTTCTATGTGACACAAGTGTGTTTACTACAAAGCTGCCCCATGTTCGCTTGGAAAGCAGACATCTTCTCATTCTTCCATTTCTCCTGGTCAATACAGCCAGCGCGTATGTTGCACAGCTGCGTCACGCTTCTGGTTTTGTTTGGGGCCACTGTGTTATTAAGACAATTATCTTATTAACAGTGCAGTCAGTAAGGGAAAGGCTGTTCATCTAAGCAATGTTTAGCTTTTTAATGCAAGATTTTGCAAAGCAAGCACCATAAATGAATTTGTTAGAGCAAAGCGACTGTTCCTGCTCACTGGGTGAATGGTATTTTAGAAGGTAGGGTCGTATCGTGCGATGGTATTATGTTTCATGTACGTTTTAACCTGTAGAGACAATTTTTGAGAAAATATCCCTGTAATGGCTTTCCACTAAAGTTCAGCACTTCTATTGCAGGTTGCCCCAGAAGAATTCAAGACCAGCATTAGTCGTGTGAACACTTGTTTAAGAAAGAATCTCCCTGTCAATGTAAAATGGCTGCTTTGTGGCTGTCTGTGCTGCTGCTGCACGCTGGGCTGTAGCCTGTGGCCTGTCGTCTGTCTTAACAAAAGAGTAAGTACACGTTTCATTCTTATCCTATTTCTTTTGCTATTGCTGATAACATTAAATAATATTTAATAGTAACATCCCCGTTTCAAAACCCTTTTTTGCTCACCTGCATTTAAAAGGTTATTCTTTAAAAAAATAGAAAAATGTTTGGTAATGTAGTAAATGATACCAAATTACCAATTGAATTAATAGTTTTAGGAATAGCTAGTCCCTTCTCATTTTGAAGAACAAGATGGAGTATATAACGTAAATTTCCAGGATTTCTAAAGGTCTAAGAGTTGAATTAAATGAATGCAGAACTGAATGTTGACCTTCAAAGACTGCCTGAACTGGAATGAAAATTTTTTCCTCTCTCTGTATTTTTTTATATAATTAAAAAAAAAAAAAAAAAAAAAAAAAAAAAAAATCACATTTTTGTATGTAATGAATACCATAACATTTCTGAGCTGTGGTTTATTTGACATATTTTCCTGTGCTGTTTCTGTTAAGAAAAACACAAATTTGTTTTCTATTCAGGAAGTTTTAAAGACGCTTTGTGTTTAAATACTTTTTGAAGATAAATTGACAATGCTTCTAATCAGATCCAAAGTAATAATTCTAAAAAGAACTTTAGCGATATAAGTAAAGTATAAGTAAACATGATCCTAATTACCTAATTGATTTATCACAGCAGTAAACGTTTAGTAAATACATAAATAGGTATAGTGTAATGATATTCTTTGCAGCTACATAGTTGGTAAGGCTTGTAGCCATAAAATCTTATTATCCACAGATAAGCAGTATGTAAGTGCACTAGGAGAAACACATCACACTTATTTAATTATAGGAAAAGAGCTTAAGTAAAAATCTGTTAAAAAATAATAGTTTTGAGTTTTGAGTTTATGATCTTTACTAAAAAAAATGAAAATAAAAACAAGGAATAGGCACTGCTTTTCAGACAAAACAAAAGCATTTTGCTAAACTTTCCAACTTACTCGAGAAAATAACAGTTGCATTGACTAGCATTGAGGTTTTTTTGTCAAAAAAAAAAATAAAAATGAAGTGCACTAAGGGTATAGTATGTTACCTTTTGAATTGCCAATCGCTGAAGCCTGTGTCACAAAAAAGTGACAGGGCATGTTTTAGTTTGTTTCAACTGCATTTATAAACATTCTTATTGCAGAGGAATATGCTTGAGATACACAGATGGAATATTTGCAGTTTTAAAACTGTATTTAATATTATTGTGCGAGTGAAAATTGAAATATGTGCCCATGTGATGTTGTAGCGTTAATATAATTCTCAAGGGTACAAATAATGCATATGAAGTAGGAATAGGGAAGATTGTGTTACTTCTGTGGACACGTATGTATCTATATTACAGCGATTTGATCACTCTGACAATCACAAATATGAGATGCTGCTTGATTTTTCTCTTCTGGCGGGTTGAACCTGGCCGGTAACTAAGCACCCACCAGCCACTTGCTGACTCACCACCCCACCCCATCAGAATGAGGGAGAGAATCAGAAAAGCAAAAGTAAGAAAAACTCACGTGTTGAGATAAAGGCAGTTTAATAAGTGAAGGAGAAAAAGGGAAGAAAACTCAAGTGATGCAAAACCAAATCAGTCGCCACCTTCCACAAGCAGACTGATGCGCAGCCTGTCTCTGGCACTGGGCTACTTTGGAAACAATAGCCTCTGGTTTTATTGCCGAGCGTGATGTTACGTGGCACGGAATATCTCTTTCCTCAATGCTGTTCAGCAATAGCTACAACACCGAAGGACTTGCCTTTATAATTTTTCTTTTCCTAGGTTCTACTTTTATAAAACTAACTTATTTTAAATTAATCTTAAGCCAGAAATGCAATAGTAAAATACTTCTGGATGAGGCTGGCTGCTGAACCATTTATAATACAGTTTTGATTTACTTTTTAGACGAGAAGATCAATTCAGAAGTTATTAGAATGGGAAAATAACAGACTATATCATAAGGTAAGAAAAGTTAGAGTGCTTGTTTTTGCTTGCTTTCTTCAGCTTTGAGAATAGTAAGGTTTTTGCATAATTGGCATGTGAGAATTTTACAGTCTTGTTATAATTCCATACTTTATACTGACCTTAAACCTGTGTCTGAAGCATTCCAGATCATAATAATTTGATATTGCTAATATTTGTTACATTGCTCTTCGAAACAATGGTGTGCTACGCATTAATCCTTTGATAATTGTTTTCTTAGCTTGGTTTGCACTGGAAGCTGAGTAAAAGGAAATGTGAAACTAGCAATATGATGGAATATGTAAGTATTACTTCTGTTGCTTATTTGGTATTCAACATAACTATGATTTTACAGAGAAAATCCTTAACTTACTAGACTGTCACCTATCCGGAAAAAATCTTTCAGAAAAACGGGCAGTTGCGTTTGACATACACCTCTGAGGGCCACTTTCAACATGAGCAGCCATGGCATATATTGAGCCTTGGAAACTGTCACAGCTAAACATGTTTTCTCTTCATAACAATTCTACGTTTGCGCTGCAGGTACACTTGTTTTGGTCTGTAATTTGTAATGAGGGAGACCCACTGGGACTTTGTGCAGTGGTGCAATTCCCACACCAGTCTGTAGTTCTTTAACACTTATCCACCTTTTCCCATGGTGTTCATAATTACTTTGGTTCAAATTCTTTGTGCAGAAGTACTGCATTTTTATAAATAGTGT
>WHYT01017173.1:168658-189373 GCA_009806455.1 Tetrax tetrax | reverse complement strand
CTCGGCCCAGCCTGCCCCTGGGGAACGGGCGCCTTAGCCGCCTTTTTGGGGGGGTGGGGCGGGGGGTATTGTCCTTTTAGCAACAATACCATGGTGCTTTGTTACAATTTTAGTTTCCTAATCACCCAGATCTTACTAACCTGATTGATGCAGGTGAACCCTGGGGGTACCAGGGGACTGGGGGGTGTGTGTGTCTAGGAAAAAACATAGGGCTTTATTTGAACGTCTTTGTCCTCCTCTTAGACTTTCCAAGTGAATGCTTTTACCTTTCTTCTTCCCTGGTATGTTAAAAATTGTATGAAGACCTTCACAGCTGACTTCAGTTCCTTACGTGCTGTTTGCCTTTACTCCTCCTGCTCTGAGACTTTGGATGTGTGTTTTCGATTTTGTTCTCTGTCAGCGGTGTGAGGCTTCACTTCTGCAAATAGGTTTTCTTTGTTGAGGTTTTGTTTAGTTGCTCTGTTTCTAGTTGAAGTCTGTTAAAAAGACAACGTTGGGGCTAGAAGTGCATTGGCACTACTGGGTATTTTTGTAGCTGTGACATATTTTGTCCTGAAATTCAGCTCTTTTTCTTTCACGTGAATAACTTTTCTTTCTTTATTATTATTATTGTTTTTGCAGATGACACCACTGGTAAGCAAGAAGATGGACCAATTTCTGGGTGAGTGCAGAGACTCTTTATTCGTTATAACAACACATGCTGCAAAGAAGTTGGAGCCACGTTAGGCATAGCTTCATGAATGCTTTAGACCAGTGCTGTTGCCAGAAACAGCAGCCCATCCTTTTCCCATCCCATGGGGTCATCCCCAGCCGCCACGCTTCAGCTGGCACAGCGTTTAAGGATTTGGAACGTGAACTGGGTTAGTTAACTGATTTGAATTAACAAAATTTTAATCCTTTCTCCACCACCAATTAGTTTTAAATCGCTTCTGTTTTCCAGTTTAATTCCCTGGGGCAAATGGTGCCTTGAGGATTGGCCTTTGTGTTGGCCTGGCGTTGGTGAAACTGTGGCCTGTGCTTTAGCCTGGAAAAAGCTAAAAACCGTGAGCCTAGGTTAAAATCTTGACATGATCAAATCAAGAAATCATGAGAGAGCTATGAAGTGTGTGGTTTGGGTAAGACTTTCAGATAAAAGTGTTGGGGACATCTCAATCGGTTTTGCTTCCTGCACATGGAAAGTATTGTCTGTCCTCGATCGTAGCTCCCCTGGATTTCTAGCAGAGTGTTTTGCACCAGCAGAGTTTGGTCTCAGCAGAAATACTGCCTGCTGGTTTTAAGTGTAATGTGGTCTTCAGAAGACTTGGTCTTCACTGGACTTTGTGTGCTCAGCACCTTCAAAAGTTCGGTTTAATATTTATTGTCCTTAAGTGTCATTGTGAATTCAGTATCAGAATTTCTGAGATTCTTATGGATACTATCCCACTCTAGTAAGTATCCTGTGCTTAGGGAATATGAGTACTTGTATGAAAACAAGTTTTAGGCAGACTTGGTAAATCGTTACCTAAAAACGTTAAATGAGCTTTATGAGAAGGAACAACTTTTAGTTTAGATAGAAATTTACTGCTACCTTGCATAAATCTGTTGTTCCTTATCGCTTTCATCTGAATGTAGTTTTGCTTTACAAGTAGGATTAAAAATCTGAATTTCCAGCGGCTGTCTTTAATAACTGCAAGATGGAAAAGTATTAGTGGTAGTGCTTTCTCTCTCTCTATTTTTTCCCCCCTCCCCCTCTTCCCTCTTTTGGGATTTTTTTCCTTTTCTTTGTTGCACAATGAGAATCTTCCTAAATGAAGAGCTGTGGGGTGTTTTAAAAAAAAATGACTCTTTGTTTTCTATGTTGTTGACGGCTGCAGCTCCAGGGGTACATTGCTGGCTTGTCTAGAGTATTTGTCTCTACGCATGAAGCAGAAATGAGTGCAGTGCAGCATACAGTATCCGTTAACATTCCTTAGCCTAAAGGATGCGTAAATACCAGCAGGCCGTGCAGGGTGCCGTTACATCGGCGATACATGGAGTTAAGGTGGCATTCTGGGGAGATTTTAAGTTCTGCGACGTTTTTTTGCATGCAGATGATGGCTGTGGACCTGTCAGATTGTTCCTTCCTGGGAAGCAAACAGGTTAGGGAATAACTGTTACTTAGCGAATGTTTATTTGAACTCCAATGCATAAATTTTAATGCACACCCACAGATACTTCACGTGACTTGAAGCTGAAGGTAATACTTGTCGCTGTCATTTTGGATTCTTAAAAAAATTCGGGGGTTGAGGTCAATGTTATGAGTTGCTTGGAATTGGCAAACAAAATGCGAAAGGTTTTTGAGCCATCTGTGAAGTTTTCTCCATCGTTTGGTCCTTAAGTCATAGCCTATGTCTGCAACTTTGAAATACTTGTAGAGGCTGATTTTCCCTTAGACATCTTGGCTGCTTTTAATAACTTAAAGTGTCTTCAGCTGTCACCTCAGGAACTTGGTGCAAATGGGACCTGTGCTTCCTTGGTTAGCTGCTGAACCTTCATGCCTTCTTTTTGATCTTGCCTTGATTGTTGAATTTCTGTGTATATGGGGCTTTTCTAATACGGGAGCTTCAATAACTGCTCAAATTGTTCTTGTTTATTTGTTGGTTTTTTTATGCTCAGTAACTGCTTTCTGAGTTGTGTTAGTGTGATCTTCTGGCTTCCTTGTTTGTTGTCTCCTTTCCTGCCACCTCTGAAATGGCTTTAATCTGACCAGTGTTTGGATTCTGTTAGATGTTATGTGTAAATAATCTTGTGTATGTTTATTATCTGACATGGGGTTTAAAATTAATGCAATGTTTCTGCAAAGTACCAGTGGAGAATTGGGTTTCCTGGGCCTGGGCTGTTCTAATTGCCTCTTTAGAAAAGCCAGAATAATTTAGCCAGAATTATCAATCTACTAGATTTTACCTATGACATTAGAGAAAAATGCTCTCCTGTGTTTTAGTTTTCTAAAACTTAGCATACTCTTTCCTAGCATGTGTACTGGACTTTCTTGCTTGGCTAATGGAATAAACAATGTTAACGTTTTTTACAAACTCTTTAATTGGAGGTGAATCTGAACCTGACCATTGTTGCCATTAGGACTAATTTGTAGTGAATGGGAAGACTGAGTGGATAATTATCTGTCTTTTCTTCTTTGAGTATTAACTACTCATTAATGTCAGCTATTTGTAGAAACCCTAAAATAACTTAATTGCTATGGCACAGATGCCCTTACTGCTTACTAAATATATATATAATTATTAGCATCCTTAAGAACAGGGTGAAGTTTTGCTTGTTATGGTCTTATTTCCATCCATTGTGATTCTGCAAAACCAAATCTGGAAGCTGTTATAGCTGCCAGTTACGTATTCACTGCTGAGCGGTGTTTGGCTGGGCAGCCGTGCTGTCTGTCTGGTGCTCTTCAGAAGCACTAAACTGATTCTTTCCAACAAAAGCAAAGCCAAGCAAGGATGATTAATTTTTTGTCATATAGCTGAGCTAACTGCCAGCAGAATAAACACACTACGTGAATAAAGCCATTATGTGAAAGTCACCTGGATGAGTGCTTTAGAGATGTTCATAGGTGAACCTCTAGATTGGACTTGTCCATTTTCTTTTATCTGTCATGTTTACTAGACACACAGAACCTTCTCATCCTTTGCAAGATGCTCCTCAGGAGAACCGGCCTGTCGGCAACGAAGACCGAGAGATGTCACAACATGTACGTGTTCAACTGCAAATGGTAGACAGAGTTACTTTTGTGCTTCTCAATACTCATGGATCTAAAGATGTGTGAAGATGCTGGTACTGCCTTATCTGTTACATTTGTACTGTAGGAGTGTTTATTTTCACCTCTGTGGTGTGCCAAGAGGGCTCATGCCGAGTTCTGACAAACCTGTGTGCTGTGGAAAGGAGAGAGGGTTGGGAACACCTTCCTCGTACCCTTTTGTAGCGGTGAGGTGTCAGTTCAGCTCGTGCGTCTTGCAGATCTGCACTGCTGGATATCTGGAAGGCTTCCTTGGCTCTTGTGCCACAGCAGTGGTGCCGCACTGGAGTCGAATCAGCAGCTGTAAAGTTCTTACGTAAAGTTAAGCGACTTGGGGACTGGTTGTGGGAAATAAACCAAGCTGAGCTCCTCAGCAGCTTTCTGCCACAGAAATTGTAGTGAGAGAATATTTGCTCCAAGGTTTTTAGGTGAAGCCTGGTGAATGTATTTTGGTGATTTTTATTTGTAATTGCATACTTTCACCAGAGACCCATGAAGGAGATGTGTCAGAAAAAGCTCTAGTTCTTTCAGAAAGAGTAGGAGAGAGGAACAGTGGAACATGAAGTTCTTAGAACCAAGCTAAACCTTCCCCACCTTCAGAAATCTTCCACTGATTCTCCTGTAGGGTAACATCTTCAAAGTTGCGGTTTCTTGGTGGGCACCTGTCCATTTATGTTGAAGGCTGGTTACTTCCACAGTTTTTGCCTCCAGTGACAACTTTGTATAGGGTTGGAGTGCAGTAAAAAATAATGTCTTTATATCAGGATTATTCTTTCCAATAGTCCTTCATCATACAGATGTGACTTACTGTCCAGGGGGATTTATCAGTTTCATGTATTGATGAACTGTGTGCTTTTATTGTTGCTAGGCCCTTCCAAGTGGTGAAGATGATGAAGATGACAGTGATAGCGACAGCGATGACGATGACGTGAAAGTTACTATTGGCAACATTAAGACGGGAGCACCATCATACATGTAGGCATTGCTGATTACGGTGTCGATTTCTGATCTGAGGTAGCTCTAGCGTGTTGATTGGGATTGAAAGTGGGGATGAGAGCTGATCTGTTGTCTGGGAGACACGGCAGTAGCGGCTGGAACACCGCAATGGCCTTGGAAGCTGGTGGGCAGCTCTGTCCTGCAATTGCTTGTTGGAGAATCCATCTGTAATTGCATAATTACTATGCTTTGTCAGGCAAAATCAAAGATAGGAAGTTGCATTTAACTCATAATTTGTGAAAACTTCAGGAACCAAAATCTGTATGGATAAGAATTTGCGTAAGTTGTGAATTTACTGATTGTCAGCTGTCTGATTTTTCGTGTTTTGGAAATGATGAGGCTGAATTTGTGAATCAGGAAATTACATCACTGACTCAAAATTCTACCTAATTTGCATTGAATAAAAATAATAAGAGAGCATTTTTCCTTGTTGCTAGCATCCTTCCTCTTAAGGAAATAACTTACATGTGCTTTGCAGCATATTCTAGTTTTTCCCCTTTATGGATAATTTCCCTCTGTTGTTGTGGAGGTGGTTTCAGACTGATGGATTACTCTGAACGGCAACGCTCCATCGTTAACAGCTCAGTAGATATTGCAGACATCCTTTCCAAATCTGCTTCTACCCTTCTCTCCTCCTGCTGTGATCTATGCCCAGCTGTGATTTCCGTGCTGTTCAGTTCTGTTTAAATAATAAGTACGTTCCTGGGCAGAATAGTAACTAGCACTCCTTGAAATAACCTTTCCCTTCGTGTTCCAGGCAATCCTCTGTGTTCTGTTGTGGGTCTCCAGGTGTTTGCTCCGTTTCTGTAGGGTTAGAGAAACTGATGTGGCAAATTGACTTTTGCGGTGTTGAGACTTAGTACTAAAAATCGTAGAGAGGCATGAATAAACCCGCATGAACTAAGCATCTTGTGAAGGATGTCAGAACTTTAATATATCTTGCATGAAAGTCTTCCACCAAGTAATTTTTTCAAATACCAATGTAGTGATTCTTTTCCATGTAGGGGAACTCCTATGAATCTAAACTTAAAAACGGGTAGAGGCTATGGAGCATCTGCTTCAGGTATTGCTGTTGTTTTTATCTTTCACCTTTCGCAATATTTCACTTACCTGACTCGGCTAGCTGGAGCAGCTGGGAGTCTTGGTCTCTGTTAGAAGGATATAAAATTAGTGCATCTTATTTAAACTAGGAATAGTAAGTGTGTTTCCTAAAGACAGGCGCTCCTAGGACAGTCTGAGGGTACAGGGCGCAATGCAATTATTTAATTACTCATCACTGAAGAGCCTGATTATAATTCTATTAAAACTAAAACAAATATATTGATTATTACTTTTATAGTAAAAAATTAGAATATTTCCAAACTGTATTGTTATACTGGGGCCAAACATTTTAAATTGCTTGGAGAAGGCCTTTAACTTTATGGTCAGTGTACTGAGCTACTTGCAGTGTAAGATACTAAAAGAAACAAACTACTTTGGCACTGAGTATCAGCTGTGCATATTTCTGCAGATGAAATTTTCCCTACCATTCGGTTTAGAGACTTGGATTCTGAACTTCCTCATATGTGAGACCGTACTTTCATAGACTTTGTATACTTCCTTCCATTAATTTCTTTATGCAAATGACTTATCTTCCGATTGAGAAAATAAAACCAAATTCCCCTTGAAGATTCTGCTCCTGACAGATTTTTGCTGACACCAATTAGTACACCGTCACTTAAGACTGATCCTGAAAAGGTCTCTTGTTATGAGAAAATGTGTGTATCTTGGGAGGGGAAAAATAAATCCTTTGCCTGGGGAAAATTTTTTTTTTTTTTTTTAATTTGGGATAAATTTAACGCATGCTGTAATAATTTACTCTGTTTGTCTGGAGTACCAATCTGGGTTGAATTTGCTTCTCTCCTGCTCAGCTGCAAGTGCTGTATACACTGGCTGTTTATTTATAGAGTGGCTGAAGCAGTTTTTATTTAAAAGTTGATTGTGGTTACCTATGTGCTATGAAGCCAGCAGTGAATTCACAGTAGCACTTTATTTTTGACTGGAGTAATTTTCTCAGCAAATTAGCGGATTAAAGGCGTTGCATTAAAAGTAGTAATGGTTTCTCTCTCTCCAAAGCCAAGTTGCAGCCCAAAGGTATTGACTTAGATGCCGCAGGAAACATCAATGGATTGCCTGTTATAGAAGTGGATTTAGATTCATTTGAAGACAAACCATGGAGGAAACCAGGTGGGGCCTCACAGTTTCTTGTGGTAAATATTTTTTTTTGCCATTTTAGTTGTCTCTCTTTAATGTCACTTGTGAATTTCTGTCCATTTGTTGCTGCCAGGGAGCAGGGAAGTTGGAGAAATGCGTGTTGCTCAGCCTCTGGCGCCTGACTGGACAATCAGTGACATGTCCTGATTGTCAAGCCATGTGTCTATCTAAAATCGGGCTGCGTTTACTCTGTTAATTTAAGTTCCTTAAAGGGAGCTCAGAATCATCCCCATGCACCCTTCTCCTTTGGGTCCTGGGGGTGTCCACACTTCTGCAGGAAAGTACCCCTTGCAGAGGGCGGCGATGCTGGGAGTTACGACGTGAGCACATCTCCTGATAGGAAAGGCACCTTTTTGTGTTGAATGCTTCTGCTGCAAACAAGCGAATAATAAAAGGAAGGAAAACACTGTCTACTTTCACAAGAAAGGCTAGGATTTTTCTTTTGGAAAAGCTGCATTGCCTAATTCTTTGCTAGGTTCTACCCGTAGGTGCGTAACTGTGAGTGAGCAGTTCCCACTTATTTCTTCTGAACAATATTATCTAGACTGTGTCCAGTCAAATAGTGCTTTGCACAGCAGGTTTAATGTTTACACGGTCTCTTTTGTTTTCCTGGTTAGTATTGGGGAGATTTCTACTCGGAAGCAACTCTCGCATGACAGCTCTAGGATGCTACAAGTGAACTTCTATTTTTCATCAGAATTTGATACAAAAGTAAACAAAGGAACCAAAGAAATGCAAATTTTTGCTGCGCTGCTCTCCTAAAATGTACTATGATGAAATGTTAACTGAAGCAAAAAATTCACTTGCCTCTTCTCGGAAATAATTCTTCTCCCTGCCAGCCCCTGTACTTTATCTTTCAGAACTCTTGCGATGCTAAGTAAGTAGTGCTTGTATAAGGTTGTCTGTGGTGTGGTTTTGGTATCTCCTGCCCGCCTGAAATGAAGGGCATCAGAGTACCTGACAGTGCTAATAACTACCTCAAGGTGTGAGGGTGTCAGAGCAGCACTAAGCACTCTCTGATGAATAGTAGCTAGTGCAGACGTGATAGAAAACGTAGCCTTTCTTCTGCAGGGGATTTCACTTTGACTGTGAGAAAGAAGGGGGGTAGGAAGAAAATAAGTTAGAATGGAAACAAAGATAAAGCATAGAGATCATCATGGTTGTGCTGACATCCCTGGACCGAAGTGAAGCCAGCTAGCCTTAAAACACGGATAGAGGGAAGATACCCGCAGAGGTGCGGCCTGTCAGTTTATTTTAGATGGCAAGTAGGTTGTTACTCAACAGCCTTTCAGGTTTATATCCTTTGCAATTGTCCTGGTTTCGGCAGGGTTGCAGTTCATTTTCCTCTCAGAAGCCAGTGTGTTTTGTATTTTGGATGTGAAGAATGTTGATAAACACCCTGATGATAGGAGTTGTTGTTAATGAGACCAAGGACATGGTCTGGCTTTCCAGGTCTCACTAACGTGCAGATGCAGGAAGCTGGGAAAAAGACAGAATAATTGCCCCAAGCTGGCCAAAGAGAGTATTCCATGCCATAAACATCATGCTCACTGTATAAGTGGGGATTGCCCGTGGTGGGGGGCATCTATTTTCCTTTTTTTCCATCTCGTCTCTTTTGCTTGCTCGCTGGCATCATCTCCTCTGCCTTGCTGGCTCCCTCTCACTCCTTTGCTTGCTGCGTGGGACGGGCTGTATTGGTCATTTGGACATTGGGTGGTGAGAAAATTGTGTATTATTAACTTTGTATGTTTTCTGTATCCTTATATTTTGTTATTATTGTAGTTCTCCTTTGCTATTCTAGTAAACTGTCTTTGCCTCAACCCACGAGTTTTCCTTTCTTCCTAATTTCTCTCCCTTGTCCCTCTGGGGAGGGGTAGGGTGGGCGAGAAACTCTGTGATGACGTGGGCTAAACCACAACAGCAATTAATTGTTCAGCAAGTTGGTGTATCTTTACGTGAGGAAGAGGAAGGAGAAACATGGTGTGGAAGAACTGATAGAGGACTGAAATACAGACTGATAAAATAGATATGTAAATGGCGTGTTGCTGAGTCTGTGTTGGTGAAATTTGCATGTTTGGGTGGCACAACAGGAAGAGCAGCCTACCTAGAAGATAAATTTAAACCTCGCTGTGCAGATCCAAGCCCTTGGTCCAAGTGCTTTGCTTAGCCCTGATGTCTCAGCTCCTCATCTTGGAATGGGTCTGTCTAGGGAACCTTTGCGAGGGGGATGTTTGAGGGATGCCTCAGCAGGGCTGGGAGATGGTTTGTAATGCTTCCTGTTGTGAGGTGTGCCTTGCAGGGTTAGTTACAGCTATGCTTGTCCCTCTGCGTCTGCGTTTTCTTGGCAAGCAGTTTGTGGCCACCTCTCTTCTTCAGAAGTGCTCCTGCTGAACTGGCACATTTCACAGAAGACTGCCAAAGTCAGATAGCAGTCTTGGAAGGCTGTCATTAGGATCGCGACTGAACTGTAATTACTTGTGTAGTATGAGGCATATCAATAAACTTCCACTAGCCCTGTGTCACAAAATGGGTGAGTCCCAGAATCTCTTCTCAAAAAGCAAAGGCAGCGATGGTCAGGAGTGGAACATGTTGACTTAGCTTTGCCAGGAAAACGGAAGGTCCCTTCCAACCCTAACCGTTCTGTGATTCCTGTGCTCTCCCCAGCACTCAACTCATTTGGACAATTGCAAGAAACCAGTCTAAAAAAATCTGGTTGGTGAATAAGTGGTTGCGAGCATCTCTTCACAGCCTGCATATGTGTGGTATTTATTCTGTGTCCTGAGTGGTCCTGCTGCTGTTCCTGCTGTAGTCCCCCTCCCACCAAAAGATGCAGCTGTCTTTCTGACAGAATGAAATGGAGCGTAAGCTATGCTCTCTAGAAGGTTTTTGGCTTCTTAACTCTTCATTTAAGCAATTAAAAGACAGTTTGAGAATGCAAGTCTACTAGAATCCCTATGTTAACTTCTACTCCTTTTCTCAGGTGCTGATCTTTCTGATTACTTTAATTATGGATTCAATGAAGAAACATGGAAAGCTTATTGTGAAAAGCAGCGACGACTTCAGCTTGGACTGGATCCTGCTCCTCCCATCAGCACTGAAAATAAGATCACGGTAGGTGACGTGTTACTCCCGCATATGGCTACAATAAAACCGGGACTTGCTTTTGTAACCACAGAGATGAGAGTATAAGAGCAGAAGATACCTTAATGCTTGACTGTTCTGTGTTCCTTTCAGTGATGAGAAGTACAAAAATGTACCTTTAAAGATTAAGTCTATCTGCTAAAAACCTTTTCTCTATGGAATGAACAGTGCCAGCTGCCTGGCAGGTGTGAACCACTACAATAGCAAGACTTGAGTGAATTTCCAGTTGACTTTGAGGCTACCCAGCTGTAGGGGTGTCTGGTTGGAAGATCCTGTGGATGTGAGAGGTGTGGAGAGGGGAGCTGGGCATCCATGGCTGCTTTGCTTGTGGCTGTTGACTGTCACAGTTGTGTGTTTGCCTTTTCTGTTTGGAGACTGCGCTTTGGCCATCAAAGTCCTTTGGGTGGCCAGCAGCTGTTAATCAGAACTTCAGCCAGAGAGTTTTGACTTAAGGACTGTGTGAAACAGGAGATGAGATTATTAAACTTCTGGACTTCTGCCAGGAGACTGGACGGCAGACTGAGGCTGGAATGGGTCGCAGAAATGTCTGCCGCCTTGACCGAGGAATAGGTTGCTTGTTTGCAAGAGCCCTGTGATTGTTCCTCGAGGGAGCCCTTTTCCTTTGCTGAGGGTTGATCTCTGATGCTACGTTCAGTTAAAAGTAAGGGCATGAAACCTGTGTGTTAAATGTTGCCTTCCATAGGTTCAGCAAGGAAGAACAGGAAATGCTGAAAAAGAAGTGGAGAACAACATCATCAAAACAGAATTCAAAACAGACTTCTTGGCTCTGGTGGGAGGACGCATGAAGGCTGGGCCTCCTCCTAACAGGTAAGAGATGATGCACACACAGAGCGTGGGTGCACTGTGTTCTTCGTAGGAGTAGCTGGATCCACCTGGGCCGCATCCGAATCTCCTCAGGCTTTGAAACTTTACAGGGAGCTACTGTTGTCATTAACTGTCATCTTCAGCAGTGCTCTCCTGAAGGTTGTGCAAGCCCTACCTGCCCTTTTAGCTCTCCTTGGTGATGTCCTCAGTATATGCTGCTCAGGGAGGGACACCTGTATCCCAGCTGAAGGGTCTTGTTTCTGGGAGCAGAAAAAACAGGGCGAATACCTGAGCTCTGAGGGCTTACACTGCTGGCTGCTTGTGCTTACTTGGCTTATTCTTACTCCCACGATGTTAATCTTTGCCTCCTTACGTGCAAGTGCATTACGTGTTTGGCAGCTGATAAGAGGAGCTATTGGTTTCTGAACCTGTGCGCTATGCTGCTTGATGCGTGCTGAGTAGTTACCTTCTCCAGTGAGAGCGAGGATCCGCAAGGCTGGACGGAGCAAAACAGTCGAGTCATTTTGATTGCAGCCGCTGCTGGGAAAACCGCTTTGACCCGATGAGGCTGATGGGGTTTTTTAATCAAAACTTCAGAAAAACAAAGCTATGTGAAACCAGAAGAGCCAGAGCTTTGGTTTATTGCTTTATTCCCATTACACCTTTTACATACCTGCCTTGCAGAAATCAGTCTTGCATTCCAGCTTTCCGCTTTGTCCGAGAAGAGCGTCAGCTATGTGCTTCAGGTCTAAGCTTTAAAGCTCTGCTTAGTCTGTTTGCATTGAAGCGCTCTGCTGGCATCTGTCGCACTTCATAGTGCCGTTAAATCACTCAGGTTTGTTTCTAACTTCTGTGCATATCTCCTGACATTTTTTGAAAATTGACACCACTGCAAAATAAGTGGATGCCACTGTAATTGCACAGTATTTTTGTCCATTTTAACTTGCAGTCTGGTTTTTAAAGTACTGACATGCAAGATTCTGTTCCCGCAACAGAGCTTTTGGTCAGGACCAGAACAAATATCTTTGTATACTGCAGCAGCATCAAAACCATGGGCTTAGCAATGAGTTTGGGTTGTCGGTTTTGGGTTTTTTTTTTTTCTTAAACAAGGTGAGCAGATTTCAGTGAGAAAACTTTGTCACGCCAAGTAGTCGGCGTTTTTATATCCACTTTGTCTAAATTTCCTGCTGAGCTAGAAAACTCTGCAGTCTAATTTGGAAAAGTGCTGATGTTTTTCTGTCCTAACTGCAGAAAAACATGTCTAGGGCCATATTTATACAAATAAATTGTTGTGTGAATATAGGATGAGGGCTGCTTAAACTTCAGTTGTGAGTGCTTCTCTGTCTCACAGACCTTTACTTGTGATGACCTTACAGTGAGCTCCTATAAAAATGTTTTTCCCCTAAGAGTGACCTGGGTATGGAGATAAAAGCACATGGAAAACTAGGGTTTTGTGACAGATTTCCACCGGTGTGTAGACAGCACTGTGTCCGATTTGTAAATAACTTCAGTGGTATCAGCAACATCTGGAAGACCGGACAGAAAGTAGGAAAAATCTGGGCTGATAACATTAAAGGTTCTCTTGATAAATGTTCTCTGCTTTCTCTGAGCCTGATCTGGGAATGATTATTCAAATCCTTAGAGCGAGTAAAGGATTTTGGCTCTGAAGCGGAGTGTGCAGTCCATGTTATTACACCCGGGTGTGGTGATTCTTTGGATCGTGTTTCTGGGTGTCTGGGACCCTAGCTCACCCCTGCCAGCAGAGCTCAAAAGTGGAGAAGGACTTCTCGTTCACCTCTTGTCCAGTTTGAGTGCTGCCTCTGGAGATTTTTTTCCTGGTGGAAAAAAGTGTACAAGAGAACTCTGTCTAATATTGGGGAAAACTACTCCTTCTAATGACTTTGAGCCTAAAAAGATGCATCTGTTTTGTACCAGGAAGCTGGGTGGGACGATTGATGTGATCGGCGGCCAGGCAGGCACAATTAGGAGAGTAGAAGGAAGACGTCGTGATAAGCATGCCTCTGAGGAAAACCCAATTCAGGTAAATGCACTGTCTTGACAAATTTCTGATTTTATTGCGCTTCTAGTGAACCCTGAGAAAATGTCTGTGCGTTCCTGGCCTCCCATGTCACTGTTTGTGCCTGCAAAGCAGTAGGAGGACCATCTGCTGAGAGCTCAGCTCTTAATCACCTTCCTCCTACCAACCACTCCTAACTCACAGGAAAAAAAAAAAAACAAATACAGAACCTTTCCTCTGTCTAGATGCCATTCCTGGTTCTGTTTTTACATGTATTTTTGTGGTCTGGTTTTTTTTGTTGTTTTTTTTTTTTTAAGTGGTCAATTTCCTAGATTTTGCCAACAATGGCCCAAAAAAGAGTTTACCTAACAGAAATAATTTGCTGGGAAATAGTTGCTGTTCCTGCCACTTACAAGCACAGATGCCAGTATTTCCAGGTCACTTTGGGATCTCTGCATATTGATCATTCCTTTGCCAATAGCAGGTCTGTGACCTGCTTTTGCCAGGCAGATATGAACCCAGTCTTCCTTTAACCTACGCGGGCACAATCTGGAGCAGAATTTGGCCTCTTGCTGCCCTCAGGAGAGATAGATTCGGTTTAAAAATAAAATTTAAAAAAAAAAAGCACTACTGTGTCACTCAAATATGGCAGCTTTTGATGTGAAGCCTGTATCAGAGGCAGTTCCTGTGACCAAAAGGTGTTCGTAACACTGAAATGTGAGCTGTCGTACACAGTTGTGTTTGCAGCTAGGATCTGGTCTCGCTGCTGCTCTGCCTAAGAGAAGACACCTTGCTAAGCATATTAATGCTTTGCTCAACCTTCCTTCCTCCCTCCCCAGAAGGTGTTATTCCCTGGGTACAGCCTGGTCTTTCCAGGTGTCGCAGTGCTGCCTGTTTTGGTGGTGACTGCCTGTCATGCCAGCATGGGGCGGTCCTACCTGCAGGAGCAAAGAGACTGAAATGTTCTCTTCTTGGTCCTCTGCCTTCTCAGGTCCTTGGAGACCACGGAAGTAAGCCCCAGCCCCCTCAGCAGCCCCAGCAGCCATCACAGCCCCAGCAGCCACCTCAGCAGCAGCCGTTTGCACCACCAGCAGGCCCACCGCCTCCCCCGCTGGCCGGGCCACCTCCGCCACACTTCCTCCACCCTCCTCCTCCGGTCACTTCTGTTCCACCTCCCCTGCATCCTCCAGGTATGTGTTCACCCAGCAAGATGTGCCAGTCTGAGGCTGCAAGTTAGGACGTCTCAGGCTTGGAGCAAATCAAAGGTTTAATTGTTCAGTGCTATGGGACAGTCGAGCAGTCGGGTAACAGGTCCTTAGACCTGGCCTATCTTTGTTCAGTGTCTTCCTCGGCCTGTTTAACGTTTGTCCTTGGTTACTTAAAAATTACAACTGTTCCTTGAAAAAAAAACCTCTAGGCTTTGTTTCTGTGAGAGCACCTTTGGGTGCTACCAATTCATTTGCTTTGTTGATGAACTTAAAGAAGTGGGTTCCTGTTTGTCTGTGGAGGAAGCTAAGAACATAGGAATTGCTGTTCTGTGTCAGATCAGCAGGATGTTTAGTTCAGGATCCTGTCTGGCTGTACCTGATTCCAAATATTTCAGGGGTGGTGTTCGCATTTGCAATTCTGCAACAGCAGCTCTAACAAAAAACCCACCTCCTAATCCCAGTCAGTTCTTGGTTGGCTCATGCCTTGAAATACCAAGATTTGTGTCTTTCTGTGTTTGTTTCTCTGCATTTTATTGTACCAACTGCAGGATGATACTGCTGCTCCTAGAAGAGTCTAGTGTCCGGTGCAGACATATTTTTCTGTCTTCACTTCCTACTAAGTCTGCGTACCTTCTGATGCAGCCAGGCTCTGAGAAGGAGGCACATCGTGCAGTGGCTCCTGTATTTCGCACTGGGTCCACATGCGGAAGATACAGAATAAAAAATGCAATCAGGGCTTTTAATCTGAGGATTATTACTGCAGGGAAAAGGAATTCTCCAGTGTAAGAGAATAGCAGCATTTAAAATTATAATATAAAGGTAAAGGGATCATGATTTGGGAAAATGATATAGTTTGTAGGCTAGCTACTACGTAATAGCACTGATTTTTCTGCTGGTCTGCTGTGCTCAGATACGTGAAATATACTCCAGGTGTGCTTTTAGCTTTAGCCTGAGGTACAGAGATGACATGCGCTGCCTGTTGTGCTCACGTGTTTTGCTTGCTTGTTTATTTCCGTAGGTCTGCCTCCTCCCGGTCCTATCCCAGGTAGGTGTTAACTTGCTCCCAGTCGCAGCAGTGATTGGGAACACACACAGGAGGCCCTCTCTGAGCATTTGGGTTACGTAACGCAAGATAGGATGACACCAAGACCCGTTTTAGAGCACAGTTAATTTAAGGCTGATAAACTCCAATGCAGTGTTGAACTCCAGCTGCTTATCTTGTGTTCTGGACCTAAATAATAATCTGTAGGCCTTCTTAGCAGCATCTCGTTTTGTCTCTGAAGAGCAATCTAGAAAGTGAAATGGAGAACTTCAGATGGCAAAAACCACTTTGGTTAGATTTGAAATTACTTAGTTCGTGTTGTGGCATTCGCACAGGAAAAGCCTGAGTGACAAAGTGGTGCTTTCTGAAGGAATTTGGAGTGAGAGACTGAGCAGAACAAATTCCTCTAGCTGTAATTTGGCTTTTTTTCTACTGGAAATTTTGCCTAGTCCAGGCAAACCAAGTTTAGCTGTTTGTGCAGCAGACCATTTGGAGTGACAGTTCTGACTGGATGCCGTACATCTGAAAATCCAAGGCTGATGGGTGACCGTGTACGTGCAGTCGGGTCACTGCCTCTGTTTTAAACTGTATGCTGGATTGATGTGCTTGCAAAAGGTCTGCACCCAGAGCCCTGTGGACTTGATGTGTCAGACATGTTGGACCTGATCCTCAGCTTTGGTGTCCATGTTTTGTATTCGTGCTCTGCCTGGGCTTCCCAAGTGGAAAGCTGGGAAACCTACACTAGCCAGCCGTCCCTCAGATGGAGGGAATTCCTGTGTTTGTTAGAATGTCACTTTTCCTACTCCTCTCAGTGTACAATAATATTGCAGAGCTGGTTTTCATTGTTGTACTAGACGGAACCTGCTCATAGTAGGCTTGGATTTAGAACTATGTTGTAGTGAAACTGGATGCAAACTGGTCTTGACTGTAGACGTTGTGGCGCCTGGTTGCTAGTCAAGCGCATTTAGAATTAAAGTTGTTTGGGAGGAGCGAGGTGGATGAAATGACCAGGACGTTGTAAAAAATTCCCACTTCAGGTAACTGGGTTGGAAAAGGAGGTGAGGGAGAATACCTGCTCATTATGCTGATGAGGATGATCCACCACCATTAGAGTGAGGTGTTTATGATAGTCATACTTTGAAGTCCTTGCGCTTGGCGAGCACCTATGATTGAAATGCTCCAGGCATTACATTTTATTGGAAGATCTGAGGAAAAGGAGCGAGGGGAGAAAAGCATCTAAGAGTGAGACATGCCCCACAACTTGTTTGCAGCACAGATCTCCACTAGCTGAGCTGGAGGTGTCAGGCTGCAGTGGGAGGCTTCTAGGGAGGTGTTCTCCTGACCTGGTTTTGGTGTTCGCTGCAAGAGGTGATGAACGCTCTTAGGGTTTTGTTGACTATGCTGCCTCAATCTCCACGGACTTGAAAAGGAACCTGGAGCTGCTGGCTTCGATGTAAATGACGGCAGTTAGTCAGATGACTCTCGTCCTTTGGATCAGCAGTTTGGTCCTTTTTGTTGTTGTTGTTTACTAATAAACAGAGGAGTTTTTATGCAAAGTCAAGCCAATGGGTGGTTAGTCTGTTCTTGGTGGCATTGGTAACCACCTGTAGAAATAAGGTTGCTTATAGTTAGGAATCCAAGTTTAAGTAGTTCTGTTAGGAGCAGCCAGCAGGTCCTTCTCACCTCCAGATTAGTCAAGGTTGAGGATTTTGGCTCAAGGCTTATGTCGCTTTTGGAAGGAGGCTTCATAAACTTCTCCTTAATTCTGCTTTCTTGAGGATACTGTGTTGTGATTTTGTATAGTAACTCTTCGTGTGTTTCACGTTGGGCCCATTTTTAAAGTGCCAGACCTTTCAGACAACTCTGCATCATTGGTGCTGTGTCATCGCGTGATTTTTAAATGTATATGTGCTCAGAAAATTGTCTGTCTTCAAAAAGAGACAAAACCAGGTGATTTCTATGTTACATGCTTTATAAGACGCAAAGTTACTCATTTTAACCAATGGAGCAATAAAGCCTTTGCTGTAGCTGCAATGTGCCTGCGTCCCAAGAACCAGACTTTTCTGTCTTCCGCAGCACTGTAAGGGTTTATGTTTACTCCTTAATGAATCTTACACTTAAGATTAATAAGCCCAAATAGAAGGTAGTTCTTCCTTTATTTTTCTTTCCATACCCCTACAGAACTAACATAGCTGTAGGGTTTTAATTTTGGTAGGAGATACAACCCTGAAGGAAAATTACTCCATTTCAAAGAGGGCCCTCTTCGGAGTAAAAACATGCGTTAACGGCTTTTAACTGTAAACAAGGAAGTCTTGCTTGCTCGTGGCAGGCTGAGAGATCTTTGTGATGACTTGCGCTTCTGTGTCTAGGGCTGTTCCCACCACCTCTGGCACCCCCACCGGCTCTCCTCATTCCAACCTTGGACGGGTAAGACCACGCCTGGGCTGGGCTGTGGGTACAGCTCCTCCGGAGCAAGGAGGATAGGTCTGAAATCAGCGCTAGTAATCCTTAGTCTGGTCTGGGATTGGGGTGGGGGATGAGAGCAGAGCTCGTAGGGAATCCTCTGTGCGTTTACCTTCCTTTGTCACGTTCACGACACAGGAAGGAGTCAGTAAAACCTAGGCACGTGCTTGGGTCTAGCACAGAGTAGTTGATAGCGTGTTTTGTTAGTCCAGAGTTTCCTGTAAAGATTCTCCAGGTACTTTGTAAGCACTGGTGATTTCCAGGGAAGCCTGCACGATTGACGGAAGGGAAGGGTTAAAGCAGGGCAAGCAGTTGTGTTTCAGAAGCTGTGGCAAAACAACTGCACCTGTATGCGTTTCTGACAGTGCAATGCAAAGTGGGAGAGATTCATTGAAGCTGTGGGTTTCCCATGATGTTGTTCCATGGGGCTTCAGAAAAAATGGGGTAAACTTGCAGCACAGACGTGCCTGCAGGGGCTTGCTGGTGTTAGTAACTCCTCCTCTTCTCTCTCCAAAGCCAGCCCGCCAGCTACAATAACAGGCAGCCTCCTCCCTTTGGCTACAACTCTGCAGGTGAGCGCTGACAAGAACACACAGGCTGCTTATCTCTCTGTTCTCTGGTGGTTGGTAGTTTAGGCTTTTCTTAAGCTGGTGGACATTGTGATTGCTTTAACTTTGGGGTCTTGCTTGTGCCCCTTACTATGCTAGTCGCTAGACCCCTGCTCTCAAGGACAAACACAACCATCAGCTTCACATCTCCCTGAGCTTTTGATTGCCCTCCTTCTCTATGTTACCCTTTTCCTTGCCTCCAGGCGCCTGCAGGCATCTGCCTCCTTTTGTTTTGTAACGGAGGAGGCAGTGCCAGAATTCCACCAACCTTTCTTCCCTGTTGCAGCCCTGCTGGCAGCGCCTTCTCCTCTCCCATTCCCTCAGTGGCATCTCCTTGCTGTGCTGAGCAGAGTTGCAGGCAGCACCACGCAGTCTCCTCCGAAGGAGGCGGTTGGCGGGGTGGGCAGTGCCAGGCCTTCCTGAGAAATAGGAGCCTTTGAGTGCTGTCACGTGTGCAGCTTTTCAGCAGCTGGTACTGCCTCGAGGTGTGACCTCGCTGGTCCAGCTGGGCAGACCCCAGCACTGGATGGGGAAGTGCTGGTGGCTCTGGGCTCATCTGGACAGAAAGGGAGCTGTTAGTGGTGTAGATGACCAAGGATTCTGCTCTCTCGCTGCAGATTCAGGTTTCATCAGCTACCCGCCCATCTCCACGTCCCACACGCCCTGGGTGACGACGGTGGACAAAGGCACGAGCAGTTCCAGCAGCAGCCATTGGGAGTACTCCGGCTCGAGGCGCGAGAGGGAGCGGGAGCGCGAGCGGGAAAGGGAGAGGGAGAGAGACAGAGATCGCACTCCGACCACCAGTGAATACAACAAGTGAGTGCTGGTTTTTGGCAGCTTCTGCTCTCAGCTACCCAGGAGGAAGCTCTGGCCTTGCCCTGGAGCACAAGAAGGTCAAGGGATGGATTATAGATTATACCAGTTTAATTTTCTGAAATGTCTAGGGGAGAGGTGCTTTGGATCAATAACTAGAGGACACGCTAGGAGCCAGTGTCACTGGCTGATTTCCTGTGTCTGTTTTTTTTTGTTTAAATCCAGCAGAACCAGTTAGGCTTGCTGTCCCACCTGTAATGTGAGTCCAGTAAATGAAAGAGCCCCTCTCTGGTGACTGGGTATGTCACAGCTCACTGGGGAACACTGGCCATAGGAGCTGCTGCTTCTCTTCTAAATGCAACCGCAGATCAAAGGGAAAACCACCCCTGCTTTGCTCAGCTCTCCCGTAGAGGCTCTCGGGCAAGGAGTGCCGTTCACCAGGAGGCAGCGTGAAATGTAAATCCTTAACCAGGCGTTTCGGCGAGCCGTGCTGGAGACAGCCACCTTGGTGGGAACTGGGGTCATCTCAGGCACTGGGAGCACTTGGGAAAGGAGGCTTTCAGCCTCCCAGTGTGGATCCAGAGAGCTAAAGGGTAGGGTAGGCTGCAAGGATTCTTTCTAAACCCATCACTTTTTTGTTCTGTCCCAGGCAGCGTCAGTGTTTTGCAGGCTTCAGGCTCAGAAATACCAATAGTTATTCAAAATACGATCAGAATGCGCATTCCCAGCACAGGGATGCTGCCTGCCAGGGAACTTCCCTGGTGATGAGCAAATAGGGCAACACTTTCCTCACGTTTTTAAATTTTGTTTTCCTGATTTTCCCTTACAAGCTTGTGGGTCCTCTGGGTGGCAGGGGGAGGAACAGAACAGAAGACAAACCTGCTGTGGTTTGAGCTCGGGCTTCCACGCTTCCTGAGCAGGTTCACGCTGCAGCCGGGCCCTGCGATCGGCGTTAGGACGATGTTTCAGACTTCTCTCAGGCTGAATATTGTTTCCCACAGTGGGACTTGTTAACTCTGCAGATGTTGGCTTTCAGAAGTTGAACGGGGCCTGTGAAATGCAGAGGGCAGGGGAGCGTGGGATGTGTCTGAATTTGGGGTGCGTCCTGCCCACCCCTGTGTGTGGATCGAGTGAGGTGCCTTGAGCAGAGAGGTGCAGGCAGAGAGACCGTGTCAGCTGCACTCACAGCTGGAGTTTTGGAAGAAAATAGCCCCTTGGTCTAACTCACGCAAAACAGTTGCAGGTTCCCTGGGACAGTGGTGTTGTGAGGTAAAATCCAGCACCAGGGGAGGCAGAATTCTGAGAGGAGCACGTTTCTGTCGTTTCTGAACAAGGTAGCTGGATGTCTTGGGCATGTTCCAGAAGGGTCGTGAGGGCAGAAGCCCTGAGACGCTGGCCATGAGCCTGTTGCTAAGGTATTCCCTTGGCAAATGCCAAGAACAAATTTTGTAAACCCCTTGCCTTGAGAGGCTGGGAGGAAGCCGTGATATTCAGCTGCTTGGGCTGGTGAGCTGTGTAACAGGGAAATGGAGAAAGCGATCGCGCTGCGGTTGGGCTGCAGCCCGGGCTCAGTAAGCAGCAGCAGG
>WHYT01017173.1:54514-143642 GCA_009806455.1 Tetrax tetrax | reverse complement strand
AAAAAAAAAAAAAAAAAAAAAAAATCACATTAATAGAATTTTCCTTCACATAGCACCACAGGTTTTGTAACACTGGCAGGTTGTGTTCCAGGTAGTGTCTGGAGGGAAAGCAGCTATCAGGAGATAAAGCAAAACGTCAGATTAAAAAATTTAAAAGCCCCTGTTTCTTTACAGTTTCTCCAGAATGTTTCCCATCTTCTCCCAGCTTATAGCAAATTTAAACTCTCATTATTATTTCTTGTGTTTTATTAAAGGGCACTCAGTATGTCTCACTTCCCATGTGGAGTTTTATTTTTCTGCTGTGACAGCTGGCCTACCAGAGGTGCATGCATAACAAACGCCGGATTCCACAATGCCCATTAGAAGAGGGGACTCTGAGCTGTAATTACTGGTTTGCCGTTGCAGTGACTTGACCACAGGCAACTTCCCTCCTTCTAATTTCCTTTCCTCCTCTTTTCCCATCCCCCCTGTAAAACAGGAGTAATGTTTACCTATTTACAGCACACTGAAGACTAAGCAATGCTTCTCAGACACTTTGAAGATGAAAGTTGTTGTTAGTAAGTTGTATTAAATCTTCACTCTAATGAAGCCAAGCACGCTGCCTGTCAGGGTGAACTGCAGTTGTCACACCAGAGATGCAAAACCTGCCCCAAGTGTACTTCGGGAGGAAGCCAAGAGAGAAGTAAACTGACCTGTGTTTTAACAGGCACCGGCACAGCAGCTGCCAGATCCAGCGCCTGCACGCTTGGAAACTGAGACTAACTTTGAGAGGAGGTACAGAGATTTCCACGCCACTTCTAACGGGGGCTGAGACAAGTGGTCCTGTACTGAAGTGGAGATGGTTACTTCTATCTGCAAGGGTTTCACAATTGGCTATTAATCAAAAAAATAAGTTATGCCATGAAAACACACTTGCTGCACACCATTAGGGAGGTACTGACCACTTCAGGAAGCTGACTGTATATTTAACTTTCTTAACAGGATTAAGAAGCAGCTGGAACATTTCCTAATCGTTCGGCTTCTGCGAGTGCTTTAAGTGCTCCATGTTCCCACTGACAGAGACTGCCTTTGTTTCTGCAAAGAACACTGCAAATGTTCACCGCAGTCTAACAGAGTCTCCAAATCGCCTTGCACAGTTTTGTGCTTGTGAGCAGATCCTGCCACACTGGATCCACATGAACGCATCTCCCTTCTGCTGAAGGACAGGCTGAGGAAAGAGATCGCTCCGATGGCTCCTGATGGCTAAACAGCACTGAGGATATCTAAGAACGTTGGGGACACTTAAATTGAATTGTCCGAGATAATTACCCCATTTTTATATTATAAAAGGTAATTACATAATTACATTTCTGTATCAAACTCTCACCTTCTTCAGTCTCCTCAAAAGCTGGATTAACCAGTCCAGGCTCTGCAGTCCCTAGCGATACCACAGCAGCTGCAGAGCTTTCTGCCACAAGCGACGATCCTCCACTCGGTACCTCTGGATCCTTCGGCGTGCTTGTCTCCACCTTGGCAGGGGGATCTTCCTTCCCTTTGGAAACCGGATTCTTTTTCCGCTGCTGTTCAGATTTGTATTTCTTGAAACCAGGACACCTAGAGAGAGATTGTCAGCGGCTGTAAGCCTTTGCCTGTGTGGTTAACCTAGTACATGCAAGCTCTGACTGACAGAGACATGCGAAGAAGCGCGTTCAAGATCTCATCAGCTGCAAAGCTTGTATCACAGATGCTAACGCTTATTCTCTTTTGACCTTCAGCTTCTGCTTGTACCAATATCAACTTAAAAGCTGGCTTGTTATTTTACTACTTTCAAAATTATTAAGCACATTATTTGAAAAAGGAGAATGTAATAAGAACGGGAGTCTCTCTTGCTAAATATTCACCTGGCAAACACTCAGTGAAGAAAACAACACCTCTTCAAATACAAGCAAATACTTAGCTCTGACCTTTGAGAGATGGCTGTGAACTGTATCTTTATGCAAAGGAAGAGGCTAAAGTTTCAACCTCAGCCTTGAATTAGGCTTTGTTTTAACAGACCAGTAACACGCAAGAGCAGCAAGTGAGGCTTGCTTTTTTTTTTTTTTTTCCTGAATGAGACCTGACACTCAGATGGCACTCCACTCCACTCCAGTCCACGCAGGTGATGGCTCTACGTGCGCGGGAACAATTTACAGTGTCTAATCCCACTGGCTGCTCCCCACACAGAGCTTCAAGGAGTAATTCCACACTCAACAAAACGTGCTGTGTGTGCAGCTACACCACAGCCAGCCAGCCCATCTCGGCAAAAATGAGTGGGGAAAAACAAGCTCTTTTATCAAGAGTACTTGTAAAAAACGTGGCAGGTGAGGATGCAAAAGCATCACTTTTGGAGACATGAGCAGTACTGGGTGTTTACCAGAGTCACTTTTCAAATTAAACTTGACTATTTACATTCTGGCTAAACAAGTCTCCTCCCGGTATTGCTTCCTCCGGTTTATTCCTAGTCATTTATTCTCCAAGCAGTAGGATGACCCTGAAACTTAAAAGACAGAAGTTGATTGATCCACTTGTGCACATATCCCTCTCAAGATGCTGAGAAACAAATTCATTTTGCAAAGGGCAGAGAAATCCCCCATGAAAAAAAAAAGTTGCTAGATGTTTCTTATTTCCTTAAGTCTCCTGCTATCAGTTAATTTCACTTAAAACTAAACAACAGAAACAGCCAAATCCCAGGGTCATTTTCCTCCTCATTTATTTTCATTTTTCAGTCTAACTATGCTCACAGCCCAGGTGAAATAGCCTCAATTCTTAACATACACCCTCTCCAAGGAAGATACAAAGCACTACAAAATGTATAAGAGAATGAGACAGTTTCCAGACAGGTCCCTAACGTAAACATTGCAGGGTCCCTCCCTCTTCTGTGTTTAACTCCTCTGCCAAAGGGATTAACAAGTGACAGGAGTTTACTGATACCAGGGTAGATTTACAGAGCGGAAAGGAAAGCCCAGCCCTGGTCCGGGCCGTGGCCCCAGCTGCACAACAGCTGCGCAGCTCTGTCCCCGCAGTGCCACTCAGCTCGGCCTGGTAACAAGGCAGTACAAAGTTAGCTCAAGAAAATGGAGATTATAACTTTCACAGATGGAGGGAACGGGCACGCGAGCATCTTCGGTCACTTCCTCAGCTCTAATACAAACTCTCAGCTTAGGAGTACCAGAGACGAGGAAGGAAGAGCCTCATCTATTTTAAAAGATGTCACTGCCACAAAAAGCTACATCATCGCTGAAGGGAAACGAGCCTGTTGCATTTCTCACTGCCCCCGACAAAATCCACGCTGCCAACGAAGGCCTGCTCCCGCCTGCAGCAGGTATGCACTTAGCTCCCTTTCCTGCAATCATTAACTCGGTAGGAGCAAGCGTTCCCCAAGCACCATGGCAAAAGCTCTTTGTCACCTGCACTTCTTTTAAAGCTACAATATTCTGCCTGCCGCCAGCTCGACCAAAACACATCTCTGCTGGCAAGTGCAAGAAAAAACGTCTCCTTTTCTCTGCACAAGGGGGAGGGGAAGAAAAAAATTAGTCATTTTCATTTGCTTCTCTTTCTCAGCAAAAGAACGAGAGGAGATAATGGAATTATAAGTAGGTGATTCAACAACTGCATAATGTGCAGCTTGGAGGGACTTACGTTATTTGGATCAAAGACTTAAATATTGCACATCTTAATTGGACCAATTAAACTGGCAACACTGCATGATCCCTTGCTTCCAGAGTGTTGACTTTGTGCCTGTCTTTCTTCTCTGCGCAAGTGAAACAAGAATAAGCATGTTTATAACAATTTTCAGAGTCGGGTGCCCCCGATCAGGACACGCACACTTACATAGCTTTGGGAGGTTTTGTGTCTGCGGACTCCTCGCCCTTCGCCTCCATACAGGGGAGCTGGCCTCCCTCACACAAACACACACAATTACGCTGTCTTCACCCACCCACCTCGCTGGCCTCACCCTCCGCCATCTTTAGGGCGTCCCATCTTGCCCCAGTTTAAGAACCGCTCTGAGAACGGATCTTTCTGGTCAGAGGCACAACAGACAGACGGCGTTACACAAGGAGCAAGAACGTAACGTAAATGGGAACGCACCTGTTCTGGAGATGAGCTTCTAGTTCGCACCGCTGCATCGTCTGCTGACACTCTGCCTTGAAAGGACAGAAGACAATCAGCTTATCCAACAGGTTTCGTACGAGAAGGCTGGACTTGTGGCACTGCTGGAAAGAGAGCTTTTTCCGATCCATAGGACAAAAGTTATACTCCTGCATGAAGTTTTCGAGGCACTTGAAACAGTACGTGTGTCCGCAGGGGGTGTCCATGGGCTGGAGCAGAGGCTGAAGGCAGATATGGCAGATGAGTTCATCGTCCACTTCATCCTGGAAGTTGTAGAGATGATTGTCCAGCAAGAGGTGGAACTGACCACATTCGCAGCAGAGTTCACTAACTTGGGACGCGTGCTCTTCTGCTACGGGATCAGCCATGACAGCCAGCATCCGGCACGCTCGGCCCAGCAGCAAGGAAACTCGTCACGAAGCGGCTGTCTCACAGAGGACCTCTAATGAACGGGGGAGAGAGAGAGAGATTTCCAGCCAACTGTCCGCTCTAGATCGAACCAATTAAAAATTTAATTGTATTCCTGCCTGAAGTTCCCCACGGTATCTTCACCCCCGCCACCCCCTTTAGCGTTCTTCCTTCTACAGCCACCCTGTGAAGGATCAACCCAGGCATCAGAGAACGCAAGGACTTTGTTCAGCAAAACGTTGAAGCACATGGACAAATTGAAGCTTTAGTTAACTCGCACACACCAGTGCCACAGACTAGATAAAAAATCTGCCAAACATATGAACTGGAAAAGCTGAGACAAAAGCTGCGCATTCTTGAGGGAGACAACCCAGAGAGGGAAGAGAAAGAAAGGATAACCAAGATAGTGATTTTTAAACTGACTTTCCAGATTATCCCAAATATTTTAAAGATACTTATGGTGAAACATCAGTTTGGGGACTTGTAGTTGCCTGGATTTTTGTTTTGTGTTTTGGAGGGGGACGAGGAAAAAGAAGAGGAAGAAGTTTCAAAAGAAACTTAAATCCAAACCACGTTTCCTTCCTTTTAAGCCCACTCCCTTCAAAAAAGTTCATTTTAACAAACAATGCATTGTTCCCCACTCATCCATGCCTAAGTTCAACCATGGAAACAAAATTCCTATAAAAAGACTAAAGCTTTCTAAGTGGAAAAAGCCTCAAGAATTGTCCGCACCACAGTTTGTTGTGATGTAACAGAGGCTTCAGCTTCTTACAGTTAGGGAGAAGAAGACAAGGGGCAAACTGAGTTCTTCGTCACTGCTGCTCTATTTTAATAGAGATGTCTCCACTCACATTCATTTTTAATCTTGCCTATTGTAATTAAACATAAAATTCACCTGAGTTCACTAGCACATTACTCTACAGGCACAGAGACTACTATGGGAAGGATTTTGTTTTTTAACCTGGCAGTTATTTTAATGAAGTAGGAAATGTGGTATTAGATGAAGCTAACATACTGTTTTATACAGCGGGGGGAGTTCCTTTTGTTTTGTTGTTGGTTTTTTTTTTTTACATTTATGTAAGAAAACAAGTCTTTTAAAAACAAAAGTCTCTTAAAACAAGAAAATTGCAGAACTGTGATGAAATGGAAAATTGCTGAAAGACGACATGGAAAATATCTGAAAACAACCGCTTTATCTGGAACAGGTAAAAGTCTCAGCAAGAGTGAACACCAGTCTGCACCAGTGCCTGGAGGACACGGCTGGCACGCAGCAGCAACTTGGGAGGAGGGTAGGCAAGAACAATAAGATAGCAAGAACGGCAAGAAAAAATTAGTCATGGGTTTCTAATAAAAATCATACATCACTCCACTTCATTGTCAAGCATAAGTCAGCTATTTAATTAAAGGGATAACGTATCACCAACAGAATCAAGCCATTTTCCAGGCGAATTTTTACCTAGCCATAGAAACTTGTTCACTTCAAAAGATTAAAACATTTTCTGTCACGGTTCCAGGTGGGTACAGGGCATGAGTTGTTTGCTTCTCCTCCTGCTGCTGCGGTGCCAGAAAGCATCTTCCCCCTGAGGAAAGCACTTAGGCTGGATGTACAGATCTGGCTCTTCTGTTTGCATTCACTCCTTAACTCCTGCGTGACTGACTCAGCGCTCCCCGAAAGAGAAAGCACAGCTCACAGCCAGCACACAAGCAAAAGGAGATACCGTATCCGTGCCCTGCTCTCTTACAAATACCCCTGTTCTTTGGTACTACCTCCACCTGAGGCAGGCATCCCTTCTCTTTGCCTTATAAAGTCTTAATTTGATCTTAAATCATCTTACATGCGAAAAGGAGACATTCAGCATCAGACGATCGCTTCACGTCACCTACCAATGCTAATCAATCAGCTCAGCACCAGCCTAACAAAACAGCAGGCTTCCAAGGCAAACATCTACCCCTGAAGAATACTTGTGCTTCGGGTTGCAGTATTTGCATAAAACTTTGGCAGGTGATCAAACAAATCTACTTTCTCAGCAAAAACAAACCCTATGGTGATTTTGCTGATAAAGTACCATTACATGGGGGTTTTTTTGATTATTTACCAAATTCATTCTCTGCTCACTGTGTTTAAAGGTTATACAAGATGAATCCCATTTATGAGTCATTTCAAAACTCCTGGAAGATAAAAGCATCTTCACAGTCTTGCTGGTTTTTTCTTCCCTGTAACTCTCAGCTGTTCTGCTCTCTCAGTTCTAGGTCCTCGAAAACAAGGTGTGAAGACTTCATTCAACAGCGCCAGAGTAAATTTTACTTTTACGCCACTGTCCTTTCCATGAGGAGGACGCTCCTGCAGACACCAGGGAACCTAGGGCCGACACCTCCGTGATGAAACCGAGCCCACGCCCTTCGGCAAGGCAGGAGCCAGTGCGCAGCACGGGGAGGGCAGCAGGCTCAAACAAGCCTGCCGCTTGTGCGGTGATTCAGTCAGAAAGCAGATGTTCTGGAAGAGGAAAATTGCTAACATCTTATTCAGCAAAGATGACTGCTTCAGCACAACAAGACAGATTTTAAGTGTCTGGAAAATGCACTGTTTCAACACAACAGGCACAGTACCCCTCAGCTTAAACAGACCTGTTTCAAGACAGCCCATCTAGCATCCCTAGGATTCCAGCTTTGGAGGGGAATCTTATATTTACTCAATCTTTTGCAGTTTCCATCAAATTTCAGTTACTTGCTCTAACTCTGAAGGTCAGACCAACCGCAACAGCCCCCTTCGTTCTTGTGTTGCTCTTCTTGTTACACCATTCCCCCTCTCCGGCTTCCTTCCGACGACATGTTCCCAGCTCCTGCCCTTCTCCATAGTACTGGGATCTCTCTCCCAGGCCCCACACGTGTTTTAGCTTACACACAACATACATAACGCGAGGGAATCATCAAACGGATCTCGCTTGGCCCCAAGTTACTCGTTACTGGCTATGTGAAAACACGAAAGCCTGACGTACACATACGCTGCTGCTCTAATGGACTCTGCTGTTCTAAAACAATGGTGCAACAAATGCCTCTGGAATCTGAATTATTTAGAAAGCAGTATACCCCATTCCTATACATGACAAAGAATTAAGGAAATAAATCAGCAGAAATCTCTTTATATTTCCCCATTTCTTACCCTGTGCGGGCTAGAGAAAAGATTTCTTTGGTCTCACCTTTACTGTATTTTTTTTTTAAAGTCAGTTAGCTTTTTTTTATTTAAAGTAGGAGTTCTTTTACTGTAACACTGACTCAAAGAACAGATGACTTTTTTTTTTTAAAGGGAAACTTATCAGGTTGTCTAATCTATTTCCCTGCCAAAGCAAGACTATTCCTGACAATATCAGCACATTGCCTATTCTTGTTTTAGCTCTGCTAGGGCACAGAGCCTCAGATATACACCCCCTCTGCACATCCACACGCCGCTAATAGCTCTGTAAGGGAGTACGCCAAGAACCACACCGACAGCGAACCGCTCGGAGCCGTTCCTGAAGGACAAACTCTCTTCAGAGCCAGTATCCAAAGCACCCCTGGACTTGTAATTCACCAATTCTGTTTACTTCTATGGCTTTTTTTAAAAAATCCTTTTAAAAAAGCATAATTATCTAAGAAATCTTTCCAATATCATGCCTCCATTTGTGCTACAGTGACTGAAAAGGAAGCTGTAGTACCTGGCTACCCCACGAGCAACATCCCGGCTTCCAATCTTATCATATAAAGTCTCAGCATTCCCAAATGCAACTCCTACTCCGTGTTTTTAAGGCATTTCGCTCTGCCATAGCTAGCGTGGAGCACAAACTAGGCCTGCCTGTTCATACAACTCTAGCGTTTGATACAAGTCACTTCCAGTCATGAACGTTATTACCTTAATGACATCTCTGAGGGATAACATTGTTGCTCTTCCCATTTAAAGACTGAGAAATTACATCACAAGAGGCTAAAATACAGACCCACAGAGGCACCAGCTCATGGGAATTTAACATTTTAGTAGGTCTCCAAATATCACGTCAAGTGACCTATGTAAGATCACACAGGAAGCTCCTGGGGAAATAAAATAAAAACAGTAAAGAAGAAATTTAAAAATATCAAAACTTTTTCTATTAACTAACTGATTTATAAAGCCACCAGTATGGTGAGTGAGCACATTCCATATTGCAAAAATAAAGAAACAGGCAGCCAGCCTGCAGTAAGGACACAAACCAGAGGTGTAAAATCTTTCCTAATGGATTAGGATGACTGGAGCAATGTCTCATACTGCTTAGTTAAAAAAACAATCAAGAAAAAAATAATAAATCTGTCAACTAACTAGCTCTCAGTATTAAAAAAACTACTTGTACTATGGACAATATTTCAGAAATGCAATGGCTTTATGCTTTATGCACCTGTAGGTTAACACTTGCCTGCTGATACGGACTGCGTAACTGCAAACCCCAAGAGAAGAGTTGGCTTTGAGACGGCAGGGCGCGTGCCCCGCGTATACTGCTCTGTAATAGTTCACTGCATAATTATGCCAGTTATTATATCGTTAACTACATTTCCCTGGGAGACTGGAAATGCAACATTCCAACTAAAGGCTAAACAATTAATTCATTTTTTTGGGGGGTGGACAAAACAAAGGCAGCGCATTCTGGATTCAGATGACTGAGGGCACTACCCCAACACTATCTCCTCTAGAAAAGCAACTTCACGGTGGATTTAACGTAGCAAACCCAGTGCTCTAGGAGTAAACCACAAAAAGTGGCAGAACTTTTGCTAAACTTTTTTCTTCATTCAGTTAAGAAGTTTTGTGTTTCACAAAATGACTTTTTTTTTTTCATTCTAGAGAGAGAGAAATACATTGTAAAAGTGTATTGTCACAGGGTTTTTTGCCCAATTTCATCGCTACTTTGAACGAGGATTTCACGGATGTGAAATAGGACAGGTTTTATAAGAAATGCACTACTGTCCTGACTGAAAACTTCCAGTGTGCTGCTGGAGTGTTTCACAACCATGAGTAAACTATCCTTAGTTTACAGTAGTGGCACAGAAAATAGTGTTGAAATATCAGAGGATTTTTGTAAGCAATACTTAAAGTAGGTCAACTTTCACAAAAAACAGAATACCAAACCCAAGAATAGTTTCAAGTGGTGATACAATGTCCCATTATCTTTATTATTTTATGATATTGCAGAAGCTCAGGCCACCGAATGCAAAAGTAGGAAGTCAAAGCTTCTGTAATGGTAGATTTATACAGCTAAATAAGAAGCAACCCTTTCACTAATTAACCTTGCCTGGAAGCCAAAGGGTTTCCAATAAGCCACCTCCAAGAGTAACTGCTCAGCACATATACGAACACTTCAATTGAGAAACTATCAATAAAAGCTGCTTTACTGGACTCAATATAAAGGAAGATCAAGAATTTTTAAAAATTTTTCATTGTTCCTATCATTTATGCCCATTCTTCAACCACAAATTTGAAAATAAGTTGTATTCTAACTCCCTGGTGTTTCTGTGCTCATTGGACAACTTTGTATTTAAACTTCTTTTCTATTGTGTCTAATCACCTCTTTCTAGGAAATTAAATACCCCTGCCCCCACCCTCATTACATTTTGAATTTGGCAGCTATCTGCAATTCCATCCCTACAAATCAGTTTGATGTTTGTGGGAGAGGTTTTCTATAGACAAAGAAGGAAGGAATCCAATACTATAATTTAAGGATAAAGGACCTAATCTGTAATTAATAACCAAAACTTCTCTTGCCATTAAAGCAAAAAGCCCAAAACCAAAACCAAGAGGGATTAGGAGATTTGGTGTTAAGATTTAGGTTCATCTAAATATCACCTGCTTTTCAAAGAGTCGGGTTTGCTTTTGAGGATCGTGTGTCTATTGGCTGCATACGAATACCAGATGCTCTTACCACATCGTTGTCTGTGTGTCCACCTGTAAATTCCTTGTCTACGGAAAGAGGAGAGCACCATGGTTTACAGAATCCGAAATACGCACGTCACGTGCAGAGGCTTCTCTTGGGTATAAGCCTTCATACCTGGCCAGCCCTGACAGCTATCGCTCTTGTAGTAGCCTGACAAAAGAAAACCAGTACAACATCGTGCATTTGTGACCTGGGTGATGTATTTGTAATATAGCTCAGAAAAAAAGCAGATGCTTTCTTACCACATCATTTCTGAAGCATACAAGGGAAGAAGCAGACTGTGTCTTATATAACTGTGTGTTTTTAAGAGTCACCGTTCAAATATCCTTACAAGGCAATCGTCACCATACATACTTAAAAGTTTTGTGAGTAGTGGGGAGGGGGGAAGAGAGGCTGTTGCTTTTGGTAGACGTATGGCATTTTGATAGCTCTAAACCTTGCCTGTCCTGGGAGAAAGTCCTACAAAGCTTTAATCTCTATCACATTCTATCAAGTGTCACTTCAAAATAAAATTAATTTCAGTTTAAAGGAACGAATCTTGGCTATTCTCAACCTTAAGCATGAAATCATTCATCTTCTAGGTTAGTTAAAAAAAAACCCAACAAAGTAACAAACAATAATTTTGCAAATATTGTTTTCTACATAACTTTACCACAAGCGATCCAGCAACATGAAAGCAGAGTTTTGCACCTGGTGATTAAATATTTCCTATCAACAGATAGGTAAGTTACAGCTGTTACCATCAGATTGGGGCTTTACTGCAGGATAAAGTAGCACAGAAGTTTTCATTACCACAATAAGTCAAATTTTGGTCTCAGTTACACTAGCACTGTTATTTTTTTCTTAGGGTGCCCTGTGTTAAGTTAAAGAGCCAGGCACAATCTGTGACAGCATCCCTTTGTATCAGTGGGCACTTGGAATCCAAACTCTGCAAAATAAAAGCAATGATCAGCGAGGAACACGCAGCACAGCTGAGAGCACTATTCTAGAGGGACCATCAAATTTCCCCCAATTCTGTCTCTTTTTTTCCTCAATGGCTCCGGACTGTCCCAGTCTGCGCTTGATGCCATCAGCGGGAGCAGGGCGATACACAACAGCCCAGACTTCCTTTCACAGGGTAAGAGGGCATTTTATCAAAACCAGCACAAAGTACTTTCTAGCCCAAGCTTGTTCCCACTAACTAAAAAAGCTGAATTAAAAGATAATTAAGTCTGTAATTCCCCTTTACATCCCATCTTACCATCAGATCACGGTAAAGGGAAAAGAAAGAAAACCAGTTATCTTCGTTTAAACAAAAAAAAAAAAAAAATCAACACCTAATTCCCTAAACCACATCTTGTCAAACCACGGCTCCCCGGGCTGGCGCGCAGCTAAGTTTGAATTTAGCTTAAATTCCCGCCGTGCCTGCGGGCAGGCAGAGCTGCTGCTGCTGCAGCCAGTAGCTGAAATGCTCTTCACCACAGACAGTAGCTCTTAAGTAAATAAGCACTATACTAGAAGTAAAAAAAAAAAAATAAAAAAAATCTCTGGATTAAGAATTACATTCTCCTAGAAATTTACAGAACAGTATTATGGCCCAGTTTTAAAAGACTTGAGGCACATTTTGCTGCTTAGGACATCTTTATTACTGATTCAAAAGCTTAAGTACAGTTGCACAAGTAATTTAAGATGCCTTTTCATCATACAATTTCTCCTGGTGTATCATTTTGACTTCAGACTTAAAACAAACAACCTTCACAAGTAGGGGGAAACAAAACTGAGAGGCATTTTTTTTTTATTTGTTTGTTTTTCAGATTTTATCCTGGTTTGAAGCTGTGTCCAAGCTGGTATCAGAAACAGGTCTTTAAGAACCGTGTTATCTTACCTTACTGGGCACATATTTACAGCATACGTAAATCGATAATTACGTTATATTTTCCCTTGCTCTAAAAATAATTTTAAAATGGGCGTAGCTGTCTCACCAGTTAAAAGAGCCGGAACAACAGGCCAAAGTCCTTCCACTATCCACAAATCAACGCAGCAACCACATTCTTCCTTAGCCACCCGTGAACAACCTTAACTCCCCACACAGGTAGGAGCGGGGAGACAATCTCCTCTCTCTGTTCAGTTTTCAGCCTGTTGAGATGAAGAGTAAAGGAGCCAAGTAGCCCCAGATGTTAACCTCACAGGAACTTTTTTTTTGGTCAGAAGTACAAAAAGGCCCACAAAATCCATTATGTTTATTTTTATGTATCCTACTTGAAATAATCATTGTCAATTTTTTGTTCACTACCAATTGAAATCACGTAGAAGAGGATATCCTCAGATCTAAGGTTCCCAGGGCAGAGACCTGTGTATTTTTTTTTCTCTATTTAGAGACCTGCAATAGCGCTTACTGGGTGAGAAGAATTTATCTGTTGTTTATTACTCTAGGGACGCGAGGTTAAGTCTGAGAACTTTACATGATTTACTGGACTTTCAACCACTGCAACACAACTGATGTCACAGGTGAGCCCCTTAAACTCTCAGAGGAGCAGGTCAAGTTCTACCTCAACCTCTGTTTAACTGACAATCAGCCTTTAAAGAGAGAGTCTGCTGCAGCTGTTCACAAAGGCCCAGGCAAAGAGCAGACAAAGGTAGACAACACTTTTTTAAAATACATAATCCCTTCCAGAATATTCCAAATAAGGAACACTACAGTCTTCAAACAAAATTTGCAGAGATCCTCTAAATTCAGGGGACCACCCTTTGCCTGTAAGCTGCTGATTGTCTCTGCAAATTCCTCCAGCTTTATTCCATTTCCCTCCTTCCAGCCTTGAATGCTTATTCTCCTGGATCAGCATAGTAATTCCTACTACTCATATTCGTCTAAATCCCCTCTAACCCTTTAGGTGGTTGGTGAGATACTGGCTCATGGGCAATTTCTTATCCAAAGTATCAAAAAAATTGCCAGATATTTTCATATTTTCAAAGTCAATTCATGTCAAGAAACTTATAAGCCAAGAGTAAAATTTTATGTGTGATAAATCAGGGAACATAAACCAACAAGGCACTGTCCAGTACAATTCCTAACAACTGTATGAACAGCACCACTAAAGTAAGCTGAGAAGGAAAAGCCAAACAAGAGGGTTTTGTATCAAACCAGCAAAACATACTCAGGCCTGTGAACAAGACAACAGCTGCAACTACTCTGGCTAGATATACATGATCAGAATGAAATGATGCAGCTTAACTTTCAAAGGGAAATCAATATAGCAGTTGCAGCAGGATTTTATGTTTAATGTAGAAAACAAGAAATACGTGGCACTGCACAAGGAAGAGCCACAAAATCCAGCAGCGGGTGCTTCGTGAACTACAGATAATAAATATAACTGCAGAATAAAGTAAGTTTTTTCTTATTATAGAATTAATTCTAAGACTCTACAGTCTCATAAAGATGTGTAAATTCATCTATTAACCATAGTTAGGGAAGTACAGCCACTACCATGGTTTACAAACCCACTAATCACAATTTCTAATGGAAGTTACTGGAATGGCCATTCAGGTAGCACTAGTGTTATCCAGAATAATCCTCAGCCTGTTTCACCAGGTATCTTTGAACCTCAGGGGGTTTGGAGGTCATTTAGCTGCAAGGTCCCTTCTGGAGCTGTTTCTTCCACCTTTCACAGCTCTCACTTCCCAGGCCTGGGTTTGTTTCTTAACTCTTGCTCACTTCCCTCACTACTCAGTTGGTTAGAAACTTTAAAAGAAACTTGGCTTTCAATAGACAAGGTTTATTTTGCTGCACACCATGGGTCCCTCTCTGTATTTAATTTCATTAGGGTTTCATGCCAGTGCATCTCCATTATTTAAATGAGTTACATATGCATCAAGCTTGCATACTACAGCAAACATATAAATAAAGTGAATGAAGGTGTGGATTTATAACACAGCTGAGTTTTCCAACAGCTAGCAAACCCCATAAAAGGTTGGCCTCCTGTTTATAATTTCTCTACTCCATCCTCAGCCATATGATCCCTTTGTTTTTCCCTGCACAAGCCCTGGTGCTGTTATGACTTCATGAGCTGGTTCAGGGAGCAAATCCCTTTTGTGGGAGGGAATAAATATTACCATTGCCTTTGCCCCTTTAGCAGCAGACACGCTACATCTGCTTAGTTACACTGTAAAAGAAGAGTTTGAGTGTGTAACTTAAGAGAAAGAAGTTTTGTTTTGAAGGAGCCATGTGCACAATCCGATTTCTCTTGGCTGGAGAACTGCCAAAAGAGCTCTGGCCTTCAAGCACCAAGGACAAACATCAGCGCCATCCCTCAAAGGCACAGCACACAACGGGCAGTGCTGCAGGAGGACTGCTCTAGTTCTTTAAACTATACCACGCCACCCAAACCCTGGGCTGCTCTGGAGTCTCCAGAGGCTAAAGGATTAGACTGGACAACTCTGAGGCCACGTGAAAGTGACAGAAACTTCCTCAAGCTGCCTGTTATCTCCACAGGCTTGTATTGCTGTGACCCTGCCCCAACATACCCTTTGCATAGCAGAGATCTCTCCTAACACTTACTATCCGCACTTCAGCTGGAGTAGTGTTTCCTACGGAGCCTTTATACAGTGCTGGTCCTTTCGCTTTGGCTAAAAAAAAAAAATGGAGCAGAAAGTGAAAATATGACCCTTTTTGGTTTGGCAAGCAACAGGGAAATACTCATTTTGCCTTCATTACTTTACCAAGGTAAAGTAGGACCAAAAAAAAAAAAAATCACCCAAGGAATTGAAAGTGTCATTTCAAGCATGGCTTAAAGCAAACTAAGCCTGCACCACCATGGAAAGGGGCTGTCCCGCCCTCCCTGCCACCTCCTGTGCTGGCATCAGCTGGCTGCAGCCTGTTCTCTCCCTTTTCCCTCAGACAAGGCGGCTCATGTCAGAAGTCGAGATGTCAAGCGCACACAACCAAGCAGGGGAGCAGAGCGGGACGGTCCCTTTAGCAGCACGCAGCCTCACTCCGCCTTAAACCCCCCATGAAAGACTTCCAAAGTAAAATAAAAGCAGTCCAGTTACATAGTAACCCTTAAACACTTCTTTCCAAGCCTCTCCAGAGCATTACCTCATATTTAACATCACCTGTATTTCTTACCTTTAAGGCATTCCCCAAACGCCCGCGCTGTCACACTGCTCTCCTTTGCCTGCTATCTCAACTTCTATTCATAGGCTTTTTCGGCACTAATCACCAGCAGAGCGCCAGAAACTCGCCACCTTAGCACCTCGCTATCTCCCAGCAGAGAAATTTCGCCCTGCAGCCTCCCTCCGACCCACGCAAGGCCGGCTTTGGGGTGTCCTGCGCAGGCCCGGGCGCTGCTTGTTTGCAAGTCCGATCTTTGGCGAGTTAAACCGCCCCGGGGCGAGCAGCCCGCCCTCACCTGCGCCGCCCAGCCCTCCTCGCACTCACCATCGCGTAACCAGCAGAGACCTCCGTTCCTCTCCAGCCCTGCTCGGGCACGGCTCAGCAACACCCCCCGAGAGAAGGGGACGCCGGGGCAGGAGCTGCCGCTCCATAACCGATCCGCGACCCGCCCCGTCGCTTCCCGCCGCTCAGCCCGGCGCCGGGAACCCCGCACCCCCCCACCCCGCTCACCTGTAGGCGCCGAGGGCGGGAAGGGGAGGTGGGGGGACTCGCTCACCCCCGGGAAGGGGACGGAGGGAAGCCCAGCACCAACTCGGCCTGCGACGACGGCGATACGCGGCTTCTCCACCAAGTTTCCGGGCGGGGAAGAAAGTCGAAACCTACGTGAGAAGAGGAGGAGGCAGCGCAGCCGCCCAGGTGTCGCTCAACCCTGCCCGCCCCTCACCGCCGCGCCGCGCTCCTCTCTTCCTCCTCCTCCTCCTCCTCCTCCTCCCGCCCACACCCCCGGTAGCCCTGCCCCCGCGCCGCCAGGGGGCGCCGCGGTGCCGGGGGGCAGCTTCCCGTCTTCGGCCGCCTGCTCCCCGCTCTTCGCTCAGGGGCCTTCCCGCCCCCGGGGCCACCGGAGCCCTCGGCCGGCTTGGCGTCAGCAGAACGGGGGGCGCTGGGGCGGCTCTACCCCGCTGGCTGGGTCGTCGAGGACGTGCGAAGCAGCCATGGAGGACAGGTGCTGCGGGCTCGCCTTTGGGAAAGACCCTGGCCTCTCGTCCCGGGGTAACACGGCCTTGTGGGGAGCGGTCTCCCCTCTCCTTTAGGGATATCTCTCCTTGCTTGCTGAGGTGGTTCTGCTCACCCCCGGGGATGTTTCCTTCCACCAGTGTCCTTAGGTCTCTGCCTTAACAAAAAAAAAAAAAAAACAACCCTGGAAAATATAAGAAATAGCAAACCTGGCCTATTCTGAGCGCAAGGAGCGCACTGTGGTTCAGACAGTTGAAAAAAACCCACAGGATTTGAAGGGAAATTATCTTTTGTGTTTACATTCTGCCGGCTTTTCTGGGCAATAAACAGAAATACTGACAATTCAGAAGTATTCTGCTCGCGCTTGCTCTTAATTTGTAGGCAAGGCGAATTGTAAGAGTCTAGGAAAGCAGCGAGCCGTCATGCCATGGGAGGAGGCCGTGGGGCTGCGGGGTGCTTGGCGCTGCTTTTTGGCTGGTGAGAGCCAGGGGAGGGATGGGGTGTCTGGTTTGTAATTTCTTTCTCTGGTTCATCACTCAGCCTTGGAAATACTCTTACTGCAGTCAAGAGGGTCATCAAGTAAGAAAGAAGATGACATTTCTGACAATAAAGAAAAAAACCCATACTTTTAGGGGAGTGTGTGTTAGGAAGGAACCCTCTGTACATTAGCACAGGTAGTATGCAGTGCAGGTGGAACTAACACACGCCTGTCTGCATCTGGTCATTTAGGCATGTCCTAGTTGCTGAAGTAGACCTAAATGAAGAGAGGAGTTAAGTGCTTTCAGTGCTCTGAAAACACCATCTCTGCTTTAGTAGGGCTAAGAAGCTGTGTTATTCAAGTAAGACTATTCAAGAAGCGTTCGTGCAGAGAGAAGAGATCATCTGTTTTTTCTGATATGGACTGATTTAGCTCAATTTACCCATCTTGTGTTAAAATTCCTATGTAATCCTTTTGGTTCTTTGCTACCTCCCTAAATCCTTCTGTTCCCTGTTTTTGTCTGTTGAAGTCTTTCAGTGAGGGGCTGTGAGCTATGCTTGTTAGTGTGTTGGATCGTTGTGTCGCAAAGGGAGACCGTAGGAGATGCACTATTTAACAAAAATGCAGCAAGGCCCTTTCTTCTTTTCATTAGATCGTCGCTGGAAATCCAATGGAACCGAGGCACGCCAGCAACGCATCTTTGCTGAACAAGATCCATGCTACCACAGGACATGAAGTGTAAGGCTAAGAACTGTGATCTAGATTTGCAAACCCGTCAATTTTGATTTAGACTAAATTAATTGCTTGATAGAATTTCTTCTGAAGCACCAAGGCTGAGATGGCTGGGAAGGATGGGTAGCATCACATCCTCAGACCATTCTGAATTAAAAAAAAAATATATTTTGGCAATAAATTAATAGATAAATACATTTTGTGTCTACACTGTCAATACTGTCAGCCAGCCTCACACGAGCCTGTACTCATTGAACACTGGCTTGCGGGTAAACGACAAAGGCTTAAGCTAAGCTCTGTGGAGCTGCAGGACTCTTGAGGGCAGAGGTTTAAACCTTAACACAGAACCAGTCTCTCCTTGGTGCAGCCTGCAGCTCAGTCAGTGAGGACAGGAAATGTGTGGGTGAACTTGGGGTATTGGGAAGACAAACCCCAGGGAAATTTCAAATGGATGCAAATCTTTAAAATTAGGAATTCTGTCTAGTTAGCACTCGCTGGAGATTTTTATCATGTACCATGACCTGTTTTCCTGAGTGGACAGTGTGCACATGTATAATTAAGATATGGTGAAAGTTTATTGTATAAGTGTGCTGGAATTTTGGTTTGGCTTTGCAATAAAGGAATCACACTGAGTCATGGTTACTAAATGGACTCATGGAGGATACGAGTCTCTTCTGCAGAGCTAACACAAATGTAAGGAAGTAAAATTGATTTCTTTCCTAGTCCAGGTGAAAGCAGCCACATTGTAAATAAGGCTGTGGCTCGATGACGTGAAGCCTTTGCTGTGTGACTGGTTCCTGCCCGCTCCTTGTCTCTGCCCTTGCAACACAGCACACCTCCCCTTAGCTGTGTCTGCAGCTCTTTGCGTGGCCGAACTGTGAACCAGATCAGGATACTGAGCCATCTGAAAAATAAACCAGGTGAAAATCTCCAGAAATATATTTTATTTAAAATATATAAGCATATTTTAAATAGGTTCATAAATTTTTAAGCCAGAGAGATTGGTTCCCCAATCTATTTTATAATTCAGAGGTTATGGTTGGATGATGTTCTTCCCTACTCGTACAGAAGCAAGCAGTTAGGGGAGCAAAGTGGCTAAATATGAAACTCAACCTGGTGAAGAAGTATCCCAACCCACAGTTGAATATTCCGTCTGCAAAGTCTAAAGGGATTGCTCCACTGGATTGTTGTGTGAGCAGTTAACGTGCTGTGTGGATTTGAATAGCAGCTCATGCAGTTTCGGATGTAAACATTTTGCCTGGAAAATATCCCAGCTTTGAGAGAGAAGTAGTTTCTCGCGTAATGCTCATTATAACTTTGGTTAACCTTATGTTGAGCAGGCTCTCCGTCTGCTGTCTCTTCACTGGCATCTTTTGCAAACCCCAAAATCTGTTGGTTTTCACTCTCTATTGATTTTGAAACAACGAAGTTCTGCAGAACTCAAAAACTTTTTATTTACTAGCAGTTCTGATAATTTCATAACCGAGAAAACTCTCTATAAAAAAATACAGCAATCTCAGCTCGAGCTTTTATCTGCTCTGACTGCTGATAGTTTCCTGCGTGTTATGGTGCAATTTGTACAGTAACCGCTGCGATGCCATGTGGAGAAAGATTATGGGCCACATAATCTGTGCAATGCAGGTGTCAGGATTAAAATGCCACTTTCTGACAAGCAGAATTGGATATATCAACCAAATATACTTGCGTGTTTGCAAAATATTAATAATATTTTTATTTCACATGAAGATTTAGAAAGCTTTCTTTGTAAAATCTAAAAAAGGAAAGAGAAAATCAGTAAGCAAACAATAGGAAAAATAACACTAGGAAAATTGAATGGGGAAGCAAAATCACATCCCACAAAGATGTACAGATTAGTTTTATCCCATTGATGTTGCATAAAGCTTGGTAAGCGTGTGTGTTTCTGTCGTCCTCTTGTGGGAAGGTGCAAGGAATATATGACTGCACAGTATTAATTTGGGACTCAACTTTGATGTTTCATCACAAACAAACCTAGATTCCCAGCCCACACACAAGAATGTAAACACAGTTTAAAAAAAAACAAACCCACAAACAAGGAGGGAGAGTCATCCCAGGAATTTATGATTAAATGGCCTGGAATCTCCCTTTTGTGGAAGGCAGAGCGATGGAGGTACGCGTGCATGAAGACACAGTGGATTCTGATAAATCCAAGGCCCTAAGTACATTGTTTGGATTCATTCTGTCAGATTCTAGAGCGCATTTGTTCTTTTTGCAGTGTTTTGTTATGTTTGCTGCAAATTATTGCTACATATGCATTGCGTGCTGTATATTCATAGGAAGTCGTCAGAGTCCCATCGTTTGAAACTTGTACATGGGAGCAAACAGAATATTAAGGAATATAGCGTAAGAATCTTGCATGTGTTAGTGATGACCTAGGACTATTTTACATTATGTTTCCTTGTGGTATTTTATTAACAGTGGTCAGTTATTAACAATGTTGGAGTACTTTATGTGATGGATCTGTAGAATGTTTTCATTAGAAGTAAACAGATTGATTCTCTGCTTATAGAAATGTGTTGGCAGTTATAAAGAGGACATCTGGCTTTTCTTAGGATGGAATAACCCATCTGGCTTTTTACAGTGGAGCAGATATGATAATACAAGAAAAAAAAAAGTTACATGAAGCAAATGGCTTTCCTGATTTGCTGTTGCAAATAATATTGATGCCTATTTCATAATTTTTAAATGATACTGTTGAAATGTTGCAGCTGCTTTGTAACCAACACAGATTTCTTTTTATCACAATGCTTCTGTTGCAGTATTTTAAATGAGACTTGAGAAATCTAACACCTATCAAGAAATATATTGTAGCCATAGATAAAATAACATTTCATTAGGCCAATTTTGGGTCCCACTGAATTTTCCATTATTATTTTACAGGATTGGATTCCATCTTTTGTGATGCTGAGCCCAACTGCCTTGACTGCCCTCCCTTACTAATTTCTCCAAGAAAAGAGAAGGTACCATCAAGTTTCTAGCAGTTATTTTTATAAAGCAAGTATGATGTTCAATTTACTTTATAACCTGTAATGTAAACACTGTTCTCTTAGTTAAAACTGGTAAGGGATACTAAGAGAAACTAATTTTGTGCATGGGGCTGCTGCTCTCTGATATAGAGTATTAACTAAATAATGTATTTCTGCAGGGTTTAGAATTTGACCTCTAGCCACTTTTGTTTTGCTCACTGTTTGAAAACAAATGCTGACTTTCTGCTGTCCGTGTTTACGAGCACTGCTTCTTGGGCAGTTGGGTCAGAGGAAAAGGCGTATGTCAAGGGGTATTATCCTGTCCCTAACAGGAAACTCTTCCTCTTAAAATCCCAAGTGAGACTGCGGCAGCTTGCTGCGGTCTTCCTGGAGAAGTAGGAGTCACAGGAAATCTGCAGGACTACTCCTAGTGTATGTAAACTCCTTGCCACAAGGGTTTAGTAGCAGCAGCAGTGAGTATGTCTGGGTTAGGGAGTATAGAGCATAGCGTAGTATTTCTAGAGCACGTTCAGGTCTTGTTCGTTAATTATTTCAAGGTAATAGAGCACCTTTATTCCTCCAGCATAAGAGTAAAATACTCAGTAGATGTGAACTTGGGGATTTAAATCCCCTTTCATTTTGAATTGTCTGCTAATGGGTACTCTTTGGGTAGCTGTAGTGCCAGGCCCCTTCCAGCCTTACAAGGTGTGCTGTCTGCTTCAGTGAGGTTACTTCTAGGACAAAGGCTGTTTGGATTCTGCTTGGCCATACAGTGTTCTTTGCTAGGAAGACATCTACGTTTGGAAAACTAAACCAGAGATCCCCTTTGTTCATACCACCACAACCTCTTTCAAGTATTTTTCAAGAGCAGCATCTTTCCAAGTGTCTATTTTTGGTTGTATTTCATCCAGCCATACAGATGCAACCTACACCTGGACTCAAGAAGTTACTGCATCAAGTCCAATGTATCAAACTAGCCATCATCAATGGGACAGCGTACTTTAATAGCTATGCAAAGAACGTTAAAGAATAAAAATGAAGATCCTAAAACTCATAAAACTGGCAGGCTATGTTCATCAGTTCTCTACCAACAGCTTGCTGCAAGCTGTTCAGCACAGCAGGTGCCCAAGCAATTTAAATACATGTGTAGAAAACATCTCCATAGGAATTACTGCATCGTTGCCTGATTCGCACCCACTTCTGGAATGGAAAACGAGACTCAGTGTCCATCTGTTTAATAGCACCTAGCACCATCCTGCAAGAGAGTGAAGGAACATCTCAACATCAGGATGTTAGAGAGGTACTGAGACGCCTTGGAATTTCTTTTCTCCCTGAAGCTTTTCCTTACCAAAACTGCCCTAGAATACCTTTGGTATTTACAACAATCTATTTTTAATAACAGTAATATACACCCAAAAGGACTGAAAAGAAGAATGTGGGACGGCTGCAAGTCTCATGAAGATCTAGCACAGATCTGGACACATAGTAGTTAAACAAACTTGTTCTTCAAAACTCTGCTCGGGCAAAGTGAGATATTTCTAGTGAGACTGTTCAGCCTACACCAAGAAAAAGACATGACCTGAGGAAAAACAAGATCCATCCAAAGTAATCGCTGTGTGCTGCAGCTGGAGCTCTGTTTTCAGAAAACAGCTAAATATAAACATTCCTAACTGAACCGGTGGGAAGCCAAGACTGCCTTGTAGCAAAGATACCCACTAAACAGGATTACCTATTAACAAGCTAATCCACAAGAATTCATTCTGCCACAGCACTGAGAAAGAGATCAGAGAAATAAGGAATATTGCTGCTTAAAGTACAACTATACCATTAATCAGAGTTTGCGGAAAATGCCATTGTGGCATCTGGTATGAGTTATTTCTCACATTCTGAGACCAAGCTACTCCGTATCCAAATCATGAGGTTACATTTTTTTAGCTGACAGTTAGGAACTCTGCAGACCCTCCCACGGGACCTGGAACTCTAGCTGGTTTTTTTGTTCTGTTTGTTCCAGTGCCACTGGAGATAATGTGAGAAGGAGAGCTTATGCTCAGCACAGACAGTTTCGGTGGTTGTGTCCCAGACGCTCGCTTGGAAGGGACACCACAACCCGGACTACAGGGCTTTCCATAAGCTTTGTACTTGGAGATCAGCTATCATGTTTTAGGTGAACTCTAAACTCTAAAGTGTGACAACAATAATACAGCTGTGAAAACAGAATAAATCTTTCCTAGGAATACTTTATTTTTCAAAATAATTCTGCCACCACTTGGAACCGTTACCAGGCTGGTTTTTGGCAGACCTAGTTGTTAAGTCCTACGTGCTGCTTTAACGTGTACTTTAGGCTCTTTTCTGGAGAAATGTAATTCTGCAGTGTTGCCACCTTAAATTCTGGACCAGATGCCTCAGATTTTCCGAGAGTTTTCATGGATGTAGTACATGAGTTTCTTGACCATAAATATGAATCTTTGCAGCAATGAAAGTCCTCTGTTGTGCTTCCCCATCGAACTCTGATACAGGAGATGGTGGCAAGTTCAGTAAAAATAAGGTACCTCCATTTGACACAGAATATTCCAATACTAATTCTCTTCCAGCCATTTCTTTCCCTGAGCACTCAAGTCATGATTTACAGCACCTAACTTTTTTCTGTGTTTCTGTAGACAAGAATATTGACCGGTATTTTATAGACTCATCTTGTCAAACAACGTAAGCAGCCCTGAGAGGCTGTTCTGACCAGTTTTAGCAGCCTGCCTTGACTTTAAGCTATGCATGACTTAGGAAGAAGGACCTTGTTAAACACATTCCAGTGGTGAGTTAACATAAGAAAACACGTCTTCTATAGCATGTTAGCAAAAGCGCTACTAAGTAATTTTTTTTTTTAAACTATGAATGATTTGCTTGGCTCAAGTTACTAAGACTCTGTAGTCAGAACATAATAAGAGTTTTGGGTAAGGCATGGCTCTGTCCAGCTCAGTCATCCATACCTATATGAGCTTCAATTTACTAAAAGGAGTAAAAATACTTTCACCAAAAAAAATGAAGGAATCCGACTTTGATATGAAGCAATTACGTTACAAAATAGAATATGTCTGTGACTGCAGTCAGATATTTTAAACAGACGTTCACAGGAAGAGCTTTCATTTGTATTTTGACCACCATGTTCCTATGCTGGACCAAACTGAAAGGAGGCTGCTGCATGCCAGTTGATTATATCAGTCCTTCTCTCCTGAATTAGATTCATTAGTGCATACAATAAGACAAATCTTACCGCCTGTACTCAAGAATTACCTTTAATAATAATTTTAATAAAAAATCAAGAGACATCAGGTTAAGCAGAATACAAATCTGTCATAATATTCATTGAAGTACCTACCTTGCACTCAAATTAAAACTGCTTTTTTGGTCATGGCCCACTTTAACATTCATTTTTGTTTGAAATCTGGAGCCCTGCTCTGAATTCATAAGAAATGTAGTAGCTACACTGTTGGTCCTCCTCAGAGAAGATGAATTTGAGAACCAGCTGCTCTGGGAGTATCATCTGGTATATATCCTAGCGTGTTTTCTGACATGAAGGGAATTGATATTGAATCTATTCAACTATCAAGACCAGCAATCAGTGCTCACCTCTAATACTAACCTTTTTATATTTTTCACTAGATTCAATGGTCAAAGTAATGATCCTTGTATATTAGAAAAAAAAAGCCCAAAATCATAAATGCTGCATCTCTGTTTGAGTTAGGGACATCCAAATTACTTATGTGTAGTGGGGTTTAGCTAGTTAAGAAGAATTTCTTACAATATTTTCAACTGGCAGCTCCATCTCATGGATACAGCAATTCTTTCCTGTGGTTGATGATGCTTTTCAGTTTTGCAGCTCGCATGACATCTTTTGATTTCTGGTCTAACTACATTCCTCATCTTCCGTGGAAGTTCCCCTCTGCTGATATGTCCACTAGCAAGTTTGCCTTCTTTACTCATAATACCTAGTCCTTCTTAATTTCTTTTTACCTAATCATCAAAAAGTGGTTTGCACATATTAATTTGCAGATTTACCTCCTGGCAGTCTCCCACTTTACAATTCATATTACCAATTTAGAAACGGAGGCACGTAGGAGTTTGGTCACTGTAGCACTACAAAGAAAGTCTGTATTTAATAGAAATCAAAGGGCTGCTTTTATTCTTATTTACATCAGCTTGTATATTTCTTTATTCTTTTGGTAATTGTGAAAATTAGTCCAGCAGTCACCTTGTTTTCTTCAAAAAGGAAGGCTTCCTGAATAATTTAATTTGCTGCTGAGGAGCGGAAGGCTTACGTGTGGAATTTTTTGAAGAGTTCGCCAGATAAGGCCCCAAGTCAAAGACAGGCGTGCTATATTTATCTCTGATATGACTCTAAGTTGCAGTAGTGATGTTACAGTAGCTTTTAATTTGGTGCTTAGGGTTCAAAACAAGGTAAAAGGCAACTTGTTAGCCAGTAATTTTGTATTATTCAATATTAGTGATGAAATTTCACTTCTTAAAAGGCTAGCTTGTAAATACAGCATACAGAAACTCCTTTTTCTGGGGATTCTTGGTGCCGACGTATTTCTTACATGTATCTCAGCACAGAGCAGCGTGTGTCTAGCGTGTTCTTGTTCTTGTTCTCAGATCCAAAGTAAAAACAAAGGTGAGGAGGAGGAATCCAAGTAGTATTGTGGTTCAAATAAGATAATAATTAAATCTCAGTGCTTAATTTCCCTTTTCCATGGGGAATGGCTGTCTTTTTGGGCTGTTTTTTTGACAAATATCCTGGCTACTCCTAGCTCAGCTCAAAACTCAGGTTTCATAGTGGCATCACTGCTTCAGCAAAGAGATTTGTGGGGTTTTTTTCATATCAGTTCACACATACAAGCATGCACAGCTAAAGTGTGCTTATATTCTGTTGTTTGTTTTCCAGTCTTGTATTGGTATGAGCACATAGACACTGATACTATTACTTATACTTGGGCTTGCATTCTCTTAGCAGGGGTATTTTAGCTACAGAAATGTAACAAATATGTTTGTGATAGATTCATCAATCTAGCTGTTTTGTAATAGTTATGACCTTTTGTTTGTCCTACAAGACTGAAGATTAAAGAATAGCTTTTTGGAAACAACCTATATATCATTGTCTTTGGCAACATTTTCCAAGTTTGATTTACGTTCTTTTTCTTGCTACATTATTCACAGCCGCTCCCAATGAAGCTCTTTAGTGACAGGAGAGTCGTGAGCAGCTGTGGATGTTCTTTCCTTCACTTTGCTTATCCTTGAAGGTCCCCTACTGTCCTCCAGTGCCATCCCTCCAGCCCTCAGGAGCATCACAGTGCACACGGACGCAGGGATGTTCGAAGTGTGAGTACCCTCTGCTGGCGTGCTTTTGTACCGGGCTCTGTCCTACAGCTCTTCCATCTGGTTGTATTAATGCATAGTACATTGCCCCATTATCCTTATCCCCGTATCTTAATTTTGGAAGTTTATTTCAGTAACAACATTTTCATGATGAAAAGCTGTTATCTTTCTTATTTTCTCCTCATTATTTAAAAAAAAAAAAAAAGTATTTTACTGCACTAGCTGAAAAGCCTGGTGATGTCTTACTACTCAGTGTTCAGATACAGAACACTGTTAAGGACAGATGTCCCTTCAGAGGCATTTTTGTACTTTAGTAAGTTTTACTATTCTACCTAATTTTTTTTTTTCATCATAGTGTGACACACATAGGACATTTTAAGTAATTTCTTTCCCTGCTTGGTGTTTAGATCCTTGACAAAAGTATTTTCCCCAACAATCAGCACTCGGACAAAACATATTATCATTTGTTTTTAAGCACTGATACAGCTGTACAGGAGACACGCATGTTACATGCAATGCTGATAGTGTCAGGGAGCACAGATCAACAGTGAGCGTCTCGAGGAAGAATCTGGCAACAGAAATGTAAGAACCAGAAGATGAGCATTGTCCTACTTTCTACCTAGAAAGTAAATAGCAAAGAATTGCTCTTCAAGAGAAAAAAATGGGGAGAAAAAATTGTCATGGGCTAGACGTAATATTTGGCTGGTGGCTCCAGGCCCTCTAAAGTCAATCTAAGCTGGAATTTTGGGAGGAGACCCCAGAATCTGAGCCTTTTGGTGAGTCTTGAATACAATGAAAGTTAGCATAGCTGGAAGAAAGGAGTAGCTGCAAGTGAAGACTAGAAATCCCTTGCAGGGCACCAGAGAAGGAGACAGAGATTGTGCTGACTGTAGTTTGCCCTGTATCTGGTTCTGACCATCCCTCTCATAAAGTTCGCTATGTCTTCGGGAAAGAAAAGCCCAGGTTCCCCTAGGCCCCTAATTGTCCTGCTGTGTTTAACTCGCCTGCTGTCTACACATCTGCGGCAGATAGGAACCAACTGCCTTTTCTGGGGCCTCTCACAGATGTTTTGTAGGCTGCTTTATAACTGGACAGCTGTTGTAAGTTCATGGAAACCCAAATAAAACCATGACAGTTGCTTTTAAAGCTACTTTAGTGACAATTGTCTAAAGCAAAACCTGGTACCTCTGGTTTCTGTAAAACATCAGACCCATCTAGAACAATAAAGCTATCACTGAGCAAGCAACACAGAAGAGATTCTGAAATAACCCTTTAGGCTATACACAAAATAGTAAATTAATGTATTTATTTGCTGTGTTCATCTCAAATAGTCCTTTGGAGGTCTGAAAGAAAAGCAGGGCAGTGCTTGAGAGGTGCTGGTCCTTTGGGTCTTATTCCATAGCTTCACCACTGCACCCATCAATTGGGTAACAGCTGAACTGAAGAGAAAAGCAACACAGCTTGATTTCCTTTCCTGTCCTTGACAGCTGGGGGATCTCTGATGAGTAGGATGGCCCTGTTTGGATGTGTCACCTTAGGAGACAGCAGTTCTTGAGTACAGCACCCTCCAGAGGGACTAGCATCAAAGAATTAAATTCTGAATGTCTGTGCTTCTACTGGTTACTATCAGCTATAAGCCATAGCTTTGCAACTTATACTGCAGCCCAAAATTGCATTGTATTCCCAATTCTAACAATAATAATAATTTCAAAATGCTCTAACATCTATTTTTCTGGAGAAATTAGATCTGCTTTTTTTTTTTCCTGATAGCTCTGTCAAGCTGTGAAATGCAGCTGTGAAATACCTGGTGGTTTACAAATCCGACACAGCGGTATGAGTGTGTAAGTCTGCAGCTGGGGGATTACTGCAGATGGAGGAGTCTGTTAAACTAACAGATTTTGATTTTCGTTTCTCTTTCTTGGAGGGGAGTTGTACTGTTTGGTTTGCTTTGCCTTGCTGCTCTGATTCATATTTGGAGCCAGACACCAAGTATAGCTTGGCTCAGTGCCTTTCTTCTTCAGGGGTGATCTTGGATTCAAAATCTTAGTCATTAAAATTGCAGGTTTCTGACTTAAGATCGTTGGGGTTCTTTTCCAGGGTGTTCTGATTTGAATGAGTTGTTTTGAGAGGCTTTATCTGTAATTGTACTTTGTAAACTGAGTGGTCAGATCCAGCTGAGATCAAAGGGTTCCCATCACATTAAGGGAGGTAGGTAAAGAGCTGTTCTGAGACCCCTTCCAGAACTCAGAGACGCAGACAAAGCTGTGTCATTAGCCAAGCAGACAGTCGGTAGGATTTCTCTTCTCCAGCCCTAACTATTGCCCCTTTCACACTTGCATGTGGTTATCAAACGGGGGCCTTGTACCATATTATGATGCTAATATCTGATCCAGTGTCCTGCTGTCATCTTTGCTGGACAGTTACAGACTACACGGAGTGTGTTCATCTGAAGTACAGAAAATAGAAATGGGAAATATCTGTAAGGTATTGGCCCAAAAATGCATTTGTTACCAGTTTGTCAGAAGAAGGTAGAAAAAAAAATCGGTGCATCTTGGCTTGACACTTCCTAAAACTGTCTTTCATCTCCCGCTTCCTTCTCATCCCCCAAAGACAACCCTCACATCAAAGTGCTTTGCCTGCAAAAATCTGCAAACTTGAAATACAATTCCATGATTTTCACATCTCCTTCTCCAAAAGCCTCTCTCAGATCACCTAAGCTGTTTCCTAAGCATACACAGCCCCCCGAAAGTAAAGGAATACTGCAGATGTTCAGCAAATGTAGAGATTTGGATCAACCTGCACTTTTCTGTTCTTGTCCACAATGTAGTGTCAACAGCGCAGTCAATATTTGTTATTCATCTTCAGCTATCAAAAGGAAGTCACAACGTTGGCCCAACTTTTTAAAGTGATTAGAAATCTTTCAGTGCTACAGATTAAATCGCTTATTTTGCTGGGTATGTGGTAATTGAAATACATATAACTGCACTGCATATTATTCAAGAGGCTCGCACGATCGCCCTTACATTAAACAAGCATTCAACTGAGGCTTCAGCCCCGAGACAGAAAGCGTGTGTGTGTCTGGGAGAGGGTGGGGTGGAATATTCATGCCATTGAAGAGACTCATGTTGTTACTTAACAACTACATTAACCTCCTGTCACAAGTCACGACCTCGTGCTGACCCTGGCGAGCAAAGCAGCCCAGCTCTGAAGTACAAAACATGAAAGTGGGAGAAGTAAGTAGCAGAGGAGGGGAAAAGATCAGCTCTTCATGGAAGAGGCTTCCGAACGCATTCAGATGGAATGCCAAACAATAGCTGCGGCGAGGCTGTGCACAGGCCATCTCCACCCAGTCGCTCACTCACTGGTGAAGTATTTTCACGGTGAGCCTTTCACAGCCAGCTGCAGACTGACACGACCTTTCCACTGCGAGATCCCTTTTCATGTAAGGCGCCCTGCTAAAGCGAAGGGAAGAAGCCTGAGAGCGTACGGACAGGAGCCTTTCGATCTCGTTTCTCTCCTTTGCTTTGCAGTACAGCCCTGTTTGCACAAGTGACTGTGTTCAGAGGTGAGCCTGGAAGCTCATCCCACCTGAATTTCAAAAATACGGGGAAGGGAAAAACTTCACTAACAAAGATGCTTTTTCTTTAGCTTTTTGGTCCCTGGAGTCTTTTTGGGAGTAGTGATGGGATTTACAAGACCTACTCTGCAATGTCAATATCAGGGCAAAGTGACCCCAATTTTAAGGGAGAATGAAGGAGGTGGGATCCAATTGGAGAGCAGAGCAAGGGCGGAAGGGCAACAGGAATTTGTTCTGCAGAGCAAGAATTGTTGTGAAAGTTCTGTGGGACCTGTAAAAAAGTATTTTACAGGCAGGCTAGCAGCCTGAGTAAGGGCTGCAAAGTGAGTCTGTGGCACGATGAGAAATTTCTCTTGGTGAAGGGCTCTGGGGAGAAATATCAAGTCACAGAAGTGCAGGCAAAGTGGTTTTTTCCTCCCTTATTTTCTAACAGAGCTGCAGCAGAAGTGATGACACCACAGGCTTCAGTGAGCCTGTTGAGGAATTATTCAGAGTGTTTTGCTGACCACGTATTTTGGTTGGCAGGCACCGTACTGCTCGAGGAACTGCTAAGCCATCTGACCGGTGGCTCCTTGACTCGTTTGCCATCCCCAGCAGACGTCAGGACAGGATGTTTCAGAGGAATTTCCATAAAGAGCCTTTCTAAAATAACCTGCTTCAAAAGGAGGCTCTCCGTGCAAGCAGAGATTGGCTGATGTTCTGAAGCTTGAGGTTTATGAAAATTGGTGTTTCTCTTTGATTTTCCAGTGGTAAATAATTACACGTTTGACATCCTCAAGCTTTTAAGTATAATGAGTCAGGCACCCAACTAGGAGATGTTTCGTAAAATTCTCGCTAACCTAAAAATAATAAACGCGGGGTTATTTTTGCTTTCTTCCTGCATTCGCATCCTTTAGGGTTAGAGTTTTTGGTTTTTCTTCTTTGGCTGTTTACAGTGTACGCCTTATCTTGAAGGCTGAGGACTGTATACGTGCAGAGCAAATTCCAGGAGTGGGGTTGTTCAGAGAAGCCCGGGCAACTCTCAAGAACTGCAACCAGATCCCAACAGCTAGCAAAGGAGGTCTGGCACGAAATCCTATACAGTAACCTCGTGCCAGGCCAGGAAGTTCTCAAATGCATGGAGTAATATCTTCTCAAAGGGGCTGTATCTTTTGTTTGATCTGCAGGGGCCAGCGCCAGATAGGCCCTTCCCGTTTGACAACAGCCAGGCCAGGCCAGCTGTGCCACGGCCCCCTCCCACTTCCCTCCGCCGATCCTGCATTCAGCTCAAGGCTGCTGGCCCGGCTCTCTGTTTACATGTTTCCAAATTCAAGGAGGAAAAGTGAATATCAAACAGACCTGCGCTCTTTTGAAGTGGCTAAAAGGATGCTATCAGGTCTGGGGGGGGGAGGGTGTTGTGCCTTTGAGGCTTGTTTGTCTTTCCCTGGTCCTTCTGTGCAGGCCTTTAACTAGCCATTGACATCTTCAAAGCCGCCCTAACCCCAACAGCGGCGCAGCCTCTTGGGAGCTGGCACCAGCACCAGGGCCAGGGTGTTTTGTGTCGAACCACTGTTCCGTGTGGTTTACAGACATGGAAGTTTCTTTATGCTTTGGAAATAAATAATTGGACTGAAATTGGACAGGGAGAAAATAAGGGATTTGGTTTGTTTTCCAAGTAGGAGGTTTCCTCCCCCAGAGGTGAACTTCCTTGTTTTATGTCAGCTGCAGTGATTGCTGTTTGGAGAGCTTTTAGCGTACTTACACATGAGTAAGTGACGGGCTTAAAACGCATCCTACTCCTTTCCTCAGCTTTAGCACTGTCATTAACCACAGGCTTGTTGCGGATTTAGGGCTGTAGCCTCAAATTCTTGGCAGCGTTTGCCCTCTACTGGTAAACGGTTGAAATTGCTACTTGAACACATCAAATCGTGTTGGAAGAAGACATTCAAAGCACCTGGGATTTGGTGTGTTTTATTTTAGGACCATCTCATTTTGCCAAATTTCTTTTAATGTGAAAAATCTTTCCTTTTGTAAGTGAAAGAAGTCCTTTTGCTAATGAGAAAGTAGCGAGGAAAATCAAATTTTGAAATTCCAAATTCTTGAAGTAGTTACAGTTTTGAATATAAATATTAGGAAAAAACAATAATAAAAATATTTTCACTTCTGCGAAGACCTTTTTTTTTTATCCGGGATCTCATTCATCGAGTCTGTTTATAGATTTTCCAAGAACTGGGCTGAAAGCAGCTCAGTCATAGAATCATAGGATAATTTGGTTTGGAAAAGGCTCTTGAGATCAGTGAGTCCAGCTCTTAACCTAACACTGTGAAGTCCCCCACTAAGCCGTGTCCCTGAGTGCCACACCTACACATCTTTTAAATACCTCCGTGGTGCGGTGCCTCGGCCACTTCCCTGCGCAGCCCGTTCCAGTGCGTATAACGCAGTGGTGCTCTGGCTGTCTGCAGCCGGCGGAAGGTTGAAATAACTTTGCTTTGATTCCACCTACTGCTGTGTTTTGCTGCAAAATAAAAAAAAAAAAGTTAAAATAAATTTTAAAAAAAATAGTCTGAAAACTAAAATAATAAAAAATGTCTCAAGCAAAAAAAAAAAAAAGACGACAAAAATTCCGGACAATTTTTTATGTTTAATTTTTTCCATTTGCTTTTCACTTTAAAAATATCAGAAATATGTATCATCTTAGGTATTTTTGTTTTCTAGACAGCTGCAGAACTGCTATTTTTGTTTGTAGGTCAATTAGTTATGCCCTAAATGGAAAGTAGCAGAAATTTTGCATTCTTTAGTATTCTAGTCAGTGCCTCCAGGTAACCGCGAAAGGCAGCAGGGTTGACGTTTTAGAAAGAGAGAGATTGTTTAGTATCTTATCTTTGCAACCAACCTTTTGGTTCTTCTGTCTGATCGGCCTGGTGAAGGCAAAGCTTTCAGCTCTCTTTGTGCTCTGACTTGCAGAGCTTGCCTGATTTGTGGAGTAGCAGAAACCTGCTTTAGATGTGGCAACTCAAAATGACCCCCTGAAAGCAATTCTCAGCCCACACGATCTATTTATCTAACCTAGTGTGCCAAGACAAAAATTTTCATGCCTGGCCAAATCCTTTTGCTTTGGAAGCTGCACGTGAACATGGCTCCTTCATGGAAGGAGAATCATCCTCCTTGCGAAAGCGCCCTTTTAAAGAATCCTCTTGCATGTGGCTCTTCAGAGTTAGTCAGGCAGCATATACGGCCTAGACCGCAGCCCGGAACAACAGGTCCCTGCCTTCTGGAAGATCGTTCCTCTTTGCTTGCCATGTGCCTTGGCCACCTCTGCAAATTTACAGCACAGCAATAGTGGGGAAAGTATATTTCCTTCCTCTGCTAAAATCGGTTTGCACATCCCTTTCCTTATGTAGTAAGAGTTTCCCCTGTAGCTAAAAATCTGTGTTGGGTACCACTCAGATGGTTTTCATCTCGGGACAGTTTTGTAAAGGTTTAGAGACCTGGGGATCGCACAAGGTGTCTATGACAGACATACTCCTCAAGATTCCAATATTAAAATGGTCAGAAATCTCAATGAGACCTTTATGTTCTGGTATGCCTTGTTCGTAGATTTTGGTGCATGATGCTTAGGACGAGTGGCTGGAAGCAGCCTGAGATGGCCTGGCCAATCTTCCCTGGACTGCACGGGCTGCCCTATATTCAATCCTGCAAAAATAATCTGCAGATTGCTAGATTTCATACTTGCCTAATTGTAAAGAATGGGCAGAGATTAGAGAGTGGTCTTTAACTGGATGCCTTTTAAGGGCGCAGAAATGTTGTGTGAATTTTTTTTCCTTGTAAGTGTTGTCTTATGCCAAAATATTCTCCTTCCCTATCTCCTGTAATTTGTCATAAAATTGTTATCCTAGTCTTAGGGACATGGTGATAATTTCCATGACAACAGAGAAAGATTCCAGAAACAAAGATTTCTGACTAAATATATGAAGGCTGTTGAAAGCACAACTGCAAGAATTCTGCCTACCCACTGTAAATAACAGACAGAAAAGTTAAGGTTACATGATCTCATCTTTTGAAACTGAAATTTTCTTAACACCATCTTGATTTACTTAATGTTAGATTTTTTAAAATCGGGTGAACAAGCATTTCTCCAAACAATAGCAATATGCTCCTCCTGTGCACAAAGCCTAGCTATGTGTCATAATCTTAAATTGGTCCTGATTCCACATAAAGATACACAGAACAAATACCCACAGAACGGAGCCTTTATAAAAGATGGGGAGAAATCACTGAAACGCCTCTAATCCAAGCTTGATCCAAACACAAAACTGTGCTTAGATCTTACCCTGCAGTTTAAATCTCTTCATTATAAGCTAAGTCCTAATGCCTTGCACTTGGAAATGTTCAAAAATAAAGAGAGTTTGACCCTGAGCTGTCACTGTGCCTGTCCCAGGGGTGGTATCAGGGTCAATTACACGCAAAGCAGTTATTCTTTGCACTGTAGTTCCAGTGTTGAGTAAGGAGCTAAGTTTTTAATAAATTTGTTTATGGATTTAGAAAAGCTCTCACTGAAAGTGATCTTGATTATTCTCTCTGCCCTGCACCTACACACGGCAGTGACTAAGAGTTTCTAACTCATAACAACAGCTCTTCGGAGGAAAATGGAAATGGTTGGCCCTTCCTACTGCGTTGCTCTTTTCTTGTGGTTCCTCTTTATAGATCAACGAGCAATGCAATTTAACCTGCCGCGCGTTGTTCCTGCGGGAGAATCGGCTGTTCCTGCCTTTCTGCTGGCTTGATAAATGCGCCATTTGCATGGAAAATAATGCAAATCAGTCGCTGAATTTTTGCCTTGCAAAGCTGGTTACTGTCCTGGGTAAACAAGCTTATAGTGTTTTGTTTGCTGACAGAAAAAAAGGGATTGGGACAGTTTATATTTGGCAATGCTTAGTTTTTGTGGCTGGCTCGGTCTAATCCTAATGGAGACATTTGGTTTCTATTGTATGCTCGAAAATAACAAGGTTTTAGAAAAAAAATCTGAATCTTCATGGTGTGAAGTGTTTGATTCAGCTCTGATCCCCTGATTCTTCTTCTGTTACATTAATAAAACCCAAAGTAGCAAATGAAAACAGATTAATTGCATATTGACATCCAGCAGCTTTGATTCTCTGTTTTCCAAAACTTTCTGGTGCTGTTTACATCACGAAAAGTCTGTAAAATGCCACAGTGTTGGATTGGTGACATTTCTTGTGTTTCTTTGTAGAGGTATAAATGGTTATAAGAGGTGGAGGAAAGGGGACTTTTGCACGTTAGGTTTTTCTGTGTCAAGTCTTGCACCCTGCGAAAGTCCAGAAACTGCGTACATTTGTCTACGGCAGTATTTAGGGACACCATCTTTCTGCCTACAACAAAGCAAAAGAATGAACGCTCCGGTTTGGGGCTTGAGGGGAAAAAATACCTGAGAAGGGTTGGAGGCGCACGCTGCACCCTGTGAAATACTGGCCTTTCCAAGTAATGGCCAGTTCTCCTCAATCAGCTCCCAGCCTTTCCTTGTTTGTTTTCGCAGTGTGCCTGAGGATGCTTTGCTGCATTGCCTCTAATAAGACTTTGTGCCGAGTTTCTTTGGAGGTGTCTGCCACATTCCAGCGTGTTATGCCACAAGAAACATACTCATTTTCCCCTCAGCCTTCGTATATGTGTGAGAATGTCAGTGCCGTGTGGAAATTGATGAAATTAGCATCTCCTGGTTATCCCAGTCATGCGTAGAGGTGGTAACTGGGCATCTCTCTACTTACGTGCTCCAGGAACTGATCCGAAGAGGAACACCTCTGCAGCGGTATTATCAAGAACTAAGTTTTTCCCTCACCCAGGTGCTTTCACTCTTTGACAGCATTTGTCCTGATGAGTTTTGTGTGAAGGATATTTGGCTCCTGAACCCTGAGAACACTAAGTTCACATCTAGTAGATCTCTGGATAAAACTTTTCAAGATCTTCAGCTCTCGTTGCAGTGATATTCGGACTAAACCCCACTGTCTTCCCAGCCCCCTGACACAGCTAGCTCCCTGTCATACTCTGTTTTCATTCCCATTTATCCAGCGATCCCTGAAGTGACAGCAGTGGCTTGTGCAGGTACCTGAGCTGGCTGCAGTGCTAACCCACGCTGTCCCCACGTTGAGCTGCGGTCCAAATTAGTTGGTCCTTTAAGCTCACACCAGCTCAGCTATTGGAGAGGGGAACTCAAACTCAAGTGCTACACACAGCGGGGATGCTGCCGCTCAAGTTGTAATAGCTCATCAGCTGCTAATTCAGTAGAGCTGTTAATCCAGTCTTTCTGTACAGCTAATCAAATCATGCTGTGTATCTTGAGTAGTTTTTTGATTGTGACTGCTCATTTTCAAGCTAACTGCTGTTGTGAAAACAAGCATTTGAAATTCTGGCAATTCATGCAGATGAGGTAACAGGTAGCATTATTCTTTCCCCCTTCAAGATGTTATCACCTTATGTGGCTGGAGAAGTTTTAATGATAATGTGATTCTGGGGAAAAAATAAATTCATCTTTTCTTAGGAAAGACTCTTAAATTGGATCAGCTTCTCGGATTTTCAGTGATCCAGGGGACGTTGGCTTAGCCTCGTGACTCCTTTTCATTCCATAATAGCTTGTGGTATTTTAGTGATAGGGAGCTGTGGGGAGCTACATGAGCCCTGTCATTCTAGGCCAAAAATATTTTCACAAGAAGTGACTCCTGCCAGAGAATGAGTTCTCTTAAGTCGCAGACTTTGGCCTCAAAGTGTGGTGGAATGCCATGAGCTCTAAATGCAGGAGAAAAACATTTGCAGGCAGAGTTCTCATTTGATTCTATCAGTGGGGACGCCGAGTAGTATAAATAAATGAATTTCAAGAACAGACTGTATTTAGCTCTAATTAAAGAAAGATTTCAAAATTTGCCAAATTAAGTAAATACTATATTAGCTCTCTGTCTAACTATGGACAAACGAGTCTGTTTGAAAGCTAAATTGTTTCCAGAAGATACATAAAAATGTGGTGTGTTCTACATGTTATTTTACCATAGAAAGTTTTGGATGCGCAAAATGCTACTTATGCCCAAATTAAGGGCTCAAATGATGCTCTGCAGGCTGCGATGGCTTTCTGCGCTGGGCAGGAATTGCCCCTCAGTGACTGTAGTGACATAGCTCCCAGAAGCACCGTGCTTCATCCGAGGGAAAACTCGTGGGAACTGCTGTAGGAAGTTACACCCGCGGCTGACTTTGCTCCTGGTGTCTCAAACAAAAGAGACTCTGAACCATGGGGTGATTTGATAGAAAAGAGAAGACAAATATGATGTGAACAAGTGTTGTCTCATTTGTGTTAATCAAAGAGATAAAGGTAAGCCTTAAAATGGGTGGGCCAATGTGTTCATTGCAATACCTACTTCAATTGGAAATGCAATTAAAAATTGTAAGCCCTTCGTAAAAGGAATTAACAAGGCCTCTCATTATGCCTTTGGAGTAGAGGTTCATGCTACACACAGCAAAGGCTGTTGCAAATTCTCTCTTAACATGAAGGGAGACAGTTCATCTCACCACGCTAGATATTTGCCAGTTTTTTGCCGCACCGGAGTTGTCCAGACTCTCCTTATAGGACCTTTTCTACAAGGTTTTTATACGCATTGTAGAAGGTTGATATATATGGTGTCTCCATATAAGGGAAAAATAGGTTCTGCTCTGAGGCACGGTTCATCTCACCCTGGCAGAGATATTTCCAGATGTCCAGGATGAGACGAAGTGTGCCCTCCAAGTACTCGTTTCTCTTAGTTGTAGAGAGAAGTTGGAAAACTAGCCCTCAGATATTTATGTCTTCTCTGTAGATATCCAGAGTAATGAGATTAATCTAGGCTGTGTAGTCTTCAAGGATGCCAACAGATGATCCATCTAGTCCAACTCTTTACTCATTTATAAATTTAGAACGTTCTCACTGTGGATTTTCTTTAATGCAAATGAAGAATTTCAATCAACTGTTACAGGCTTAGAAATAATTTAGGAAACTTTCATTATTTATGCATGGCTGTAGTGCCACCCAGAAATACGTTAGAAAAAGACAAAGGAGACAACTTAAAATTTGAGACAAATCCAAGGAATTCAGTAAGAAATCTCATGTGTGCTTCCTGAGTCTAATTACGTTGCCTGTATTTTTCCTGTAATTTATGGCACCTTGTACAAGCATAAATCATTCCCGGCGACTGATAGAATACATATTAAAACCCATCCAGCTTTCAGAACATATGCCGTTTCTCCCTCTTTCCATGCTATTTCTTCACAATCAGAAAGGCTAATGCTAACTCTGAGCTGAGGATTGAGACTTTTCAGTTTGGTCACATCTCCTGCCTTCCTTTGGTTTGTGACGTGCTTAGTTCATCGGTGATCTTCTAGGTGTTACCGCTGACAACTGCAGATGAAGAGGGTCACCTTCCAAGGCCTTCAGAGAGCAGTTGGGTGCTGGGTGCCAAGGACTGCAGTTTAACGGCAACTCCTGCCCTGGAGGATAACGGAACTGTTAGTGTGGAAGTACAGGAGTGGTCCGTGAAAGGTCTGTGCCATACACACCTCACTGACCTGCCCAGAGGCGAGAGGAATAATGAGGTTTCGGTGCCCACACACATCAGACGTATTCCAGCATGGCTTGTTCAGCTCAGAAATGATGAATGAGTGGTTTGCAAAATGCTTCCTGCACTACAGTGTATAAAACCACTGTGGAGAACGTTGATGGTGGAAAGCCGGGATATAAAAATACATCTCTCACATTCAGAAATATGCAGGCTCCTGTTGTTTGTAAGCAGGAACATCTTTGATTGGTTACCAGTAGGTGTCATTGCAGGTTTGTGGACAGTGGGAATTCACTGGGGCCTCAGCACTTGTGACGTGCACCCAGGCTATGGCCATGCTCCTTGGATAGGCATACACTGAAGGTAACCTCTGCATCATCCCAACTTCACGCTGCAGCTTTAGGGTAGTGCAGAAGAAGATGCTCTTTTATTCCTCCTCTATCATTTTGAATTGAATTTTTCTCTTTTATGATCAGTCATCCTTATTACAATCATTTCTTTTTAGCCATAGTGGCCAGCTCCTCTTTTCTGTGTATTTAAAACCCTTGGAGTCAATCTGGCTGGGATGGAAAACTTCAATATCAAAGTGAAGAACAGTGTGGGGATGAATGCTGTGCAACAGTTCAGCACAAAAAATTAGGATATGCCTTTCTCCCACATACTGTATGGCTTGTTCCTTCCAAGAATAAAGCCTCTCAAGCCTTGTTCTCATGTCTTGCACATTGTTTGGTTGATTGATCTTGAGATATTTGAGTGAAAAGTGCTGATAAACAATAGTGGAGAATAGTGGCACTGTATTGCAAAGGTACAAAGTGGAGAGACATGGCCAAGAATTTTTATTTGCGTAGAGAAATGTGGTGTGCTTTGCCACAGTTTACTGTCTTCTGTGACAGATTGTTGGAGGAGGGTACTTTTGGCTTTGTACCGGTCAGGTCACTGGAATGGACCTCCTTGGACACAGAGAACACTTTTAACTATTTTAAAGCTGTCTTGTACAGTCCCTAAGGGGCAAACCTCCTCTTAAAACCAGTTAAAGTGTTTGTTCCCCACTGGAAGGCTCTTTCAGAACTTCACCTGCTCCCATGGCTAGAAACCAGCTTCTAATTCCCAGACCACTGGGAATTCACGGCCATTTTCTTCAGTAGTTCCTGCTCAGCGGTGTTCCTTAACTAACAATTTTCTCTTTACGGCTCTAATGGGCCTGTGGTGAGTAGCTCTGTCTCCTCTCAGTACACCTTCTGCAAGCCCAAAGAGAGCACCTTTGTGAAGGCCTGCCTGTACAACGCAAATGCAGCTTCCCCAAGATTCCCAAGTCACCACTGACTGAGCAAATCTCAGATTTCAAAGAACTCCAGGCGTATTTGACTGTCTGGAGGCTTGATCTTGAAAAATGACCTTTTTATTCTTGCTGCTCTGTTGTAGATCAATTTTCTGACTCTGTTCCCAGGTGACTGCAGAAATATTTGTGTCAGCATGATGGAGAGAAGCAGCCTGAGGGGCAAGAACAAGAAAACAGAGGCTCCAGCAGGGGCATAGGAACTGTGTCTGTAGCCCTACCACCAAATATCCAGTCCCATCTGAGCTAAAATTTCTATGAGCAATGTGCTATGCCATGTGGACATAAAAACACATTTGTAGCCTGCTCCAGCATCTTTGGAGGTCAGAGATACAAAAATATAACCACAGCTTCAGCCTTCTCTGATATGACAGGTTTCCTACCCTCGGTAATTCCTCTGCCTGCACCTGTCCTACAGTGAGTATGGGTGAGCAGGGCTGCGCGCAGTGCTCAGGGGCAGGTCTCAGGCAGCCGTGTACAGTGCCACTCCTACGCCCAGCCTTTGCTGTAATTATTTTGCCCGACACATCCTCAGATCACATTTCCTGTTTCACAGCTGCAACACACTGATATCCATGCAGGCTACTGTAATATACTTTGGCCTTTCTCTTCCTGTGTTGCTTCTGACTGATTAGAGAAGAAATTCTTGTTCTCAGTGCCTAGGCTTTTGCTCTTGCATCCTATTACTATGATTCAATTCCCCAGAGGAATGCCATTCTTCCTGTAGGGCACTCTGATCCTCCTGTATATTGATGGTGCCTCCCAACTTTACATCATCAGCAAGTTTTACTCGCATGTTCAGATGGTTTGTGCCAGGGTCATTCATAAACATATTCAACAAGATTGGTTCCAAGTCTGATTCTTCAGAAATTCTAGCATTTGGCCCATACCAGATACTTCTGTTATCAAATAGTTTTCTATCTACAGCAAAGTCCTTCTACCGAGCCTTGTTTTCTGTGGTTTAACTACTAATTTCCCAGATGATATTTTGCCAAATTCTACAGTGATGTCCATATAGCCTAGAATAATTCTATGTCCATGGACATTTGGTGAACAGCCATCCTCTCCTGAAATCCCCAGATGCTTATTCAGATGCCTGACTGGGGACAGCTAAAGCACATAGTTTGGGACTTCGGTAGTGGAAAATGTTGGCCCTGAAGACTGGTGTAAAGCATACCCTTCCACACAGCCCTTCTGTCACTCAAAAGTGGTACAGTATAAAAATGAGTTTTCAATGACACATAAATATTAACTGGCTTAGTAGAATGCAAAAATAACTTGCTGTTATCCTTCCTGTAAAACCTAAGCTAGCCTAGACTACCAATTCCCAGACTGTGGGGCTGCAGACCGCAGTTAGCCATGAGGAAATGACTGCAGAGTGCCATGCACCTGCCTGGCATTTTCAGCTGAAAATTTGAAAAAGACAGTGTGGTTCTGCAGGGCAACTGCAGGTCTTTTATCATGGCCGTGTAAACCATCAGCGATCGGGGACACAACTATAGCACTAGACAATGTTCAAGCTCCTTTTCCCTGCTTCTCAGCATTGAAGTTAAAGTAGCTTTGTTAAAAGAGGCTACCATTTCAAGGCAAAAAAAAAGTTATTCAACAAGCTAATCCATTGAAATCAAGCGGAAAATGTCACAGATACAGGAGTACTAGTATTAGAAAAACACATTTACAGTGGCAAGGCTCTCTTTTTTTGCTTTACATTTGCTTGAAATATGCTTGTACTAAATTTATATTTTGTTTTTAAAATTTTTGGACTTCATAAAACTCACATAATGGACCTAGGCCAAGTGGCTCCTTATGGTTATTTTTATTTCCTGCTCCTTACTTTACAGGTAGTGATGGTATCTTTATTGGGGCATCTGGACTTACTGGAACATGGAAAAGCAAATTGGGCATTGACAGAAGAGCACTCAAAGAGCTTGATGCTTACGTAGTTGCCATCATCATTAGGACAGTAAAGCATGGGGAGGGAAGCATGCTAAAGGAGGAACATCACCATAAAACTGAACTTAAATAGCATGACCTAAATTTTCCATGACTGGTTTCCTCAGAATCTCATTAATTGCTTTTATGCCCTGCTAAATAACGGGAGTAGAGCGCCCTGTTTATTTTTAGGTGATGGCTCTTTCTCAGACCTGCATTTCTGGGCTGGCACCGCAGTGGCGTACCTGCTGCCACCGCAGATGGTAAGGTAAATGGACGTGCTCTGCTGAGCTGAGCTGTTTACAGAACACTGTGTCTGTCACATCTCCGATTCACGGCGCAGTACATGCGCAGCAATTGTAAAGGCTGCCCAGACCATAGAGCAGTTATTAAATACTGCTTGGACTTTAAAGGCAGGGAGACGATACTGCTGATGAATTTAGGCTTTGTTTTGCTCACTGAATTCTTGTGGTAAGATTATTTACTTTTTTGTGCTATTCAAAAGCAATGGGGAGGTAGTTCTTTTTTTTTCTGTGTATTTCTCCAATTATGTTGAGCAGTGCTGTATGATTATATGGGTTGTGCTTTGTTAATTATGACCACTTAGAAAAAAAAATCACGTTGCATTGTTTCTGTGCCGAGTGGGTGAGCGTATGAGCGTTTCCAGAACAAATACCCAGCTGTGTAACTCCAAGGGCATGGCCACATCACACAATGGAGTGCGGGGCACAGAGTCCGCAGTTAATGCCGACCAAACCAGCTCCAAAACTGGAAGCAGCAGGGCTGTGTTAGCACAGTGCTACATTTTTGCAGTTAAGCAGGGATTATTAGCTAGAATGCAGCTTTGTGCTAACAGAGCGATGCCTCTTTCAGGTCTGGGTCTGGTATGGCTGCAGAGGCAGTTGCTGTGCTGTCTGGATGTACTGGTATGGCTCACAACCTTCTGTACCATGCTAGAAGGTACTATAAATAATTTATTTGGTTGTTGCTGCAATATCATATTTGTTTTGTGATAGTCCAGTAGCCCACGTGCATCGTTGTCGTCTGATGCTGCACAACAGGGTAATTGATACCCTGAAGACATCAATCCTAGTCACTAGAACTCTTGTGCTAATTGGGCTATCCTGAAAAGTGAATAAAAATACACACAAGGAGTTTAAAGCAAATCAGAGGGCCACTAAAAGACATGCACAGCTTTTGTTTACACAACTCCCAAAACTTTTTCCGTGTGACTTAATGGAGACACCCCCGTAGAGACAAAGGTGACCTCTGCAAAGCTTTCTCTGCAATTTCAGAGGTAGCCTGGGCTTTGAAAAGATGGCTGTCCTACTTTGCTTGCATATGTGGAACTACCTTCCCAGCCTCAGAAATAATTTTTGCTGTGGGTGATTTTTAGGCTGGGCTGAATCCTCAGCTAATAAAAACTGACAGCTGGATTTCTTTTGATCCGCAAGAGTCTCCTGGTGCTACGGCAATTTGTGCCACTTGAAAATGTGGCTTAGGCACATAGGAAAAAAAAATCCCTGCTGCTTGATGTGGAGCCTGCACAGAGCACTTGCAACAGGAAACCCTGTGTCAAAACAGTTACGTTCCAGATCCATCCCCTGGAGAATATTCACAAGGTGAAGAGGAGGCAGGCTGCCAAGCCTGACCTTGTTTTAATTCAGCTCCCTGCGAGACATCAATCTGGGTTTCTACTTCTGGGATTCACTTTCCTTAGAAACAGTTGTTCATTCCTAGGTTTACCCAGAAGCTACAGAGCTCTTGTAGCTTTTGTTTGTGATCCGAGGGCAAAGTTTAATCCCCACTTCCTGCTCTATTCATAACAAACCCTCAGCTCTTCTCCACACCAGGGTGCTGCAAGAGAATATTGAGAACAGTATGACACCTGGCTTACACGTAGGAGTTTTAATCAATTGATCGCAAAACACTTTACAGAGGAAGGAAGGATCATTTTAATTTTGTAGGAACAGAAGCATAGGGGTGGGACAACACCCTGCAGTCTTCCTGGTCCCTTAGGTTACATTTTGTCTTGCACCAGCAGGAAAATATGCCCAAGAGGCAGGGAGGGTGAAGATATGGGACCAGAGGAACTAGAAGTGTCCCACAAAGGACGTTTGAAAATACACAGAGTAGCATTAAAGAAGAGATTTAAATTAGGATCTTTCAGCTCAGCTCAAGGGCTGAAACTGCACGGTGAAAGCGGGTAGGTCTGACCCAGGGAATTTTTAGAAATAAAATGTTTGGAGCTGTGGGCAGGAGTTTGACCTTTTCTGAAATGATAAGAACTTTTTTTTCATGTAGAACTCCTAAAAAGAGTTCTGGAGTCCTCCTCCTTGGAGGAGCCTGCATCTTTATCCTGAAGACAGTAGAACTTACGTTGGTCTGATGGCCTTAAAATGGTATTTGTACCTGTCAGCCCACAGAAATGCTTGCTGGCCAGCTTTTCTGGCTGTGTCATTCACCAGGCAAAACCTACTGTCAGTAGCTCTGCTATTTAAATCTTTCTGAATCCTGGCGACAACCTGGCCCGAGGATTTCCTGCCATGAAAGGAGTTTGTTTTCTTCATGCAGCCGAGGGGCGAGGGCTGTTGAGCAAGAGGATATGTCAGCTGATTCCCTTCAGACGTTTGTTATCATTTGGTGGGAAGATGCAGAATTTACTATTCTCAGCAGTAGGCTGATCTCCCGAATCTCTTTGTGTTCCTGCCGTCATTTGGGGAGGGGGCCATCCTTAGTTTTGCTATTTGGCATAAATTGTAGGGTTTACTGCGTTGATGCGTTAGCGCCCCGTCAGTGCGCGCCAGGGGCTGCAGAGGTGGCCCGTGGGGAAGGTGACCAGGAGGTGCCCTGTGCCTGGCCCTGCCAGCTCTGACCCCCGTGCCAGACCCCGTGCCATTCCAGAGGAGCACGTGGTGCCCTTGCTCAGATGTATTTAAGAAAGAGAAGCAAGAAATTAGGGTGGACTGAGTGTAACCCAGGGTGCAAAAAACTGGGAGGTTGAGACTGTTGTGCTTGGCTTAAGGGGAGGGGTAACTAAATACAGTTACTTGTTTGGGTAATTGTTTATGTTTTCTTTTTTTTCTTAGTCCCTGTATTAGTGATTAGAAGTTTTTGTTAAGTGGCAAGAAATTAGATAAATAAAAATTCCCCAAATGGAGACTTTTCCCTGTGGCAGAAGAGGTGGAAGCTGCAAGGGAAAAAGACAGACATGAGATGCACTGACCTGTAGAAATGTTATTTTGACATCATTATAGTAATGAATGATTACTTTGTCCTTGTAGGAAGGCCTGCAAGTAAAATCAAACTCTCTGTGTAAGAAGTGATCTGAGATGAGGTTGGTCCAAAAAATCAAATTAATTTGAAATCTAATGAAGTCTTAAATTGAAGTTTGCTACATTAGGTGTATGAACCAGATCTGGGAGCGTAGGAAAAGATCCACACAAGCAGGAAGAATAAACATAGCGAGCAGCACCCCCAGAGGAGTCCCACCTCCTGAATTTGCAGGGTGCAGGAAGGGCTGAAGCTCCAGTTTGCGTCTGGGCAGCGATACTGTGAGAAAATCAAGGCGCGTTTTGCAATGTAGCGTGGGAACGGTGCCCAGAGCAGAAGCACGCACACATGGGAGAAGCAGAGGCAGCCCAGAGCAGGAAGTCCTTAAAGTCACATACGCTTTGCCTGTGGCTCCACCACAGCCCCTTCCAGCTGGGCTGAAGCTGCTTGAGAAACCATCCTTTTTCTTTCTCCGGGCGTCTTGGTGCTTCTCTGGGTTTGCTAGCTCACCGCTCCACGTTCCCGCTCATTTCTCCCCACCTCTCCCACACTTTGACCTCACACCACGAAACTGTCAGAGTGAGGAAACATTTTGAGCCGAAACATTCATTCCACATTACGTGATTCTAGATTAAAGGCAGGAAACGTTTAACCCTTCGTCAGCCTTCTCTCTCATCCTGCCAAGCCTCGTTTTTAAAGCTCCTTGCAAACCACATGTCAGTAGGTGATGAACACTGACGGTTTCTAGCTGTATATTCTTGTCCTACCAGTAGCCACAGCACATGGATTGAGGGGTGGCTGGGCCTTGCAAACTGAACGTTCCCTCTCAGCCCTGGTCATGATTCTTGGTTCTTCCAGGGTTGAGACAGGAAAATGTGCGTTGCCAAACGTATAAAGAAATAAGCCTTTGGCTCCATTTGTTTCGCTTCGTTCCCCAGTGCAAGGTTCATAAGTGCAAATGGCTAAAATTAAAAATACAAAAATAGATAAAATGAGGAATCTCAACGATTAGCACTCAGGATTTAGAAACAAGACTTCTTGCTTTCTTTAAAGCTGCCTAATAAATAATGCTAGCAGAATAGCACTTACATATAAAATGTATCATTTAGCAGTCCTGACAGAAATATGTATTCTGGGTTTTAAAAGCTATTTTTTTGGCAGATTATGGCTCTCCTGAGAGCCAGTTTCTGCTCTCCAGCGCAGACTGATGAACACTAGTCAGATATATTTGGTATTTGGTACTAGCTCTTGGACTCTGGGCTTCATAGGTGGTCTTGGCAGTTAAAAGGGTGGATAAGAATGGCAACTCAAACCCTCCGCTCATTGCTGGCGCTCTACCAGTATCTGCACTGAGACCAGCAATACTACTGGAGTCCTTTAGGAGAAGAAGTGACTTTGACAGGGGGATAATGTAACCTCGTGGGCTGGAATGTGACAAAGATGTGGGGTTTTCACCGCTGCTCTGCAAGGATGTAGATAGGAAATGCTAATGGGTCTCCAAGGCCTGGATTCTGGTTTCCCATTACAGCAGAGCACCTCCAGATGTGTAGTTCACAGAAACATGATTTGCTTCTACCTCAGAGAGGCCGTGGTTTCCCAGTAACCCCTTTTTGGGCACTTGGGAGGTTCTTCTCACCAATCTTGACCTCTGCCACCGTCCCAAAGTGGAGGGATCAGAGCACAGACTGTTGAGCTGGAATTGCCATCGCTGCTTCCTCTGGATTCAGCGCTGCCACCCGCCTGTTGCCTTTCCCAGTGCTCGAGGGAGAGTCAGTCTCTCGTACTGAAAATCGAACGCACGCAGGAGCGTAATTTAAATATTTTATGCCTCTCTTTCATGCCCATATCCCACTGCTCTTTACTGCCAGTCACGGAGCTGCTGAGGTGTACGACAGTATACGGTCTTCTCTTAGTTAAATGATGAAGTCTTGTTCATTTGAAATGAAAAACACCTTTGCTTATGGAGTATCAGGATGAGTTCTAGTCCCCAGGAAATGTAAAAACAGCTCAGCCATGATCTTCATCAAAAATAGGGAGGCATGAGGGAAGCTGTTGCGCTTCAGTGTGGTGCTCCAAAGTGATTTCTCTTTTTCATCACGGCGTAGGAAAATATTGAGAGTTTTGAAGTAAAATACAGTGCAGAACACTGTGAAGAGTGGTGGCTCCTGCAAGCATCTGGGAACCTGGATCGCAGTCAAAAAGTGACATAATTCAACTCTCTTTGTGAGAGTTCGAAGGCTGCATCAGAAAAAGGCCAACCCCTGCTTGTTGGTGAGCTTTCTAACCAGCAGAGAAGGTACAGTGTGTCTCCAGATTCAGCAAACAAAACTAATATCTTCTCCAAATTACCAGTTACTGATTGCTGGCGTTCTGCATTATTGCCCAGAAAGAAAAAAAAACAACCCAACATTATCCTTAGGAACAGTCTCCACAATCATCCATAATAACAGCACAAGGCGCGCATACTTTCACCCATCATATGCAGAAAATGTGCAGCTTCCCCTTGACCTGCTGCAGAGGAGACGGTAAGTGTCTGTGTGATGAGATCCAGAGCCTGCGTCTTGAAACCCCTTTGGATAAAAAGGAAAATGTAAAAAATGCATCTTCTAAAGAAAAGAAGATTGGTATGACAGCTCCTGAACGAATTGGGTCCTAGGGTTTACAGAGCCTATCAGCTCATCTCTGCTTCATGTTTGGTTTTTTTTCCATCTGCAGGAACCTGTGCTGAAATGCTGAAACACATCATTTAGGATAAACGTTGTCCACTTCCTGATGGGAAAAATTATTGCCACCAAAGGAGGCTGACAGATGAAGGGACGCTAGAACTGGGTTTGCTGCATCGCTCTCCATGCTCCTGTTTACTTCCAAAATCTTCAGTAATGGGCAAAAATCTGACAGAGCAGAAAATCACCAGCTGCTCTGAGCTCCTCTACCGCTTGCACAGCTGCTTAGAGAAGAGAACTTGCTTGATTAAACCAAAGAGATTTCAGAGAAGAGCAGCAAAACTTTACAAGAACCAAACAGGTTTAAGTAAGCAGTGACTACGCAACTCAAATGAGCTCAACATTGTAAGCACAAAGCAAGGGGAGGAAATATTGGGCTAAGCCAGGGAGAGCATTTGGGGAAAAATGGCATGAATTCAAGGGTTTGTCTAAACACAGAGTTGTACTGGCTTCATTTAGATGTGCTTTGAAATGCTTTAGGGGAATAAGGTCAAAACCATGTTTGGAGTTAAAATATTTGGAAATCAATTTTAAACTAGACAGCAAAAAAAAAATCTATTTGTACGCCTAAGGAAGAACAATTGCAGAAGGTTTTGCTTGCTAAATTAAACGAGCACAAAGGCATGAATGGAGAGGGGCAAGGAAGGGCAGAGCCAATGAGAACAGGGGTGAAAAATTATCAAAGGAAGAACCTTGCTTTGTCTCCAGAGGTGATCGGTTGGATCCTCTTTTCTAGCAGCATTGTCCCTGCTTTGGAGGTTTTTAGAGTGAAACTGGAGATCTTTTAAAACTTCTAATTGCGTGGCTTTCCCGTGCTAGCCCTAAAGGAGACAGGGACAGCTCATGAGAACTCTGAAAATCCAGAACAACTGAATACCAGCAAATATGTCACGGTGTTCTGCTGCAGGGGCACGTGCTGGCTCTGCAGACAGCTGCGGCTGTAGCAGAGCCAGTGTGATTTTGACCCAAAGTCTTCCAGCTTGCCGGTGGGCAGAGGGAGATCCAGCAGCAACAATCAGCTGGCAGCCTTCCAGTTTGCCCTGTAAAACAATTAGACAACTGTTTTCAGGTACAGACTAAGTTTTTTTTAATGTCTCTTTCCTCTTCGTTTGTACACCTGACATAAATTCTGTGAGTGGCCAGGTACCCTGGATACAAGTATTTCTGTCTTGCAATCAGGATCTGAATTTTCCACTTTGTTCCTATGCTTCAAGTGTAAATATGGGATCGCAACCACTCTGATTTTAAGGAATCTGGAATCAAGGTCTGAATTCAGGTGTTAAGATTTAAGCCATCCCTTCTGTGGGCAAGTCCTTCATTTCTCATTGCTGATTCTCTCCTGTGGATGCCGAATGCATGGCAGAGATGTGCCAGTGTCCTTCCTCTATGGACACGGTGACTTCGATTAAGAGATCTGGCCAAGATCATCAGGCAAGTCACAAGAAAAGTTAAAAAAGGAGCCTGATTTTCCCATCTCCCAGACTCACACTGTATTTCCATGGAGAACCACTGGAAACGTGTGAGAAATGCAACTGACAGAAATCCTGCAGAAAATAACCATTTCCAAATATCTTCAATAACTCAGAAGCAGTCTCGGTATCACTATAATTGTGCACGGTGCCAGCACGTCAGGAATACTTTGCTCAGTCGGTTCCTAACATAGCTTGTAATTTAAGTCACTTTTCCCAACTTTTAATTACATTCTTGTGTAATATGCCTCGCTGTGCTTTGTGCATACCTCGAGGGAGGTGCTATGGTCTGGTAGCTGTTGTAAAGCGTTGGGAATTAATTACAAAGGACACAGGTTTTGAGTTCCTCTCAAGTACTTGCTCGGCTGTGTAACCTTGGGGCAAATCACTCAAGTGCTCTGTGCCCCAGTAAACCCAGCTGTAAACCATCTTGAAAACCAAATGGTGCACGAGATTGAAGCTGCTCAGGAGAATGAAGAGGGATGGAAAAAAAAAAAAGTGAATTATACAGCTCGTTGCTATTGCTTCCAATGGAGTTAATCTGGATTTAACCAATATAACTGAGAAAATAATTTGCCTTGATACCCAGCCCACACTGAAATCTTTTTTTTTCCTTTCCTTTCTTGACTTTATGTCAAGTACCTTCTCTCTGGAGGCTTCCTTTTAAACCTCCAGTAGAATAGATGTTTTTCCCTGGCAGCCTGAAGATTCTAATTCAGGACCAGGTTCTGCATGACTAATCTTTGATATTTTACACGATTATTTTTAGGCACTTAATTCTATAGCGTTCTCTGCTCCCTGCTTTTAGGCTACCGTCTCCTTCCTCAGCCTTGCTTAGCTTCAGCGGCACCGTGGTGCGTTCTGGTGCTCCGGTACTGCGCCGCTAATAGAAGTGCTGAGCTCCGTTGTGTCCTGGCCTAAAACCAGTATCAAAGCTATTACAGGATTTGTATTGCTGGTCAGTGAACAAAGGAAATACTATTCTCAAGTTTCTGTAGCAGAATAAATGTTTGCCACATGTTAGTCTTTAGGAAAAGACTTAAATGTTTCAGTGTTTTTTGGCCTTTGTAGACTTTTTCTTCCCCGCCAGTGCCACAGGAATGTGAGCTTACTTAGGTAGGAATACAAACGTAGAAATACTTGTGTACACTTCCAAAGCAGGGTGTATTAGGTTATAAGAAAGGAAAAAAAAAATTTAAAGATCTGAGACATAAAGGAGCCATTTTATACACTACTCAGGTAAGACCTTGATGTTTTTATTAATCGCTATTGAAAATAAAACATTGACAGGTTTGAAATTTGTTGAATTTTCTTCCCAAAGAAGAAAGGATTAGAGCTGAAAGAGTAAGTTACAAACAAATTTAACAAGCTAGAGCACCCAATTCTCTTAGGCTCTTATGAAAACAAATATTGTCAGAAAATTAGTCTTCAGCAAACTTAGCCCTTGTTATCCAGTCCTGGGATGGCAAAATATTTAATTGCTATTCTAAATTGGTGATCATTTTCCCAATGTAAACCAGTTTCAGTGTGTCTCTCGCACACTTTTTGCTCTATTTCATGTTATTGAATCTTTAGATTCAATGTTTAAGCTATGCTATTAGTAATTTAAAATATTGAAATTCTGGGCTAACAAACGCCATACCAAAGTGCCCACAATGAATAATGACACTGCCCAAATATCAAATTGTTAACTAACCATAAGCTAAAGTAGAAATCCTCTGATATTGTTTGAGTCCCTGTCTTCGGATGATTTAACTTTCCTTCTCCCCTCCTACTACCACTTGAAACTAATTTTTAAAAAAGGTGCAGTTCTTTTTTGTGAATAAAAGAATTTTAAATTAATCAAAACACAAGACATTCTCAGATGACCAGCTGTGGAAAACAATAAATAAAACAGAAAGTGAGCTGTAGATAGAGCAAATCCAGGTGATAAGGAAAATGGTGACTGGAGTTGTCTAATATAGGGACAAGAAAAATATAAAATACATTTTCAAGCCCTGAGCTGTATAAATACTCATCAGACTCAATTTACGTTTTTGCTGCTCATAATGAGTAAAAGGTTGATTTAGCTCAGTGTTGCCAGCTGAAACTACAGCTGGGAGTATTCTTCTATATCTGTCAAACTAGAGTTTTCCCTTCTGCGTTCCTGAGTGTAAATCATTGAGCTTTACTTCATTTCACAGTCCTGTGCGTTGCTCAGGTGGTCCATTTAAAGAAAAGATGGCTGCATCATGACTTTTGTGTGGTCCAGCCCAGTTTCTTTCCATTCTCCTGGGGACCAAAATGATGGATGCTTCATGTTGGGGCCAGCTCACAGGATACAGCTTCAAAGCCCTTTGTACGTGCCAAGACGCAACGCGGTGAGGTGCTGCCGGTGAAATATGTGTGGGTAGACTGGTGATGCAGATGCGTTGGAAGGTATTGAGCAAAGGATGGTCTCCAGGCAAATAACAAAATGAAGAATTCCCAAAGCCAGAAATTTCAGGCATCACAAAACCGTTTCTTCTTAAAACCAAAAAATAATCTAATTGATTAAATTTACTTTGTGTGAAGGTCTTGTTTCTTTAAAACACCATCTTGAACTTGAAATCTAAGTTAGATTTACGGTATAGCGAAATCGTGTTCGGTCACCTCCTTGCTCTTGATCAATACAGTCCATTTTTGTGGGGGTTTTAAACCACACCGCGGTGTTTGTCCCTCTCTCATTGCCTTGTAGGAAACATACAGAAAAATGAGAAGTACGCCATTGAGAAACTGACTACAAAATACTGTTACAAGTATGTATTTTGCCCATATAATGACTTTCAGAAACAGTCAATATGCATTTAAAAAAAAATAATCTGAAAAAAATTGTGATTTTTTAAAAATCTCCCTTTAAAGAGACACTGTAGGGCTAAAACTTCTCCTGAAGTTTCTAAGAACATTTTCTAAACTGCAATTTAAAAGCTTTCAATTACTACTTTTCACTATTTATGCTCTTCAATTACTTTTTGCCTTTATTTTCCAGTCTTGTGACTAAGCAAATCTGGTGAATTTCACTTGCTTGGCTCATGTCACTCTCCTCATGTCTGCAACCATCCCCAAGAGAAGTCACTTCTCTTGAAAGTAGGATTTAATTATTTTTATTAATAAAATCCACATTGTAAGCCTAAACTACTTGACCGTCTCCCTTTCAAAAAGGAAATAATTTGGGACAGTCTAGTTTTTAAATCACGGTTTCTAAATTCTTGCTCCAAAGAGCAAATTCTGTAAGTTCCTTTGCTGAATAAGCACGGGAGTTTTAAGGAAGATGTAAAGACAAAATGAAACACCTCACGCAACCTGACTGCTGAATTTCAGCGATGCCTCTTATTGTCAGCTTATTTTCTTGCCTTTTTTTCAGGGCTGTGGAAAACCATTTTTGTCAGCTACATCAAAGCGTCGTGGCAGATTTCCCTTTGGAAGTGAGAGCCTGCTTCAAACGTCTCTTCAAGTCCTGCATATTTGGTGACTTGGGCCGGACAAGGTGGAGGCCTCTTCGTTTCTCTCCGTTGCAGCTCCCAATCATCCTGCTGACCTCCTGGCAAAGCTGCTGGAAGGCTTCGTGCACTCCCTCACAGTTCTCCCGGGCTGAGACTTCATAGTAAGTACCTCCCAGTTCACTGGCCAGCTGGAGTCCTTCTTTGGAGGACACCTGCCTGGCTCGCAGGAGGTCTCCTTTGTTCGCCATCAGCAGCAGGGGAATGTTGGCATTCGGGTGAATCTTGCGGATGTGCTGGTGCAGGGGACGGATGACTCGGTAGCTCTCATAGTCTGTGATGGAGTAAACAAAAACGAAGCCATCTGCCCAGTAGATTGAACGGTTTATCTGCTCTTGGCAGCATATGCTGTCGGTGTCATCCTGCCGTCAAAACCAAGAGGTGTGAGATTAGAAAACTGAGAATAGGGAGCAGACCGAGCAAACAGTCAGACAGCACTGTTACCTACTCTGAGCTTTGTTTTAATGCAGAAACCTCTGTGACTGCCAGGGAACGTACCAGAGACAGGAGACATTTCCACTGCGTCAGCAACGTAACACAGGTAAGCAGTACAGGAGCGGAGAGGGGTCAGAGCAAATCGGTTGAAAATAAGAGAACAGCCAAAATACTGATATTGAAAGTTTGTTCTGTATTCTGTTGTACTAAACCAGTGTGACAGAAACCCGCGCTTTTATTGTGGATAAAATTGTGATGGGCATGGCAAGGCCAAGACAAAATTCAGCAGGCTAGCCACACTACTGCAAGGGAGCAGTTATTACTATTGCTAAATTCTATTCAAGAAATCTTCATCAATTTCAGTAGGACTATTAGAACATATGTTCCATTATCTATTTATTATTCACATGAGCTTTAACATCATTTGTATGCGCTCAGCAGTGTCTCAAAACAGATTACTTTTATTTAGACACCTAAATATGAATTATAAAGCCTAACTTCAGGAAGCAGAGGTGGAAAAGAATAAGTAAAACTGATCAGTTCTTTTAGAGTCGATCAGGCAGTAAAGAAAGGACTACCAACAATGCTTTTCTGTGAGAAGAAGGAAGCAGAACTTCTGAAGGGTCAGAGTATAACTTAGGCTTACAACTTTCAACGGGAGTTCGCTAACTAACTGCCCTTTGTAAATGTTTCAGTGTTGCCGATAGAGCCACCGGCTCATCATACCTAGGAGTTCTTTGCCCTCGCCAGCTCACAGTAACACTAAATCCTGTTAGCAGTGAAATTGTTGAACAGATGCTCTTCTCACACCTCTCTCTCCCCACAAAACCCTCAAACCCCAAAACCCAACAGAGTTGCACATGGAATGAAGAGGGATCCTGGCTAGCAGCCTTGTTTAAAAGGTTAATGTGTGTGAACTCAAGGCAGGCCGGGACGGAGTGTGGGAAGAAGGGCAATTTGCACTCTTGGTGTCTGGGTTGTAGCCAAGCTGTAGATAATTAGCCACCCTTCGTGTCCTGCTAGCCTCTTTTCATCAGCAAACTCCTTTCATGGGGAAAAAGAACTAATTGGTCTGGCAAGCGTTTGAAAATGTTTTTGGAGAAGGTGCACATTCAGAGAGCCCTAATGAGCAGAAATGCTCAGTTACTCCAGCTAGGCCCACCCAGCGGTGAGATGGACGGATAATCCCCAACGGAATGCTTTATTCAGGAGAATCAAAGGCTAATGGGCTACTTTTTAAATTGAAATCTCTGCTCCAGAATGAATTTTGAAACACACAGTCATTTGCCATGTATAGACCAAGCAGCAATGAACCCCCTGACAAAACCAGTTATCTGTTTGCTTCTGTTTCTCTCTTAAACATTAACATTTCCGGTGTGGCCAGAGTCCTGAGTGATTCCACATGACTTCCTCCTGAAACACTGTACTCAGCCTGCAGAGTGCAAGAAACTCTCTTCCTTACGGATTTTAGCAGAAAATCCAACCTATTCTCAGGAACAGTCCCTTCAAATTATTTCAGATACATCATTGAATGCAAACAGATAAGTATGTCTGTGGGAACTGCTGAAACAGTGCAGACCTTTGACTGGGACAAAGAAAATGAAGCTCCTTCCTAATTAAATTAAAATAGTTTCTGACTAAGAAACCTCAATTGTTGGTAGTACTAAATTTTGTGGAGCTCTGGCTACAGTCACAGAACTTTAGGGCACAGTCTTAATTAAAACAGGGAAACCAGAAAGTAAACATATATCTGGTGTGAAAGAGGGAATTAAATTCTTTCACTCCCTCCTTTCTCCATGGGATAGAACAGAGAGGGGATTCCCTTTGTTAAGTGTTTATCAGGCAGTCCCAGTTGTGCCTAATCACCACCCACAGCTTCTCTTTGCTGGTCCTCTCTAAGCAAGCTGGCCTAGGGCCTTTGTATTATTAAGTCCCACTTGAATATCTGGAGGACTTCCGTAACAGCTTTTGTTTGCTTTTTAGTGTCCAGAGTAAATGAGGGGTCCTCTCCTCTGTTCTGTGCATCCCCAGCAGCAGCAGAACGTGGGGAACTTTGTCAAAGCTTTCTGCTTAAATTTATTTCCAGACATCAGAGAAAACAGAACCAGAAACCGAGGCTGTGGGAGCTTTGCTGATCCTGTTCTGTAAGCTCAGGATGGAACAGTTCTACAGCACAGAAATGAACCCACGCACACGTGGGTCTGTGAGGCAAAACCAGGTGTCTAAAGCTGTCCAGGGGTAACCTGAAAGAGGATGAGAGAAGGTGGTGTTCCCATCAAGACATATATTTCGCCAAGCCTGAGCTTAGACTGAGGTTAAGGCCAAACCTAGAAGTTCAGGCTTGATGGTGACCAGACGATAGCTAATTTTACCATGAAATCTCAGCTGTTCTGTAGGAATTGCTATTCTCATGAGATATCCACCATTCACGTAAAACCAAATTTCTTTATCTTTCCTGCTGCTTTGACACTATTTTCATCCTCTTGTTCTGCATGTGAAGCAGATTTTCAAAAAAAGACATGTTAATCTTAGATCCTGCTTGGAAAAATAGTTATAGAAACAGATTCCTAGTCAAATACGATGCACTGAGCAGATGTTTTACCTCCAGTGAAACAAAGGGAGTATCCTGCACCTGCAGAGAGATCTGTTCGCCATCTATGGTGAACTTTCTTGAATACAAAGCACCTGGTGGAAGAGGAAGATCATTAGAGTCAGTGACTGTAACAAAGGAGAAGGAGAATATAAAGGCAAAATGGAACTGTTGAAATCCAGATTTTGGGGGCTTATGATACGTAGCTCCTTACAGGAGAGTGAAAGGCACCAGAGTGGCTATGTAAAGACTGAAGTAAAGTGGGTTTGTATTTGCTACGTGGTCAGATGTTTCGCGTGCATCCCTAGGATGGTGTCTGGGGAAGGCGGCACTTTGTATTGAGCCGAGCAGCCAGTGCGCGCAGAAATCCCGTTCAGGTTTTCAGTCCATATTGTTAACTTTAAAAAAAATGGACTGCATATCGTTTTTAATCTCAAACCAAAATATCCAGGTGTTGTCTGTAAAGGAGTGAGCTGTTTCCTATTGCATTTTTCTGTAAGTTTTTTTGAAAAAGAAAGTATTCTAGTTTTGGACACAGAGTAAATGACTGTATACAGATCACCCAGATGCTCTTTGGGATTTGTGTGACCTTAGCGGTCAGATTTTAAGCTGAAAAGATAGTTCTGCTTTATGGGAAGATACTGCACCTCTGAACCAAGACCAGACAACATATTCTTCCTACTCTGTAACGCACTGCAGAAAAAAGAGCAGGTACTTCAGACACTGACTGCTCTGCCTTACACCCAGTGGAAGGAGAAGCATGGTTGAATGATCACAAATACACTGCCACCTGTTTCTTATTTCTGGCATATTTATTTCTTCTGCAGCATGGCTGTTGGGGTGGCAGTTTAATGAGAAAAGCATGTGGTTCTCAGCAATGTCTCTGGCAGCAATCCATCGCAAAGCTCAGAAGTCTCACTTGATGTACAGTCTCCCATAGAAGAGATGAAGGAAAAGAAAGAGCAGCCAAGCATTGAAGTTACTTAGGGTCAGTAAGAGGGAGCTCTAAGGAGGAGCTCTCAGGTTGTATTTCATCAGACAGGCAGAGATCAAAGGTGTCTTGTACGGCCATCTCCTTTCCTAACTCATCATTCTAAATTCAGCATGCATCTCCAAAGTGAAGCAATCACTGCTTTGAATCCTGTCCTCCTTCATCCAAAAACTGAGATGGCCTGTGTGTGGGATGTGCTAGAAGGTATGAGCACGGTGTACACAGATCTCTTCTACAACACTGACCGATACAGCTGGCACTCTCTTCGAACAGAGGCTGTGAATGAAACAGTTCACATGAACGCATCCTCTCAGGTGTCAGGATTAAACAAGAAATGCAATAGAAGCAGTTTGCGTGGTCACTTTACTTATCGTATAGAAAGAAGACTTCAATTTGGAAGTCTCCCTTGTTATAAAAGCCACTGAAAAAAGGGAGCACACAGGAAAAGTTCTGCCTTTTACGCACTTTGGAATTCCTCTGGCTTCCCTGGGGTTGAAGAGAGCGCCGTGTTGGGTTTCCACGGTTTAGTCGGTATGCAAGTTGTTCCTTGAGTCTGCTTTTTAGTATAGGTATGTCCCCAAGCAAACCTTTTACTCTGATCCTTTTCCATCCAGTTGGAAAAAGAACAGCTAAAAGGATCATAAATAATGAGCCTTTGATTTATTGCTTTCATAGCTTGAGGCTATTAACTGAAAATATGCACCTTATGGACATCTAACACTGCTTGGCTTTCCTGTAATGTGCACCAGTCACAAAATAGAGTAGATTTCTTTTCAAGCTATCTGCAGTACTGCAGCAGAAAGCAGACTCACCAGTATTGGCTTCATAGTCTCCAATAAATCTCTTCGTGAGAAAGCGTACAACCAGGGCTGTAAAACAATGAAAAAAATATGGGTCTTTAACGGGAACCACAATCAATCTTTGCAGAACACATGTAACATCTCACTGGAAGAGTTAGCATAATATAAAACCAAGTTAATCTTTGAATTGCTCACATATTATTCTGCAATGCTTCTCTCAACACTCACAGAAAAAGATCTGGGGCCAGGCTGTGATTCCTAATGAAGAGTTTTTTGCAGCTTATATTGGAAATGCCCCCTTAGATTCAGCGTGGCTGCTCAGCATAGGATACAGAGGTTTGGTTGTTGTGATTGCAGATATAACAATCTGACCTTTGGGTTGAAATAATTTAGAAAAAAAGTAACAAGCCAATAAACTGAAACTAATCCAAATACCACATATAAGAGCTCTGTGTCATATAAGAAGTGAAGCTGATGGATGTAATGGTTCTTCCCAGCCTTAAAAATCCCCAGTCCTCCTCCTGAGCATCCAGCAAACAAACCGCCTGTGCTCTGCACGCATGGCTCATGCTGCAGCACCCTGGGCCTTCTTACTCACCTTCACCTGCAATGCTTTCTTACACTGCTGGATTGGAACATTTTCCTTTTTCTTGATCACTTTATAACACTTAAAATCCCCTCATGATAACAATAATCCCTGTAGTGCTTTCATCTCAGTAAATTCCTAATCACTTGCAAAACCACGTAGTTAATAGCTAAATAAAAGGGTTTATTCTGCAAGCAACTCTGTCGTAGTTTTCATTTAAAATAATCATTTTTCTCACAGTGGATACTGGGTCACCTCTTTAGTACACTTAAATGAAATTGACTGTGCCTATCTTTAACAAACAACTTAAAAAGAATATGAAAACATGGCTGCTTCAAATCCAAAACAATTAAAAAATTTAGAGTCCTGCGGAACCTCAGATGTAGTAAAACAGATCTGACCTTAATAATTTCTGAAATAATCAACCATATATTCAAAAGTAATAATGCTTGCTTTACTCTCTTTTCTTCTCTCCTTTGGAGAATAATGCAGGAAGACACATCTTGTACGCTGCTATTTGTCTGCAGAGCACAAAACATTTACAGCAGGAGAATAAAACCCACTAGTCCCATTTTTGGGGTGTGGAAATTTAGATACGGTTAAATAATTTGAACAAGACCAGGTAGAATTTGTGAGCAGACAAACACAGTGCCCTCTCCTCTTAACTCCCACCTCACACTGGCTGCTCACACAGACCCACAGGAAATCTGCCTCACAGATTATTCAGTGCATTTTCAAAAATAAAAAAAAAAGTAACTTAAAATGTTCAAGCTGCAACAGTTAAGACTTTTCACAGCCTGGGGTCTAGCTGAGCTGCAAACGAGCTCGTAAGTTCAGCAGCAAGAAAAAGCTTGGAAGGACACCTGTGGACTTACCTGTCTTGCCAACGCTGCTGCCACCCAGCACCACGAGCTTGATGATTTTGTTGGGCACGCAGTCTAGTACAGGGTACTCTGGTATGGGGAGCAAGAGAAAGTTAGTAGAATACTGTGACATAGTATCCTGAGAGATGAGACGCATGCCAGAAATGAGAGCTGTTCAACTCCAGGAGGAGTTGGGGGAGAAAAGAAGGAAAACAGCTTCTCAGCGTCTGTTCTTGGCGGTATATCCTTGGATAGAGAAGCCTTCTCATTTCATTTAAGTCGCTTTCCTGAGGAATGTGAGAGAGACTGGCCTCCTCTTCCCGATGCCTCCGCTCAGACAGCAACTTTGGAAAGCAAAAGGGAACTTTTTGATCAGCCCCCGTGAAAACTGACTCCTCCATTCCCCAGCCAATCACAAGTGAAACCATGACATTCCTCCAGCCGGGCACCGAGCTGTGCCTCCATCAGCCACGCTCCCTCGCTCGCTCTCGCTTTATCTCCCCGCTGCCAGTTTTATGTGCTGTCCCTTGGCTCTTTGCTAAAACGAGATTCTTCTGTTTTACAGTCATCACAGTAGCGTTTTCTGTGAGATCCAGTCACCCCCATCCTCTGCTCTAATTCCACTTTGAATAATCCCGTTCTGCCTGTCTCCTTTCTTTGCATTTTCAATTGCCTCCAACTCCATGCTCTGTTGTTCTCCCTGTCCTATTGTGTCCTGCAGTTGGGCCCCTTCAGAGGGCTGAAGCTGATGGGATGCTCCTCTTCAGGAAAACAAGCACATTCCCCCCCTCCCCCTGTTTTCAGGAAGCTGTGAGTAATTCCAAAATTACTCAGGTATGTATCCTCCAGGATACATTTGATCTCCTGGGTGGGTTATACACGTTGTTACTCTTAACGGCCCTCTGGAATGTGGGTTAGGGTTGGGTTGAGACACTGCAGTTTCTCCAAACATGGAAAAGTGAATTTAGGGCTGGTGACAGAGTTGGGAAGGCTGAGGAAGGACTTGGTATCCCTCAGTGGGGCAAGCCAGCCAGAGGGAATGAAGGAAGAATGGCTTCTATAGGAAAACTCAGCGTAGTTTCAAGACAGCTGGCAGCTGCGAGGTCTGCTGGGATGACAGCGTGTAACCATACACTGGCTACAATCAACTCCCAGTTATCAAGGATAATGGGGAGGGGAGAAAAAGGGAAGAGCAGTGGGGAGGGAATGACCCAGATAAAGCAAAACTGCAAATAATATAAACCAGATGTAAATTAAACTGCAGAAAGTATGGTTAGGGCATTCATCTTTGAAAAACTTTTCAAAAGAGGTCTGCAAGGGGCAGGAGTGGCTTTAGGCGGCAGCGGCAAGCGGGGAGCCTGGGGCAGGCAGCGTACTTCTGCGACGGGTGCTCTGTCACGCCGCGCGGGAGACGGGGATGCCAACGCAAAGTGGCACCGCGAGCTAATCCACCCACAGGTCACAGAGACCTGAGGATGCAGATTTTTCCTGTCTTCTGTATGCTCCTAGCAGGCAGAAAGTAGGCAGGGTTCATTTCGTAGAGGCTGCAGCCACCAAAAAGACTTTTTCTGCCCAGCTGCCTGCACGCCACTGCTTTCAATCCCAGCACACCACGAGTTCTCCCCAGCAGGTTTCAGAAGCCAAGGATTCGGTTGCGAGGTAGCACAAGAGGATGGGAAATGGGGCCAGGTCTGTAGATTACCACCCCTTCCCAAAGCACCGGGGGCTAGGTTGTCAAATGATCCCAATTTCCGCGCCAGCATCACACGGGACATGCTGAGCGCAAACTGGCTTTAGGCAATCCAGCTTTGGTGCACAGCAGTCCAGGGAAATACGCACAAGATCCAGAAGATTTATGGATGTGTCACTTTTCTAAGGCTCTGTTTCCCCTCTAAAAACTCCTTCTGAAGCAGTATTTGTGCAGAGTTGCTGTGTAAGCAGCAAGTGTTATTACTTTGACCATCATGACAGTCAGCTGATGAAGAGGTGGAACAAAATGTCTGGAGGGCTCTCCAGCTCATGGTACGGGGAGGGAGCCGCCGGATCATGTGTCTTTTGGGTCATGGCTCCTATGTGAATGGTTTTCAAATCTTCCAGTGTAAATTTGCTTCCAGATTTTTGCGAACACCCAAACACTGAAAAACCTTTTCCAGGAAATTTCATTACCAGGGTGCTTTAATCTCACACAAGTTTTGTAAGAAGAGGGAAAATGAGAGAAGGAATCGGAAAATGCTCAAAATCTTGTGGTCAATTAAGAGGGCACTTTGAAATGTGTTATTAAGTTGGACACATTATAAATTTTGGTATTAGCTAGCAGCAGTATGTAACTGTCTGCCTCTCTAAGTGTAGGATGTTGGAACCGTTGTTACTGTTTGCTATTAAAAGCATATGTTAGTGAGTAATACAAAAGTATTCCTCACAATAGTCCTCCTATAAAAACAAACAGTAATATATCTATCAGCTTCTAGGTGGCCAGAAGAGTTTCAGCCCAGGAAAAAAAAAGCCGTATAAGTTAAGCAGGATCATGGAGAATATTCTGTATGAGCAAAGACATTCCTAGGAGAATACAGATCTGCTGGCTTGCTGCAGAAGAGAGGTACGTACGCAACAGAAAAAAAAGTTAAAGTCCTTTTGGTAACCAAATGTTGTGCCGGTGCTGAGGAACTCCAGAAGGATCTCACAAAAGGCAAGTGAGCTTTAGTCCAGATGAAGGTAAGGTAATGCATCTAGAGAAAAGGAATATAAACTATGCTTAACTGGTGCTGAACTTGGACGTGGCACTCATGAATTAGGAGAGAGACCTTGGAGTCCTCACTGGCAGTTCGCACTCATCAGCTCAGTGTGCAACAGCAGCAAAACAAGCCAACAAAATGTTGGGTACCTCGGGAAGGGAGTGGAGAAGGAGCCATAGGGTAGCGTTTTGCTGCTTACATAAACCCTCGGAGCATCCCCATCACCAGCGTGGTGTGCAGTTCTCTGCATCTCAAAACCAGCGAGGGCTGCGATGGCACGGAGCAGGGCACCAAAAACAATCCAGGAGGGGAGCAGCTGCCGTGTGAGAAGAGACTGGAAAAGCTGTTTACCATGTGCTTGTAGGGATGCTGGTGCTGACACAAGAGAGGAGATGCGTGGGGGCAGGAATGAAAGACCAGTGGTGGAGGAAATGTTGAACTGCTTCTTTTGGCAGCTGTGATGGCTTCTGGTTGCTTAAAAAAAATGTGCAAGCAGTTTGAGACTGCATCTTGGAAGCAGACCAATTGATTTCTTGTTCCTTTGCTAATATGGTTCAATCTGAATTTCTTATGCAGTAGGCCAGGCTTCTTGTGCTTCTAACCGAAGCAGAAATCCCTGTCCAGAGTCAATGGGTTTTAGTAATAATAAAAAAGCAGCATGTTCTCCAGAAGTTTATAATCTGTTCTCAAGCTCCTCCCCTCCACCCAAATCATAACTTTTAGGCTCTAATTCTGAGAGAGTTACGGTAAGATATAGAAAAAAAGCCAGAGGTTTTCATATCTGATCCTTCTCTGATTTTCCAGATTGTCAGAGTGGTCTTTTCACTAAATGAAGCCGTGCAGAAGGATTCACACTCTTCGAGATTGTATCACCCCTGGCATGTAGAATAAGAATTGTTTTTAAAAGAGATTGTCATTGTTTGTGCACAATGGACTTATATTTAGCTAAGAAAACCATGTTTTAAATTCAAATTCTCTTGGAAAAACAATAGCTTAAATTAGGGGGAGAATGTTTGCAAAACTCAGAGCAACTTTGAAAATATTTGGATGGTTCTGGAGATTTCGCTGACCGCTCCTTGGGTTCTCCGTGCAAAGATACGTGCCTTTGCATGTTGCACAGAGATTATGTTGTTTCCACACCAAATCGTTTACAGATTTATTTATTGGTCTGTGTTGCTTTTGGCTATGGTTTTTATAAGATTTTCTATTTTTATTGTTCTTGGCACTCTTAGACATCTTCAGAGATGAAGCATTCTAAAAATAAAAATATTTGTCATTACCATAGTGCTTTTCATATGAGGATGTCAAATTGCTTTTAAAACTGGGTATAATTATTCCTCATACATTTTACAAGAGGAGGAGGAGATGAGCAGAGCCAGAGCAATCTTGCTAAGATCCCACCACGCTGGAGGAATGGCGATTGTTTTCACTCTTTCCCCTTCTGCCTAGCACTGGCAAAAAGGATTTTTCTTTTAAAAATCTGTTTGTAACAGTTACATTTCCCTCCAGTACCTCTCAAGATGTTTCTGAGACATTATGGCAACCTGGCTGGAGCAGTACGGCTCATTTCTGAGGGGAATGCCGGTTGCTTGGGCAGATGCTGTGATAAAACTCGTAACCGGCAGCTCGTGTACGCGTCCCCCGCTCCTGAATGTATTCCAAACAACAACAGATTGATCTTTGCAGCTGCCTGTCTTCGTTCTTTGTTGCAAACTTGGGGCCCAAAGGCCAGTTCTCACGGCATTTTAACCACCTTTTTGCTCCCGGTGACCAAATACCCTCGTCGTTGGGCAAGGCAAATAAAAAGGATCTTCGCGGGAGGTGAGAAAGGAGCAGATGTGCATGAGGAGCCAGCCTTTCTCTGTCTGCTTGGGATTGCACCTTGTGCAGAGCCTGATGGCCGTGTGCTTCGGCAGTAACCTCAGAAGATGTTGTTTGGGGCCCAGCCTGCCATTTTAGCACCATCACTGTACCCAGCACGAAGCTGTCCTGATCCGGGGGCCACAGGGGCAGGAAGTGTCCTCAGATGCTGTTGTGACAGCTGTGATAGATCATTTTTGATTCTATTTTGGGACGTAAGGGAGGCAATCATTTAAATATATAGTTCAATTTGGTTAAACACTGTACAGATTCCGCTATTTCTGTATTTCCTGTCCCTAATTTTGTTGCATTGCTGCTCATGGAAACCCTGTAAGAGGCATATGTCCTTTTTCACTTTTAGCATATTTTGTAAGGATTTTTTTTTTTTTTTTTCTTTTTTAGGTTGCTGAATACTCCCTCAGGAGCCTGTAGTAGATGACGTGGGAAGTACAATGTGTATAAGAGAACATCGCTGCAGGCGTGCAACTCAAATAGAATGGAAACATCTTGGCCTCATAAAAAAGTTTGTGCTTTGGAAACTGAACCATCCTTCCTTCCCCGCAGATATTCCCACAGGGTCAGGGCTGGAGTAAGGGGCGGCGTGTGGAAGCTCCTGTCACCGCTGACGACGAGCTTGGTGCGCAGCACGAACAGAGGGCTTCCAGCCACCTTCATCAGCACTTTTCAACGGCACCCAGTTTGTAGTTAATACAAAATACGAGCCAGGTTGCTTCCAGGTTTGACAGAATTCTGTAGATCTTAGTCAGCCAGATGACAAACATTTCTACCCATCCCTGGCATGTTTTCCTCTGATATGTGTTGCTTTTGGTTTGCACTGTGTGAAGTGGTGTATGGCGACTCGGCAACGTTTTTTCACTCCTTTTCCTCCGGGGTTTACAGTAGACACTATTGTCATTCGAGGCGCTGTGCTCTGACAGAGCCCTTTTTGTGATTTTGCTGAAACGGGGACGCGTGGTGCAGAACAGCGAAGGATTACTTGGTGCAAAACCACTGTCTGGCTCCATCATCGCACTGGACATCGTCATAAAAACCCATTTGTGGGTGCTCACAACCCCTGAAAAGCGTCTACAGGGAACGCTGAGTCTCAGAAAGCACCTTTGAGGAGTTTCAGTGCTCCAGCACAGCCATGCTTTCCCTCTCTGGGGGGTTTGGCGGCATCCCCCAACTCCCCAACACCATCCGTGTGGGGATGGAGCCTTCTTCCAGTTTCACCAGTGACCCTTGGCAGCGTCCATCCCAGCGAGGCCGAGGAACGTGGAAGCATCCCCGCCATCCCCACAGCTGCACGGATCAGGGCATCCCAGCCTTGCGGTGACCCTGAGGGAGGCACCACGTCGGCCTGCAGCGAGGGAGCCTCGCGGGGTCCGGCTGCCCGGGGACGAGGGGAGATGAGCGGGGAAGGAGGTGGGCTGCGGGGAGGGGAACGAAAAGGTACGGGAACCCCTCGGGGCGCGTCGCGGCGCGCAGCCGGCGCCGTTTGGGCGCCGCACCCGCCGGCTCCCCCGGCCCCATTTGGCGGTTGCGCCACCTGCGGCTCCGGCTGCCGCTGTCAGTTGGGCGGCTGCGTCCCAACATGGCGCCGGCGGCAGCGGGGGCGGCCGCGGGGCGCGGGGCCGCGTCGGGCGGATGGAAATACTGATGACGGTCCGGAGACTCGCCTCCATCTGTACCATGGTGAGAACCGCGGCCGAGGGGGCGAGGTCGTGCCGGGAGTTGGGGGGGTACGGCCCGAGAGGGGCCCCGCCGGCGGGAGCGGCCCCGCGCTGAGCAGGGCCCCGCCGCGGCCGGCCGCAAGAATAATCGGTAAAAGTAACTAAAAAAAACAGGGGTTGTGGGAGGCAGCGCCGGCTGTCCGACTAGGAGAGTGTCTGTGGGAGGCGGCGGGGCGCCCCGCTGCCCGCACCCCCCGGGAAAGCACGGCCGGGCCGCAGCTGGGGGCCGGGGAGCCGGGAGCGGCCGTGCCCGGGAAGGGGCGAGGGAAGCGGTAGGAGCTGGAGTGCCAGCCTGCCTGCTCGGCGCCGCCTGGTTTGACGGTGTTGGAGTAATTAGGCCTTAATCCCGGGGGGGGGAAAGGGGGCCGGGGAGCACAGCTCTGTGCGGGAATGAGCTCGCTGGTGTCTGGGGGATGTGTCAGCTGCCGGCGTGCTCCCACCTCCCTGTCTAGGGCGGGCGGATGCTTTCTGTCAGAGAGGGATGAACGAAGCCAATTATTGAACATTAATTCCCTTTCTGGCTCAGATCACAGTCATTTGTTGTGATAACAGCTCCATTTAAAGGTTGTTATGCTAGTTTATGAAAGCTCTGTAATCGCTTCACGTGAATGCATATGACAGGGTATCATCCGTATTGCCGATGAAAATCCAGCGTGAGGGAGACTGATAATTGCATGATTATGCGGAATTTTTAATGAAGTTACACTGCAGCATAAATAGAGGCCAGCAAGTGGTTTGTTGAGCACTAAACCACAGCTGATGCAAAAGAAAATACTGCATCTTGTTAACGATATGCCATCTAAACATTTCATTTACTGGAAGGAGTTTAATCGGGATAAGCTGCAACAGGAGTTTGAATTGCCAAAACCCAACGTAAAATCAAGCCGAGGGTATTCAATTTTAGTATTTTGTTTTTCACAGTCCCATGTCTCAGTTGCTCCAAGGGGTCAGTCTTCACTTTTAGATCTCATTTGAAACGGTAGCAAACCAGAGAGCAGGCTGCAGTGTCAAAAGGGGCTCTTGCTTACCCACTTGCTGAGAGTGGTTTCACACGCCTGTGAAGGGTGCAGGGTTTTTCAGTTTCTCTCCCGTGTAGGTACTGACTGCCGGTTTTGATTAACTGGGACCAGCTGGGCTGAACCACAGTGGTGCTGTACAGAGCTGCGTTTGGAGTTTCATAGTGGTACTCTTAACAAGAGAGGTTAATTTGGGTTGGTTGGTTTGTTTTAAAAAAAATGTGGCAATGCATAGCTCATCTTAAAGTTTTTGATATTTCAGAAGACTTCCTAAAACTTCATACTTTACTAATCTCACTAGATTTATTTATTTATTTATTTTTTACATAATTTGTATTTTTTTAATTGCCCGTCACAAACACAGGTGAAATTAAGGCCATGTGAGGTGACTGAATCATGGCTTCCTTGTGGAGCTCTCCACCCCAGGGGCAGGTGATTGACTCAGTTCCGTACAATATTTTGGATGCATTCCTGAGATCAGCTGACTGCGCCTCCGATTAAGAGGGCAAACGCAAGGCAGTGCCCTTCCCTCTGAGTATGTAGCCAAACCTGAATACAACCATTCCAGTCTTTGTGATGTGTTTTTAGAGACTCTGGCAACATGTACTCAGTCTTGGATTCATTTTTGCTCCTGTGCTCACCTTGATTTTGGTTGGGATGCTAGAAGAAAGCTAAGCAGATACTTGTAGCCTACTACTGTCTTTTCTGAAGCACTGAAGAGGAGGCTTCTTACAATATTGCAGCTTTGAGGAACCACGTTCTCCTTATTGTATTTGTTTCAAGTGGAGAACTTACTCTTTCCTTTCTCTGCAGAAAATGTTGAGCAGCGCTGCTGCCACTACTTTATTGTGTGAGACTTGCTTCCAAATTTCTTATATAGCTATTTAATCAAATGCTATGGAATCTTTCAGTATCAGTGGTTTAGGTGCATGTATAGCTTAACTAAACCTACTTCAGTCTTACTGTTTTTTTTCTTCAGCTAGCCCAGGTCTAGGTGCTGTATTTTATAATTGAAGCAGTTTATTTGCGTCAACTTCAGTTAATGTCCAGTGAGTGAAAATACTGTTTGCTTTATTCTAATGTGAATATGAAAAACCTAAGCCTTCTTCATAAAAACATGTAATTACATTAACAAAGTCCCTTTGGGAAACTGCTTTCTTCAGGATTATGCTAATATGTAGTGATTGTACAGTACTTTACATCTTTTTAGCAAAATATGCATTTTTTTTTTTTTTTTTTTTACCGGCACTTCTAGTCATCTTCTGTGCTTCAGGCTGGAAAACTGAAACACAGGTCTGTGACGTTCTCAGACCCCTCAGTCAGTCAGCGTCACAGGGAGTGGTGTTTCTCATTTCTCATCTCAGACACTCCACTCTTCTGCAGTATCTCTTGAAAAATTAAATTCAGTGTCCAATCTCATCAGTAAACGGGAATCTAGTTATAACTTTAATCAAATCCCCCTCCCTAAAAATAATTTCCAGGTTTTTATAGTGTGGGTCCTCTCCCCTGTGCCTCATGATCACTGCATTTCCTTGATGTGGGCAGTGTCCCTTTTTCAGCGATTCCGTAACATTCGTTTGACGACTATAGCATTGCGCAGACGGGAAACTCTTCGGAAAATACTTGTTCGTTTGAATATGATTTGTTCCTTGGTAAGGCTGCTGAGAGCGTACGGCAACACACATCCATAGCCAAGAGCTACCAACCAGAGCTCTGGTTCTCTGCCGCGTCCCTCTGACTTGATTTTGGTTCCCAGCCCTTCTCTTTACCATGAATTCTAGGAGTTTTTGTTTTGCACCTGCAAAATTAGCAGGGAGAGTGAAATAGAAAGCACTATTGAGGCATTTTGTTACCCTTCATGAAAAATGCATAGCTCCTGTTTCAAAAATATTTAAAAGTGATATCTTTGTAGTTCTGTGGCGTACGCATGGTCACGGACAGAAGCGCATCCTCTCTTGACTGAGGACAGAGAGAGAGCAAGGACGGCGGAATTTCCATAGGTCTGACTCCATCATCTAATCCAGAATGCCTGCTCTGCTCAGGGGGCAGAGACAATTGGTTGTAGAACTGAGTTTTTGAGTCAGGTTGTTTGTTACATTGACAACAACTCTTTTTTTTTTTCGGTTGGAGAAGCAAAACAGAACACCAGAACGGAGCAAGGTGTGACACGTAGATCTGATCTTTTCCTCTCTGACTGCTGATTTTGGGAAAAGTCTGTAGTAAGCTGTTAGCAGAACTGTTGGTGTTTCTGGTAGGCTAAGTGGGGACACTTCCCCTAGATTCATGTCTAATTGTTTGCTAAACCAGTAAGACATGCCTGAAGACCTCAAGTCCAGTATACAAATTGGTGGTAGTCTTATTCTGCTCCTCTGAATCAGTACAGCGTGGATATAATGAGTAACTTCAGTGCTGGAGAAGCGATGACTGAATCATTTGTAAGTAATACATTTCCATGTGCCACTTGAATAATTCGCACTATTCAGTTCAAGCAGGGCCTTCGTGTCACTCGTGTGTAATGTTTACCTTACTGCTGTTTCACCTGTATCTGTAGAATTTTGGTTTAGTTTATCAGAGGAATAGCATTTATAGGTGGGAAGGTGTCGCTGAGGAAGTGGAAAGAAGGGAGGATAAAAGCAGAGCTAGCGAAGCAGACATCTGTTTCCAGCGGTGCCCTGCTTCCGGATTGACTTGTGAAGCTGAAGGAAACAAATATTCATCTTTGCTCTTAAACCCCAGCTTGAGAATAACTCGCTTTATTTTAGGGGAAAAAACGTGTGTAGCCTTTTGCAAACCAGTTGGTAGGTCACTTCATGCAAGGTTTTTGCGCGTGCCATTGGTACTCCAGTTTAATCCTGTGTGTGACGGGAGTTGCTGATGCGTTCTCCGGATTTTGGACCTGTGGCGGTTTGGGGATGTAAGCCTGCGCAAAGCAGCCAGCAGCCAGCTGCAGCCAACAGCCAGCTCAGGTGTGTAGTACGTAGGTTTCCTTTGAATGATTTTTAGGATTTTACGGCAGCCCTGAACTGCCACATGGAGGAGTTTTTCTGCTTTTCTGGTGTGTTTTGATCAAGATTTTCTAAAAACTTGTAAGATTTCATGACTTGACTCCTGGGAAAATGAGAGATCCTAACTGTTGTGCCATGGAGCACTGAGGAAACTATGGTTCGTTAGTTGAAACTAGGTATTAATTATACTAGAGGACCTCTACTACAGAGCTATAACAATTTAAAAATAAGGTATGAATGCCTGGGAAAAGACATTAAAATAGCAGAGTGTAGATAGTTCAAGAGGTGCTCTATATTATTGAATCTTTCTTGCTTTGTTCTTTAATCAGGATTTAGAGCAAATTATTTTAATACATTGAATTCATCAGTATTTATATGCATCTAATTTGTTTCTGTTGAAAAGCAATGGCATTCAGCATTTGCTCTTACGGGTGTCAGTTTGGGAGATTCCTAGACTTGTTGCCAAAAGAAAGGGCTGCACGTTAGATCGTTGTATTGCTTCTTATGTCTTCTTGTATCTTTTCACCTCCTTTCCGAGGGATTTACCCGCTTAGCCTCTCGTGCGCCGAGTTGTGCATATATACACGTGCAGATCCCTGGTGTCTGAGTGTTACTGCCGTACCTACGTGCCTCTTTAACCCCTACGTGTGTAACGTCTGCAGTGACAGCCTGTTCATAAATCCGCAGCGTTACGCTTTGCCTTCCATCAGCTCCGCTCGCTCTTTTTTACAGAATTGTTCCTCCGCTGTTTGACGCGTGAAGGTCATGATAAAAGTAATAAGTTACCAACTCATGAAGGAACAATACTGGTAAACACTGGGCCTGGAATAGCCTTGCAGCTCTGTTTGTGCTTGTTCTTTTAGATGGCCAAAAAGCTGTGAAACGTCTGGGCGCTGTACTAGCAAGACATCTACTCTGATGTGTGTTACTGGGTCATCTGAGAGAAACCCAAGGTCAGGAGAAGTCTGGCGGGTGGATGACCTAGCTGTGAACGCTGGTGATCTCGGAGACAGTGGCTAAGAAGGGGGAACTAGGTTGCTTACAGTTACACATTACAAAGATCAAGATTCTTAAGCAGTAGTTTCTGTACTTCCTACCCTTAATCCAGCATCCTTTCCATGTGTTCTTTTTGCTGGAGCCTAGTTTTACCGACTAATTTTAAAGAGCATAAAGTGACAGAATTTCGCAAGCTGTATGACTTTACCTTTGTGAGGCATAGATCCCGTGGACCTTGCAAAACCAGCTCCTAATTGAATAAACATTTATGTGAAACAGTTTACAAGGCATTCTGTATTCATTTATTTAAAAACACTCTAATTAAGGCTTCAGGTTTTAAACACTCCATAGTAGTAAACTTATTTTGAAATACAGAATTTTGAAATTTCACTGTGCTCTCCGTGCTATCGGCAGCAGCCAGAGTGCTCTGTAAGCTTTACTCCCAGTTTGAGAGTGAGCAAAGCCAGCCTTTCCTCTGGGCGCTGAACGACTGCGCGCATTCAGATGCTGTAGTATTCGGAAACGTGGAGTCTTGGAAAGTCTGTGACACTGTTATAGCTGCTCCTTTCAAGGTTATCAGTTTGTTTTGCCTGCGTAAGTATGCCAGGTGCTGGAATCCAAAGTTCAATTTACCGTAATTTGTTATGCCTAGAACAGCAGCCTTCCTGGGTGCCCAAAAAGGGATCATTTCAAAACCTGAATCATAGTGAGCGACAGCTGAGCTCACAACTCTTCATCTGACTTCAGTGCTACGCAACCAAGGAGTTTTAGAAGATGGGAAAGCAGCATCTAATTCTGTATTTAGAAAATCGTGGCAGTGTGTTCTGTCAATTTTCAGAAGTGCAACCCCAGTTCTCCTGCCTTCTGCGCTCTCCCACACGGTAATTTTAGTGGTCCTGAAACCAGAACTGTTTTCACAGCTAATACAGCAAAGTAAGTGCAGGCAGGCTTTATGAAATGTATCCTCTCATTCAGATGTCTTTCCTGAAAAGTTTTAAGTAGCACTGACTTGGCCTACTTGTTCTTTTATTTCTTTTTTGTTTGTTTGTTTTGTTTTTTTCACTCTTTAAAAATCACTCTTCAGTCTGGCAGTATATTTAACCAGCTTTTCTAATCTTGAGGGCTGCATGATGATGTCCCTTGGAGCCTTTCTGCCCAACTTGAAAGCTACTTCCCAGCTTTTTCAAATGCTAAATCTTATCCTACTCTAATTTGTTAAAAGAGTGTGTCAAATGAATAATTAGAGACTTCAGCAAGACCTGTGTACCAGATAGGGCTAAAGCAGCAGAAGTCTACAGGCAAGCATAGGAAACAGTTTAAACATTATACAATGTACGGGTAGGAAATTTTCTGGAACTTTGGGAGCAGTAATATGTATACATAGAGATTTTAAGAATTCCCTTTTGAAAATCTCTTGCTGTCTACAAATGAACTGTAAATGGAGCATCTAAAACGGCAGAGTGCCCCAAAATAAGCACAGCCATGACTTACTCAGACATAAACTACTCTACTTCCCCTCACCAAATCTCAAGGCTGTTGCGAAGAGGACAGTGGGATCTTCCCACTCATAACCCTTTCCCATCGTCTGCTTTGTGGGTTTTTTCCCCTCGTTTTCTAGCCTCAGTGCCTCTCTGCTCACTGTTTGCTCAAGCAGCAGTACAGCGTTGACCTGATTATTTTTGCCAAGAGCTCTGAATAACAGCAAGGATACTGACCCAATGTTGTGCTAATTTTGATCCTTTTCTTACTGCAGCTCGAGCAGCAGCTGCTTCAGGCTCGTAAGGTCTGCTTGCGTGCTCATCAAGATAGTACATTGCTTTCATAACCCTTCCCACGTCTGCAAAGGTACCTCGTGGCAGCGAAATTAGGTAGTTATAAGTGGAAGTGTGAATTCTCTTGAAGTGTGAAAGCGTTAGTTCAGGATTAAAAAAAAATTTGCCTGGTACCGTTGGTTAGTCTGTAATAATAGTCCACTTATTCTCAGCCAGGTTTTGCAGAGGATCAGGATTTCAATGAAACTTGGTAAAATTTGTGGTACTAAAAAGAGAAAAAGTTGGAACTTGGATTTCTCTCTTCAATTGATGAGTTTGTGTTCCGAGCTAAGCGGTTGTTCTTCATCACACCAGCTGTCCTTCCTTTCGTCGCTAGCTTCAGAAGAACTCTTCAGCAAAAGACCTTATCATTTCTACCATAAAGCTACTAATGTGTAGTGAATAGAAAAGTGATAACTCTTCTTCATCTTCCAGCAATAATTTCTTATGATCCTTGTCAGATAAGTGAATGCAGTCTATAAGGCACTTGTCTGTAAGAATAATTACAAATTCAACTAAGTTTAAGGACATAGAAGTATTTAAGCCTCTGGAAACTGTTGATACATTTCCAGTTTCTGAAATCAATTAAATCTAGAGCAGGCAAAATACTCGTTTTCTTTGCAGGAATACATACAAGCGGTTTGTAGAGCTCATAGGAGACCATCACACCTACGCATGCTCCTTCCGTATCTCGTTTTGGTGGTGCAGTGAGTTAGCACCAGTGGAATCTGGCTGAGAAATAGAAATCTACTACCATTTTTTTCCACTTGCATGGTGTATTGAACTGGAAATAAATCTTTGTCTTCTCTACTGAGCAAAAAGGAGTCACAGCTTAGAAGCTGGAAGCCCTGATAGGTCTCTATTCTGGTTTTGGTGGGTTATTCCCCCACTGGGCTAAGCCTGCTTGGTGTCTAGATTCAAAGTCAGTTCTGCTAATGAGGGTGTGAACAGGATAAGGGAGCTCTTGAAAAATGCAGCCAACCTCTGAGAGGGCATTTTAAGTCACAGTAATTTCTAGAAAATTAGAAATCCCGATTACAAGTTGCTGAAACTTTAGTTGTCACCTCCTCCACCAATATGGAAGTGTTTAAATTTGCGTATCTCTGGGAGTGTAATTATATCGTTAAAACACAATTACCCCTTTTGGTAAACTAGGGGGATGTTTTCCTTGTCAAGTGATTATGTGTTGACTGTATAAATTAGTGTTTAAGAAACAGAAAGGTTTATCATCTTCCTGAACCAGAGTAGCAGACAGTTTCTTGGGAACATTTTCCTGAACCTCCCAGAAGGATGTACTTCTGGGGTTTTTGTAAAATGTATTTATTTGTCTTGTGCTAGCCATGAGAAGTCAATTCTAATCTCATGCATTAAGCTTGATATTTATCTATATTTTAGTGTACGTAATTTGCTTTTATATGCCAAGCAAACTCAATTGATATGTATTAGTGATTTTTTTCTTGTGTCATTTTTTGTTGCTCCCACAATGTGTGTCATAGTTTAGCAAAACAGTATTGATTTTCTTATGTTTTTAGAAGTATAAAGTACTGTAAGATACAGAGTAGTTTGTCTGTGGCACCCCAGAAGAGATGCGTCTCTCTTGATTCACCAAATAACCACGTACAAATTTTCATACTTTGAATACTTGCTACTTGCATTCGGTTTGATTTCTAGATGAGAGATGCGACTTTTATTTTTCTGAAATTATGAAGCGTGTGTTGTTTCTTATGAGCAAATATGTGATCCGAGGCAGAAATATTTATCCAGATGGAAAAAATCCTTTAGTGGGAGTGGGAAAATGTGTATAACACCTGTCAGTCTGAAAACACAGCTGCTTATTAGGCGTCGTTACAGCAAGACACGGTTCGTGCCGCACTGCATCTGATCTCCGCTTGGTTGATTTGCTACTTGCAAATTTAGTTGCAGAGATCATGGATTGTGAGTAGCTGAACATTGACTCCAGTTATCCAGCCTTTCTCACAAACATGCCATGGATTTCCATCCTGAAACATGACCCAGGCCAATTTGTGCTGTCACCATAAAGTGCTTTTTTGTCCCCCAGCACACCCGTTGCCGTGCGTAGTGTGGTTCTCCTGGGTGTGGACTCTCATGGTACATCACTGTGCTGTTTGCGAGTAGTTATTGTATCACGGTATGCTAGGCATGTGCGTTTTCGAGAGCCTCTTCAGTATGCTACCTATTATTTAATTTGAAAGTCTGTATAGGTATGCAGTGGTATTTTTCAGTTGTATCTAAAATAGTAAGTTCTGTCCTTTATTATGTTATTATGACTCAAGGATGTGTCAAAATGCACTGTAAGCTTAATATATGTCGTCCTTAAATTAAGGGGAGCAAAGCCAAAGCACTTTTAGGTGTTCTGAGTTTGAGGAATCTCTGATAAAATTCTTCTTCCAATTTTTTTTTGTTTTGTTTTTGTAGTCATGCGTCACTTGTCCATAGTACTTTCCAGAAATAAAATTAGAAAATTATAGCAATTTACACAAGAAATACTAGTGAAGGTGAGATTTTTTTCAGGGATTCTTTATATGAGATGCAAATAATAAACAGCCACGTCAAACCTTTTGTGCAGTCCACATCACAAAAATCCGTTTCTTACTTCATGGAATTTGTAGCCCGTATGATTTCTGTCCTCCAGCTTTAGAAGTTCTTTGTGTTACAAGTTTCTTCAGTTTTACAATGCATTCTTGGCTAAATTTGAATTGGTGTTTCTAGGTCACTGTGACTAACCTGAAGTCTTAAGTGAGAACATATTTCTTGTTGTTAACTTCCAAATAAATTCAACTGTAAAAACCCCTCCTGTTAGATCAGACAGCTCTAATTGTGGCTGATGAAGCTGAGTTTTAAAGTGAAGCCATGGTACCTTTTATAATAAATACAGCATCATATTGATTTCATGTAGAAGGACATAGGAAACACGAGATGCTCTTTATTTTTGTAGAAATAGTATGAATTTTGTTGGATTTTAGAAAGTTTTTTTTCCCCTCTGACATAAACATACTTGTCTTTGTAGGGCGCCAATGCCTCAGCTTTGGAGAAAGAGATTGGTCCTGAACAGTTCCCCGTGAATGAGCATTATTTTGGCTTGGTCAATGTAAGTGAATTTGCTATGGTTGAAACGCTGTTTAATAGTTCATATCCTAATTTTGAATTTAACAGGATTCTCTGTTAGAACTTACAAGCGCTTGTAACTTAGCGGGACTCTGCATAGACAGCACATCCTGCGGTACGATGCTATGCCAATACAAATTTCATCTTAAGTACAGAAAAAGTAGTGTATTTATAATAAAGTCTTTGAGAGAAACCTTCCTCTCCGGTATGTTTTAAAGTATAGTATTTTAATATTTAGCTGGAATGGACATTAACGAAGTGTGTACATTGTTCATGTGCTCTCCTAGAGAAGAGAGATTTGATTTTACACTGATGCTGCAGTATATGGGAGCCTTCAGGTTTTAAAATGAAAATGTGTTCCTTTTCTGAAAGCATATTACTTGTGGGATTGGTGGAAGTTTTTCTATCCGAGGACATAGCTAGGAGATGAATGACACTGAGTTGGTCAATAATTTTTTTTTTTTTTTTTATAATGTAATACTCCCTTTAAATTTTTTGCAGGCCTGTATAACAGTGGATCCTTCTAAAAAGATTTATTTTTGTATCTGTCAGTTTGTATAGATCAGACTTCCCTGGGACCTGTTGGGCAATAAGAATTGTCTCCCTGAATTAACCATGGAGGGAATGGAGTGCTGATGTTAATCTTGCAGAGCTTCTGGAGGAGAAAGGCAGCTGTCGTGCCTGCGACATCTTTTACCAATGAATGCCGGAAGCTAGTTAATAGAAAGTGTTCTGTGGCATTGTATTTACAATCTGAAAATACAATTTTGGCAAAACTCACTGGAAACATAAGTATACTTCTGTTTGCTTGTCATCTAGGGACCTTTTGTTGAAAACTGAAGGAGCATCTGTCTTTTGACGCACCAAATAAGGTTAACATAGCTTCTGAAGTGTTACTTGTTGCAGCTCGTTAGAAACTCATTTAATTGACTTCTGTGTGGGTTTCTAGCAGTTTGCGTTCTCAAACACCAAACTATCTAAACACACTGAGTTACAGTCCTTAAGTATGGTGTTAATGGCCATTCCAAAGCTGCTGAGGTTTGCGCCGTAATGAGAAAAATGGAAGGCATCTCCAGTCGTAACACAAATAGCAGTGATGCATGGTGTGGAGAGGAAAATAGCATTCTAAAAATAACCAGAATTATTATAACTGCCTCCATTCTCTGTTTTGAAGGACAAAATATGACTAATGCTCTTGTGCTTTATTCCTTGCAACCAATTTATTTAATACGATTGTTTTCATGCTGATGTTCTGCAGAGCTTTTCCTGAGTTATTTCTAGTTCTATCAGGATTTGAAGTTAATTGGAGCTCTTTAAAGAGGGCAGTTTCATGGCTTCAGCATCCGTCCTAGTAAATGTGGACAACCAAGGTTTAAAACAATTTTTTACTAGTTGTTTTCTCTTTGGATGAGCGAGCTGAACCAGCTTGCCAGCAGTCAAACTGTTGCTCAAGCCACCGCAGAGTACATGGGAGAAGGGTCTGACTGTCCTTCTGACAGCCTGCTAAAACGGATTATGTCTGGTGTCAAGCTGAGTGCAGAGGGCTGGAGCACTGTTTTCATTTGAGAATTTCATCTCCGTTTTCGTTTTAAAATCTTCAATCTTAAAATAATCCTTCAAACTTTATTTTGACATTGCAAGTGTACAATTTTACAGGTTTGTATGAAGTTATGTAATGATGATTCTCAGTCAGTTTTAAGCAAGAATCCCATGTTTTGTCATCTATTTAAAATGTTTATTTATACCAGAGAAACCATGTCAAAAAGATTTTAAAACCTACGTGTTGGTACCTGTTTTTCCTTTATGTTTTAGGTCACATTAGTCTTTATACTCTGTGTATTTGGTGTGTGCATTTGGCTCCAGGTTTGGAAATATTCATCAGCCCATTGAGAACTCCCTTGCCAACCTGGTTTTGGGGGTTCTGTCGAAGATAAATGTTTAGAGCCCTCTTTTTCCCCTGAAGAATTTCAGCAAAGTTAAGGTCATGACTAGAAAGGTCTGACTACTTTGTACTTCTAAACACAAACCAACTGCAGTTTGGCAGTGTCACACTTTTAGGTGTTACTGTTTATTTGTGAAGAACTCTCTCTAATACAGACAAGTGTAGATTAACAGTTGAGATGTTCGGAAGTTTCCCAAGCCCCTGAATTCCTCAAAGTTGAAGATATTTTCTTCTAACAGGGAAAAAAATTGGAATTGCTGAAATAAAACGCATCGCACGATCTTTTTGTGAAGTACTTGGCATGCAGGAAAATACTGACTTCAGGGATAAAAGTTCTTCCCCATTACTTTACGTAAGGGTGGTAGCAAACAAAGAGAGTTGAAATGCTGTTTAGAAGGACATTTTAAAAACCATGAAGTGAATTTTTCACTGTATCACTTCGCTGCAAAGCGTCCTGCATCTTACTATCAGGAATTTTTAAAGCTATTTGGATGGAATTTTAATTCTTTAACCCTTTAACTCTTCCGTTTAGTTTAGTTCTAATAATTTCTCTCTGTGTGGGTAGCATCAAAGCCAGACATATATGACCAGTTGAATTAATGCTTTTTGACACGATTTCTCCATGAATACAGTTGTACTCTCATTAACAACTTGCTTTCTAAACTTTTTTGATTTAAGATGCACCATGACCTTTTTTTTTTTTTTTTTTTTTTTTTTTTTTTTTTTTTTTTTTTTTTTTTTTTTTTTTTTTTTTTTTTTTTTTTTTTTTTTTTTTTTTTTAGATGGCTAATTTCTAGTTTCTTCTGTCTCTTAATTTTCTGGGATTATTCTGGACAAATATATTAGATACTTCATCTGAAAACAATAATATTTAATCAGACTTCTGGTACTTCTCTTGCCTATTTTGTCTTGTATGCAAATTTATTTAGTGTGGTGCTTACTTGTTTTCCTAGGTCAAGCATATGAGTTAGGTTCTATCCCAATTCACATATTTGTTCAACTTGCATATATGTTTTCCTAATGTCAATTAAGTTTTAACTGTTGTTCTGTGTTGTTTGCATATGGTATAAATTAATGTTAATGCAGCTACAATGCTGTAACCTTTTTGGCTGCGTGAATTAAACTTAATTTTCTCTTTCAGTCAGCAAGCTGATAATTAACTTGCAATCATTCTGCTACAGTAATCACAACAGATTTTGGTGAACAGTAGTGGCCGTATTCTCTGAGTACCACTTCACAAAATAGTCTGTGTTCTGCAGTCAGATCTGCATGCTTGTTGCGTTTATTGAAAATACTTCGCTCTCAATGCTCTTGAGATGCAGAATCTCATTATCAGAACATTGGGGACCGGCAAACCCAGAATTTGTTTCACTTTTTTGAAGCAGCAGCGTTAGGTTGCACAACTCAAAAAAAAAACAAAACAAAAAAACCAAAACAAAACAAAAAAACCCCAAACAAACAAACAAAAACCAAAACAAAAAAACCCCATGGCGTATTTCTTGTAGATGATATGCGAATCTCTCAGTGGTCTGAGTGTTCCTTCTAGTTAAGCAATGTGGAACACTGCCTCTGGAAGTTATCGCTGGCCTCCTTTCTCCAAAATGACACTGCCTTCAGATAGGGCAGATGTAAACCAGCTGCTCTTTGAATTTGCCTGCATCATGGACTTCTCATAATATTTCATTGTAAACAGGAAATATTTAACATATACCTTGCTAACTTTGCATATCTGACACAGGCAAATCTAATCTATGAATTCATGAATGGAGCTCTTGTTGCTATAATACAGTTGAGATGCAGAGATGCTGACGGATGCCGTCTCTCCCTTTTTCCCTTTTCCCGTCCCTCCGTTCGGCTGGATCGTTGGCACCCCTCCACATCAGTATCAGCAGAACCTCCCCTATCAGGATTAGTAGCATGCTGTGTCTTCAGAAGTTTCGATTTTGCGATGAGACTGGATTTCTTTTTTTTTGCTGTGTGCCCAGTATCACTGTGGCTGCTGTCTCCTCTTCCTTTTCTCGCTGTGACCAGCTGTGATGATACAAGGATGCGTCTTTTCCAACATTCCTACTAGTCTTTCCCCAATAAATGAACTCTGACAGACAACTTTTCCATTTTCAGTATGTGACGTTCTTCCTTTTGTTACTTTTTACCAGACCTAATATGAAAACGTTTGTTTTCCTTCTGTTCTGTTTTAACCAGTTCGGCAATACCTGCTACTGCAACTCAGTCTTACAGGCACTTTATTTTTGTCGTCCATTTCGGGAAAAAGTTTTGGCATACAAAGTGCAGCCTCGAAAGAAGGAAAGCCTCCTGACATGCCTCTCTGATCTCTTCAACAGTATTGCTACGCAAAAGAAGAAGGTGGGAGTCATCCCACCCAAGAAATTTATTTCCCGATTGAGGAAAGAAAATGGTAAATGAATAGATGACATTTTTATGCAGATTTAATCATTGGAGATTTAAGCATATAGAACGTAAACATGATTTCCTTTTTAAGTGAGTCCAAATTGTCAAGTTTTAACAGATTTCTGGAAGATTTTTGAACTCCTGTTTGTGGTGTGAATTTCACCACCTCTGTAGCATGGGAACGGAGATGATATCAGAACTGTGCTGGGTCGTAAGAGGATTATCCAGATACCTTTGTTTCTGTGCTTGCTTAGACCACATACGGAGCCTGTTCACAAGTCTCAGTTATTCCACGTTGGCACTGTGTTCTGTAGAGATCTGCTGCAAGGCAGCATGCTTTGGGTCGTGGCTAGAAACTGTCGTAGGCTAAATAGACCTCATGGAGTTGGTCAAAGTTAAAGTCTCTGAGGAAACTTAACCATCCTTAGCTAGCTTTCTTACATTTGCGGTAGGATGAAATCCTTATCATGAGAACTAGTGGTTATTTCCCAGAGCTACTTTGCGAGGAAAAGTTCTATGTTGATTTATCATCTTTAATTTAAGCTGAAAAGATAACAAACTTAGAGTAGGGGATTTTTGCACCTTGATGCTGGACTTAATGAACTAATGGCTGAAGGCAACGCATCTGAATTTCTTTTTCTCTCTCCCCAAAGTAAAAAAAAACAAAAACAAAAACAGAACAAACAAACCAATCATGGTTTTCTTTAGTTCCAAGAAATGCCCAGACTAAGTTTCCTTTGTGTTATTTTTCAGCTGCCTGTTTCTTGCAGCCTGGGGAATAGGTGAGGGTAACCTAATATCCATTGTGAGAACAACAAAGTGCAATTCTTCAAAGACTTAACAGTGTAACCCACAGTGGTGTATGGGGTAGAGAAGGGGAAAGGGCACACACTGATTGCTAAAAGCATTCTAACTTGATATTATGAAATATCTGTATTTTTTTTTCATTCTCCTTGATCTCTTCCTTTCCAGAATTATTTGATAATTATATGCAGCAGGATGCACACGAATTCCTAAACTACCTACTTAACACTATTGCTGACTTGCTACAAGAAGAGAAAAAGCAGGAGAAGCAGAATGGCAAACTCCAGAATGGCAGCATTGAGAGTGAAGAAGGAGACAAGACTGATCTGACGTGGGTCCATGAAATCTTCCAAGGAACACTAACCAATGAAACCAGATGTCTTAACTGTGAGGCTGTACGTTTAAAACAAAACCAAACCTCTTAGATTTTTCGCAGGTTCTGGATCATTTTCCCTAATACTAAGCACACTTTTTCATTTATTAGGATAGATGAAATTGCACTCTCTCTATTAAAATATGGAGCATAGCCTATTTTATGACTGTATCACCTCTATGTTCAAACCAATTCTCATTAAGGTATGTTTCTCAGAAAAAGCATAGTGTTTTTTCTGTTCTTCCTCCCTGTTTCCATCGAGGCAGTCTGCACCTGGCTGATAGAAGCTGCCTTTTGTCTTCGTGTTATTTCCTGTGTCAGTGATTGATAGTTCATGTTGTGTTTCTACATGGGAGTTGCTCGCTATTTGTTTAACTCTGGGATTAACTGAATTTCTTGAACTAGAAGTCTGTGCGTCTTGGTGCTGGTCCATAGCCATTTGAGAGCAAAAGAAGTGCACAAAGTCTAGAATTTGAAGAACCACACCACCTTCAGACCAGGAATTTGTAAATTTGTAATTAGCCATGTCCACGTCTGATTTAATATTTCTGGGAAAAAAAAAAAAAAGATGGAGAGAGGAGAAAAAAAAAGAGAAGTGATTACAACTAAAATGACTGTTCTTGGCGTTTAAATCTAAAATTATGGTTATGTGGTGAGTAGAAGACCTAAAAACAACATTAATAAGATTCTGTCTCAAGAATTTTGAAATTTTGAATTTGTGACTGTTTCACAAATGAAAAGATGGTTTCCCTAACTGCTGACCTATCTAATTAAAAACCCATCTGCCTGTTTCTGCGTTTCCTATAAGTATTTACTGTTAAACTCTGAAATGCAGCAGAAAGCTGTGTCAGCCTACAAAGCAGAGTGGAATACAGTTAAAGCTTCTCCAGCTCTGAGTGGTTAAAAACGTGTTTTTTTCCAGTAGAGTAAGTAGATGTGTCTCTTGAAATCTCAAGGAGGAGAGATGTTTTACAAGAAAGGTTTTTGAGTTTGGTTTTTATGTGTTTGAGGTTTTTATTTCCTGGGTTTGGACTTTTTTTGTTTTTTTTTTTTTAAATATTTCTCTCTCCACATCAGATTATTTCTTCAATTTTAGTTTACCTCAAGAAAGGGACTCTGTGTGTGTGTATATTTATTTTTTTATCATGAAGACCTCTGCTTGCAGCAAGGACATTGCATCATTCCAGAGATGGTTAAAAGAAATCTGCCGGTTCTAAACTGTTACGAAGTATTTCTTCTTATTGTTTTCAAGGTTAGTAGCAAAGATGAGGACTTTCTGGATCTATCGGTTGATGTGGAACAAAATACATCAATTACACACTGTCTAAGGTAAAAGAAAATATTTGGGAATGGAAAAGATACCTGCCCTTGGTCAGAGGAAAGAGCTTAGCTTAGTTGCTCTGTTGTGCAACAGTTGTAGGCTTTGACTTTTTGTAAAATAATGTTCTGTTCAGCGTGCTGTTCATTTTATCTTTATTGTGGGTTTTTGAAGCTGTTAGTTCTTTAGTGGTTTTTAGTGCTTAATGAGTACGATGATTTCTTAGTGGTATGTAAGATTGATTTTCACTTTCTTTTATGGGGATTTTAATTTGTTACATCATATAGTCAGGTGTTATCAAAGCTAAACATGGTGTGTTTGGTTTGATAATAAATTCTTGTTGATTTTAATATTATTTTTTTTTTGCACTTTGGTTGTCTGATCCTGGTGTTTGTGGTCAGTTTTTTTTTTTTTTTCTGGTAGAAATTTGCTCCATCTATTTGACTGCTAGATGCAAGGCTTATCAGCTCCTAGGATGCTGCAAGTTGCGTGTAGCGTCCAACTTTTTAGTAGCTGATAATGGATGTGTAATGGAGTTGAAAGGTAGTCCAGACTTGGCTAGAAATGGCTAATGCTGTAGGTCTTAATATTTAGTGTCTGCCATCAAAGAAAACAGAGTGGCTTCCTCTGGAAACAAAACACGATCGCCTTATTGCTGTTTATTAGCTATGGTGTTTGACTCCTGCCCAGCAAGTATGCAGTTAATACTTGAGAGTGTAACTTCCAGATTTTTCCAGCTGAACATTGATACTACATCCCAAGATTGGGTCAAACACATCTAAAATGTGTTTGGGAGGTATGAGCAGTATAAATAAGAGGCATTTCATTGTCTGTGTGTACTTTGGGTTTTTTCAGCGTTATTAGCCGTAACGTTTGACTGGATGGCCTGACTGAATATCCCTGCTTATCTGCCTTTTCTTTCATTTCCACAGAGGATTTAGTAATACTGAGACTCTGTGCAGTGAATATAAATACTATTGTGAGCAATGCCGCAGTAAACAGGAAGCACAGAAGAGGTAAGGTTCAAATACTCAGGCTAATGTAAATGCTCTCTTCAAATGGGCAGCTGTTGGAAAAGCACACCTTGTGAATTCAGTGAAAATAAACCCTAAGATTGTTTAGGTCTGTGTTTGGTGGGGAAGGGAGTAAGGAAGAGTGGAGAGGCCAAGTAACCTCGTGGCAACCTTGTCAGAGAGAAATGAAGAGATTCATTTTGTGTTCCTCCCAGAAGAGCTTGTATCTGGTGCTTCCAGACATTTTTTCCCCAGTTAGCATTAATCAGCTTAAAGCCATGGAAAACCTCCCCATCTGCTCTCACTATGAAAACTAGATACAAAAACTGTATTTCTCACCTCATACTTGGTTGCAGCCAGAGCAGCAAGACAGATTTATTCCGTCTCTTTCTTCCCATTGATGTGATGAAAAATTGATGTTTTCAACAGAGACGCTTGTCCTGCATTCAGATGTCAGTTGTGTAGTTTATTTTTCAGAATAAATATTGCTATTCACACTGGAAAAGCAGCCTTTTGAGAATCTTCATCAACATTTTAGATGCCTTTTAAGCAGCTGCTTCATGTTGAAACTGTTCTTGAACAAAGCTTTGTTTTAGGTGATCTGCTAATACCTTGTTCTTTGTTTAACATATGTTTGTGGCTCAGAATGAGAGTGAAAAAGTTGCCCATGATTCTAGCCCTGCACTTAAAAAGGTTCAAATACATGGACCAGCTGCATCGATACACCAAACTCTCCTACCGTGTAGTCTTTCCCTTGGAGCTCCGGCTCTTTAACACTTCAGGAGATGCTACAAACCCTGACAGAATGTATGACCTCGTGGCTGTTGTTGTTCACTGTGGCAGGTATGTTGGCTTTGTGGACCTTAACTGCCTTTTCATGACATTTTAAAGGAGTCTGTCACCCAGATGCCACTTTATAGCAGTACAGCGCTGACAATGTGAGAAGTGTCCCTAGGTAGCTTCCGAGCTCGTTGTCCAAAAGTAATTTTTTTTAAAGAAAAAAATGTTTGTCTTGTTTTTACTATTTTTTTTTTTACTGTTTAAATTTTGCTTTCTGAGTAAGCAGGTTTGCTCTTAGCAGCTTTCAAATACAGCAGCAATTCAGACAAGTTTCTTTGATCTGTAGCAAAGAAAGAGCAGTCTTTAAAAAGCAAAAACAACAAAAAAAACCCCTCACTTCCAACCCTACTTTTTAGGAAAGCTAAATGAAATAAAAACAAATCTTCGAAAAACACTTACTGAAACAGACTTAATTTACAGTGCTCATGTTGCTACTTGCTAATCATTGAATTTTTTTGGAAGCTGGTGCCACCACGTGGAATAAGCTGTGTACTGCAGATTTTTTTTCAAAACAGCTTTATTAAATTTTTGTTGTTTTAGTTGTGGTTTTTAAAAGCAAAGAGGAAAAAAATTTAAGCACTGTTTGGAGAAAAAGCAGTCATGGAAGGCAAAAACTTCTATAACTGCCTTCTGGAAGTGAGAAGCAATAAGCTATTACAGCACACAAATGTTTTGAAGTGTCTTTGTGAGGAGCAAGACTATAATCAACAGACTTATTGCATACATTTAGTAAAAATAAACTATGGATAATTCTAGGTGATTTGTGTTGTGGTACAGTTGTGCTATTTTTTATTTATGTTATAATTTTTATCTCATTGGGTGCATTTTCTTCTGCAGACTCTTAATTTGTTATACCTGTAACTATCCTTACATGTTTTAACAATGGTGATTAATAATTTAGATGTATTAAATGGCTTTGCTTTTTCTTCTCAAACCTGTTGTCTTACACGGGGCTTTTAGGAGTCCTGTGACTCTTCTGGTTTCAATTCTTACTAGGAACTTACCGAAAACGTAAATATTTAAAAAATATACTTTATCTTGAGTTCTCAGAACTTGTTTCAAATATTTTGCCCTTGCAGTTTTACTTTTGATTTAGTTGCTCTAACCAAAGAAGTTTAATCCTGTGAGAGGTTGTGACATTTATCAATAATTCTGGAAGGACTAGAGAAGTACTTTCCTTTGCCTAAAGCTGATAGGAATATAGGTTGTTTTAAAGCCGTATGTAGATGCTAAGTAAAAAGTAAAGAGGAGGCGGAAATATTTTCTTCTTCACTGTGTTTTTGGGCTGTTATCTCAGAATTTGAGGCTGGTAGGTTGATAGCTCCTAATTTTCCATCCATATAGTTTATTATCCCAAACTGCAAGCTTTTCAGGGCGATCTGCCTGCCTTTACTCTGCAGATCCATCTCCCTTTGAGTTAGGTCATGTTGTTGTCCCTTCCCTTCAAAGTAAGCATTCGGATATAGGTGGTAAACTCATACTGGGAAACTACCATGGGCAAACTGGGAACAGCGGTTGCAAAAAGCTGTAGGTTAAACCACACTAAGAATTCAAAAATATCTCCTGTGCAAATAAAATATTTCAGACTGTTGTTAGAATTTTTGAACAGTGGTTAGAATACGCTGCAGTGGTGAATGTGATGAAACAGTGACTGAAATAACTGGCTTTTGTTTTTTGAAATATATGGATGATTCTCTAAAATATTTACAAATTTGTGTATTTTGAATATATTGTATTTGGCAAGGAGCAAAACCAGAAATTTTAATTCAAGCAATTTGTCCAAGTTTAAGAACCTAGACAACGTTAGGAGTAGTATTGGACAACATTAAGAGCTGGGAAATCTAACTCTGCCAGGAATAGCTAGAATCATGTGGGAGAGCGGTGGTCCTGCCTTTGTAGGCACCAGAGTAACAAGTCTTCAATCCTTTTTTCCGGCAGTGGTCCAAACCGTGGACATTATATCACCATTGTGAAGAGCCATGGCTTTTGGTTGCTGTTTGACGATGACATCGTAGAGGTAGGTGAAAACAAGCGTAGGCAGTCTCGCTCTCCAGCTCCGTTTTTACGTCTGGGGTTAGCTTTTGCACCTGAGTATTTCAACAAAACTTGTGCACAGAGTAAATCTGGTGCTTCAGAAGTGAACATCAGCGGTTTTGTGCAGCTTCATTATAGAGGTAGTGTGGAGAAGAGCAAACCAACACAAGGGCTGTACGAACACCTCGAGACGTGGGGTGGTCCACCTGCTCGGCCTGAAATACCACAGTTGTCTTACTCAAGATCTGAAATGCTCTTATTTCAGCCCCCCTTTTAGGCTCTGTGCTAGTTGCATTTCATCGCTGCGTTTAAGAACTTCTAAGCTTTTTTTTTTTTGTAGGCAGTTTTCCCCAACAAACTGAAGTGTAGAAAAATTGTAAAAAAAGACTTTGGGAAACTGTGGTAAGGCCCTGAGGGTATACAAAGGTTTTGGGCTACTTGTAATAATCTTTGAACAGTCTGCTCAAGCAAGTGATTCCTTCACTTTTCTACTAGCATATCTGTAAAGACTAATATCCAAAATATTTATATATCCACGTATTTCACACAATTATTAAGCGAATATAAAAAAAAATAGAACAAATACCACAGTAGAACTGCTTTTGTAGAGATGAAAATGTGGTGTTTGCCTCTAAGATCTCACGGTCAAGGCTGAGGCCTGATGCTCAGTGTCCAACCAGGTGCAGCAAAATCTTTGCTTGTCTTGATATAAAGATGATGTAGTACATTCTTCTCGTCTCTTTCTTTCTTTCTTTTTTTTTTTTTTAAATAAATCTTTGCTCAGCTTTGAGCATCAGGGAAGGCTTCCTGCTGATTTGGATAGTTTGTATGACTATGAGCAGTTGCCATTCTCCCCTTATTGTATTTTGAGGGTTATTTTCCTCTGTTTCTGTCACGGCTGAAGTATGTACTTCTGTCAGCTAATTTTGGAAATAGTGTTCACCTCAGGATTTTTAAATTCACTGTCTTTTCCATCCAGGAGATAAACTTTATCTTTTAGAAGTAGATATAAAGTAGCCATCTTATTGTTCTATATTTGTTTTCTATCACTCACTTCTATGATGTATCTTAGCTTTTAGGTCAAACCAGAATTTCTTTCTGTCTGCAAATGCTGTTGGCACTTTTATAGATGTGCCAAAACACAGCTGTTAAATATGCTCTGTCTGTTATTGGATAATAAATTCAAGGAGCTGTCACAAGTAAGGCAGAATGTAGTTCCTCTCTCCTGGAGGGATGCTTTTTTTTTTTTTCCCCCCTTTAAGTTGCTTTTCTAAATTTAATCATGCCTTTCCTTTTTTTTCAGTTCATCTTTTGCAGAGTTTATCTAAAATGCTGTAAAAATAAAGCTCTTTGATCTGAAGTTTCTACTCTTTGTGTTTTCTATGGCTCTTTGAGTTTTCACTGTCTTGGTTAGAATTAGCAATGTAGCCCCATCCTGTAGCACCACCTCTGCCCCAGCTGCGGATCTAGAAGTTTAAGGTTCCTTTTCCTGCTAGAACACTCTGCCTGGTGTTTGCATGTGTTATTTGTTTTCTGTGAAATTGAGACTTTGTTTTTCCTATGAATCAATGTGAGATCATTGCCCCTCGCTGATGAACCCGCTCCTTGTCCCGCTTTGAGTGTAGCGTAAGGATTCCTGCTGGATGATGAAGCAGAACAGGATAGTGGAGACTGCTCTTCCTCCACTGATGCTGCAGGCTGCTGGAAGAAGTAGCTGCAGTTTTACTCATCTCTCCTCTCTTTCCCTGCTTAGTCATCAGCTCTCGAGAATTAGTTCCTTACGAGTGCTGTAGGCTGTTTGCTGAGAAGGTGAAGCAAAGCCGCAACCGCTTTTGTCAGTTCCATCTGCTGCCTGAAGAGGTTTGAATATCTGCTCTGAACTTGACCAAGTGCTGTTTTCAAACTGCTTGTAATTGGCCATAAGGTGACACCGCAGGACGTAGTTTGCTGTGTGTGACATTGCAGAGGCTGGCCTCAAAAACGGAGTGGCAAAAAACCCCAAAGCCCCAAATCCCCTACAACATGAATTCTGCATGAGTTTCTGGTTCTAGGGCTAACCACAGGAGCCTTCCGCTCTTCAGAGACTCTAGGAACATGAAAGCAGAATTTTTTTTTTTATTTATTTTTTTTTTAAAGCTTTGGAGACTTAACATTCTAGGTGTGAATTGGCTGCATAACAAAACAGATATTAGTTAGCAGACTTCAGAAGATGAGTCCAAAGCCCTCGTACCTGTGTACAGATATTGCAACTGAAAGAGAACACAGGAGAAAGCTTTTTTTTTTTTCTTTTTTTTTTCTTTTCTCCCTTTAAATCCAGTTAAAAAGCTTTGTTGCATTTTTGGCAGGGGATATGAATTAATAACTCCGAACTGTCAGTAGGAAGTAGTTTATCCTTATTACCCACTGAATGTCAGAAGCGGTGGAGTCATATTTATTTATCTATTTGGATTTGGTTGGGAGGCCAACTCTCAATTAAATTGAAGACAGATGATCATCAAACATACTACAGCATATGTGAAAAGCAACTGCATCAAATCCAGGAGGCAAATTGGTCCAATTGGGTACTGCGCCAAGCAGAATTAATTGAGGAACCTGAGTAAACGATCTCTGGCTAGTCTGACGTGTTGTCATTAGAGCAGCTAAGCGATACATCACAGTGACAGTGTTTGTCTGAAAAAGAGAGGGAGAAGTGTCCATCCAGGGAGTTTTCCAAGTGGAGAAAAGGGGGAGGATGATTGTATGTCTCTGCTTAAATATTTTTCAGAGATTTGCAGCTTTCAGTTGAATGCAAGAAAAGGATTTGTTTTGAGGAACTAGAATAGTTGTCTGGAAATGAGCAAAGGTTATTTAAGCTCAATTAACAGGAAAAAAAAATCATCTTAATGCCAGGTGAGGCTGCAGAATCCTAAAAGTAGTTGTGGAACCACCGACTGGTCATTACTCTAAAGCTGTAACTGAGCAAAACTTTGCTGTCAGCAATGTAAGTGGTCAGCTAAGGCTGGGAAGAACAGAGTCTATATGATCTTCTTTCAGGTCCACTGTGTTTTCTGTGGGTAGTGAAATTTAAAAAGGAAGTCAGTTTTGCCGTGCTGAAACTAAAAATATCTGCAGGATGAATTAATCTGTATCAAATGTTTGAGTTGCATTCCAAATGAGTAGTGGAAGTAGGCTTGATTGCATAGCAAGTTAGTTGGCACTTAAAATAAAACATGTTTGAGTTGTCTGCTAAATATATTACAAGAACTGAAGAACATTCTTTTGCTGTTTTTCTGTTAAAATGTGTTATCTAACAGTTTGTAGTAGACATTACG